>JAWNNJ010002434.1:0-477139 GCA_035045125.1 Hypselothyrea guttata
AAGGAAGACACCTCACGAGCATATTTAAAATTAAATTTATCTACCACTATGTTTGGAACATCAATTTTACTTTTTATAAAAGCTTTGATGTCATCGGAAGTTGTATCAGGTGAAAGACGAGACACAAAGACATGTTTCTTCGGAGGGACTACTATAAGAGGCTTCGGTATATTGGGATTACTGGCTGGGGCAACCACAGTTAGTATCGGTGGATCTGGGGTGATTTTATTAACTGGAGACACAGTTAATATATCATTCCCAGATATCGCAGCAGGAGCCGGCGAATTAAATGACATCAACTGTCGACTATTTGCCATAACGGGCGTAAGTGGAGGAGCTAAATGGTCCTTACATGGGACCGACAGCTCAACCTGATCTCGAGAGGCACTCAAGACATTGGGCTGAATCACTCGAGGAGGATCGTCTAATAACTTTACGTTTTTTAAACGATCCTCCATGGCACTGAATTCAGATTGCAACTTTTTAAATGCATTACGCAACTCATAAAATCCCCCTCTGGTCTGCCTCATAAAAACACGAAAATCAAGCTGCATCTCTCGACAAGTGATGCAACTCCACTTAAGCCCAGTTTTATTTGCAATATAGTCCCTTATTTTCACTGTGATCCCGGCACATTTTATGTGTGCCGTATTCTCACAAATCCAGCACCCAATTAATTCCGCACTAGAATCGGACGGGTATTTACAATTTTTGAAGCAACAATTAACCATTTTGCACAACTAAAATGCTCAACGTGTAAAGGTAGGGCACAAAATTTAATAACGGAACACAAAGCAAGAAAAAATAATAACTACAGCTAGCATACACCACAAAAGCGCGCACACTTGACGAAGCTAACACAAAGCAAAGTGCCGAAAAATAATAACAACAAACACAAACACCGTTTGCAATGAATATATGTATGTTTATGTGTATGTGTGCTCAAGTTTTGCGCGAAAGTGCAAAACAAAACCAAAACACAAGCAAACAAATCAATTGCAATTAAATTGTTAAATAGAACCAAATCAACAATATTAATTCACACAGACACTGCACAGACGTTTATGGACGCTTTGTATATTAAAATAACAATGTGTTAAGGTAATAAATATTATTATTCACGAGCACAAGTAAAACACAACCAGTCACCACTAGAGTTGAAAACGTCAAACTTGGCTTAGATTGATTTAAAGAATAGCAATTTCCAGTACAGAATGTTACATTAAAAATAAATATGACATTTTATTTTGAAAACGGCAAATTGGAGCATTTGTTTTTTATTCTTCTTTAGATCTTAAGATCTTGAAATTATTAAATTAAAAAATTAAAACTCCAGAAAAGGATAAATATTTATTTTCATAAATAACAAATATTATTCTTTGCCAATTTCATAAAATTCTCTAATTTATTCAACAATTTCTAGTTTAAAAATATAATTTTGTTTTTATAAGATAAAGTTTAAATGTTTTTAAAATATGAATGTATATCGGTATATTGTAAACATTCATGCATTAAATTGTATTTCTCAACTTTAACGTTTCTTACATGCTCATTTTAAATTCAGCCAAAGTTCTATCGTTTAATGTATTGATTTCTGCGAAATGTTGTATCAACTTCATGTGCCCCGAAGCGCACAAAATTGAAATATAAATAAATAAAAATATCACCACCACAATACTTACAATTATGGGCGCTCTCCCACTTGTGATTCAAGTGTTGTGCCCCCCACTTTGGGGGCGCTCACACTCACATACACCCACGGCAAAGTTATGCCAAAACTCTTGCAATTAAACTGTCAGACTTATGAATTCATTAAATATTTAAATTGTAGCTTTTGAATAATTAAAATTCCATTTATACATATATATATATATATATATATATATATAGCTTAAGCAGCAGATACTTGTACTACCTCCAGCTATAAATCTGCGATTAATTAAAAGACTCGTGCAGCACTGCCGGTTGGCAGGGCGTATACGTAATGGCAATATAACTTAATTACAAAAACATAACCAAAATCCAATTGAAAAACGCTTCTGTTGCTGTCTGTTTTGGCTGCTAACTTTCCCGCCTTGCTCCTCTTAGACTCCCTCTGATCTGACTGTACACGTTGCCTTATTCCTATTGAACTATTGTCTGGAAAACGTTTGAAATTTATGCAAATCACAGCGCTTAAGGTGTAGCGACCCATGCACGATGAAGTGCCTGGCTTTTGTTGTCGAACGAACGAATGAACGAATGTTTTGTTACTCGTGCTCATTCACTCACCTGGATCATCGTCGTCGTCCCAATCGATTTGACCGGAAGTAAAATTGATGTGCGCTGCGAACACGAGCAAAGTGAACAGCGCCAAATAGCGTTGCCAGAATGTTCTGCTGTAGCTGTGGCTATGGTGATGGCTGTAGCTGGCGGGGGAGTTACCGTAGGAAGTTGTTACGTGCATTGTGGAAGTCCTTACTGTACCGGAAGTGCGCGAACTCCTTTTGGTTCTAGTCACATCGCTAACTGGCGCAGCCTTCAATTTTAGCAAATCCAAATCCATTGTGTCAAAATACTTCAATATTTCTCGCTCTATCTCTCTATTTGTTGTTGTATTCGATTAGCGATTCGTTATTTTTTTTGTACTTTAGTTTGTTTTAGCTACTCAAAAATGCAGCAGCACCAAACACACACACTTACAACGCACTTACACTCTAGCACACACCCAAAAACACTCGCAATTATTTGAGAATCCGCCTGGTGCCTAGGGTGTTGGGGTGTTGGGGCGTAGAGCTTGGCCCCACTGGGCTCTTGACTACGTTCTGCAGCTGTGGCTGTTGCAGCCTCAGCCTTTTTTGGCCTCAAACATCTCCCCAGCACTAATGAAGCAAAATGAGCAAATATTTCTCAGAATTCTAGCTGTAATGCCGACGTGTTGCCCCAACTTCCGGACGATGGGAAGCTCTCTTTCGTGTTTAAATGCGCGGCTTTTTGCTCCGCTCTTCGCTCTCTGCTCTCTGCTCGGCACAACAACTAATTAAGTTGTTTCATATACAGTTTTTGCCCTGAGCATAACTTTTATGTAGTCGCTGCTGACTCCACAGCACATTGAGGTGTGAGTTCTGTGAAAATTGTTGCATTGTTCAGTTTCACTTGTGTTTTTTGCGCTCGCACATAATCCGGCTGCTGGCTGCAAAACAGAAAGAAAGAAGAGGGAAAAGAATTGAGAGTTAATTATGATTTGCTTTTAAAATGTTTTAAAAAAAAAAATCACAATCCCTTCACACCAGCATGAATTCATTATTCGATTGTGGATTCAAATTATTGTGATACTTGCGGTACAAAAGTCAATTTGCATAAGCTAAAATAATATTCACAATTAGCCTTATAGGCTGTTTTTATCTATCAGTTCCCAGGATTAGTTTATAGAGATTTTAAATGAATAGATATGCAAGCAATCAACTAATCTTTCTACAACCTTGTCTTAAGACAATCTGTTCATTTTAAACGCAACTAAAATCATTTTAATGAAGTATTGCAAGGCTCTAAAATAAGCACTCGTTGGGAAGGGAAAGTGGAAAGCAATTATAGCTAAGGTGTTTGGCAATTTAAGCTACTATTTGCGACTTTCTGTCTTAAGTACTTTCAGTACTTTACACACCTAATTAAGCAATAACTTAAATTAATTACGAAACTAATTAATTAGGCTTACTTGAAAGCGTAAACTGGCGAATCTGCGGCACAAAGCTTGAATCCAAAAGCCGCATATTTGCATAAAAGTTAACTACAAGAGCTAATCAAAGAATACTACTTAGAAGCTTTATTTCTTATCTTCAATAGCAATGGGAAACGTATAGTTTTACAAAATCCACTGAATTCACTTTTTAGATTCAGATAAAGTACAATAATGGTTTAATATATTATTATAACTAGACCAAATATTAAGAGAATTTAATCTAAAATAACTCAATTAGCAATATTGTGAACATTAAAAATAATTGAAATACTCAGCTATGTTAGGAATTAGAAGCTAATGAAAAAACTGCTGAGCGCTCGGAATTCTTAGAATTCACATATTGCTTTGTAGACTCCGTACTCTGTGGATCTTACCAAATATAGGAGCTACAGAAATAATATTTCGTTTTTAAGTACTCATATGCAGTGAGCAGATCAAGTTTGCTTCACATTCTTTATACTACCCCCGATATGCCCTAAAAACCACTATAGCTATAGTTTGAAAGCTTCTTGTTATTAGTGTTTAATTTATATTTATCAGGGAGATATGAAGCATCAGCTGCATAAGGCCAGGAAAACCGCTATAAAGTAGTGGACTGATGAAAGACTGATTGATTTTTGCTAAAATAGGCAGAGTATCAATTGCTAAAAATAACTTGAAAATTCGTTAATGAAACCGAAACTAGTTTCACTTTCCAGAGCAAACAGCAGTGGCATGCTACCTACTTAATTCCCAATTGGGTTGAAGTGCCTGCAGCCAAGCACTGCCCACATTTTGGAGCAGGCCACGCTATATGCACGCCCCTTGACCCTATCGCCCACTATCCGCAACGACTAATTTGCTGGCATAGTCTGTACTCTGACGCTGACGCTCTGCCTGCCTTATTATGCGCACTTCAAACTTTAGACAACGCAGCAGTTGCAACAACAGCAGCAGCAGCAGCAGCAGCAACAACAACAGCAGCAGCAGCAAATGCCAACGGATCGGATTCCGGCACATTGTTGTTCATTTTGGCAAACGTCTCACGACCTACAATCCGCTGCGTGCCTCCAAGCTCGTGGCTCGTGCCTCGTGGCTCCGTTGGACTGGGCTGCAGCCTGGTTGATTTTTAATGCAGACAGGCGCTCACTCAAATTTTGGAGTACGCCAATGCCGCTGCAGCGAATGTGGCATAGCTTTCGTTTAATTTGATGCCATTGTGCTGTTGTTGTAGTTAGTGTGCCGCTGAAGTTTTTCCGGCAACTGGTGGCAAGGGGAGGCGAGTGGGGAAAAAGTTGTCTGCCGAAATCAGCGCCACTTTTGCCACAGACATTAAGCGTTGCATGCAAAATTACCAACGAGTGGTTTGTATTTCCACTCTGATTGTTGTTTAACATGGTTACATTGTCCTTGCTACTGTATACAGTTTGGAGAGTTATATTTGTAGTTGCAGTTGTAGTTGTAGTTGTAGTTGTAACGGTGCATCCATGTGGCTGTTGCACCCGCTGCTGCTGCCACTGCTGCCGCCTGTGGCTGTGGCTGTGGCTATGGCTCTGCCACTGCATCATGTCATGCTCTAGTTGCAAAACTTTTGCTGTTTTGCCTCTATAGGATTTTTAGCTGTTGTTTTTTGGCTAGATTTTTTATCGCTTTATTTATGTATATGCATATGGGACAAGTGGCATGAAAAAGTGCAACAAGCAGCTAACTATACATAAATTTGTTTTATGCACAACATAAACTTTTAGCCAAAAAACGAACTATATAGTGCTAGTCGTAGTTCACCTGCTCCACAACTAATTTGCTCTTAGACAAAACCAAACGAACTGCACAAAGTTCCAAGCTTAACACTCAGCAGCATGCAGCATGCAGCATGCAGCATGCAGCAAGCGGCATGTGGCATGTAACTAGTTGCAGGTTACTTCATCAACATTTCACGCTCGACTTGGCCAACAGCAGCAGTAACAGCAGCAGCTGGCCAACAGGCTAGAAGAAACTACTGCCATCGCAGGCACGCAGCAAAAATGTGTGCCATACCATGCCATACCTTGCCATACCATATCATACCTGGCCAAAAGTCTGTAAAATAAACTCAACTCAACTGTTGAAAATCAACTGGCGACCCACAGTCGGTACACGTGGTCCAACAAACTTTGCAATCAACTTTTCCTTTTTTTTCCATCCATCCATCCGCATCCCAGCACAAATACTTAGCAGCATATGGACGAAGGGCCCAATGTTGGGGAATGTCTGCATAGTATTTCCAAGTATTTAATAGCTAGCTCACAAAAATAGCGTGAACCATCGATAAAATGTGCACTAAATAAAAGCAGTTGATCATATTTTAAAGAGAGAAACAAAAGCTGCATAAAATCAAAAGTATCTGATATAAGGGGCGAAAGAAAGAATTTTTAGAAATTTAACCATTATCCCAAATATATTAATATTTTAATAAATGTGTTGCAACATGGTTTTTCAATGATTCATTATCAAATATTTACTTTTACTTTTAATTGCATAATCCAATTTAAAGGTTTTGTTTGAAAATTGATTTAATATGGAAATGGTTTAATCAAAAACTCTAATGGAGTTAGCATATCTAAAACTATCTGAGTATTTGCACAAAGTTCGTTTGGCTGTATTCTGTGCTTTCGCACATCATTGTTGGCCATTTGCGCTTACATACGTACATTCTAGCATAAATGTATATACATTTGTACAAGTATGTCGGCCACCAGTTGGCATAGCCCAGTTAGCATTTCGTGCTGCTATTTTCGCAGCAAGTTAAAGTGTTTCGCCACGCACTCCAATAAAAACATCTGCACGCACACATCTACCAAGTTGAACCATTTCAAAAGCAGCCACGTTTCGTGACTAGCAGCTCTTGCGTTACGCATACGCTGCGTGGGCCGCTTGATGGCAGCACGGATTGCCAGACAGCGCGATGCGAAAGTAGCTGTTGCTAATCCCCCTCTCTCTTCATTTCTCTCTCTCTTTCTCTCTTTCTCTTTTTCTGTCGTCTCTTGGTCTAGTTTTGTGCTAGTGGCATGTGAAGTGGAGTAGAAGTAGCATGCTCTTGGACATATATTATGTTTACCTAGTATTCAATTTGGCTGGCAACCTGTTTACCAACATTTGCATCAATGTTTGCTAGCTGAGCGTCATATGTTCAAGTATTTAATGGCTGAATGCCAAGTGGCCCAGCGTCATCAGCAGCTGCCTTGCGGCCTGTGTTTATATATTAAGCAATTAGCCACACTCGATTGAGTGCAGGGGATTTAATAGCTATTAATTGCATTAATCCAATGCTAATTAAAAATCGATAACAAATCCACCGCATGCAAATACGAGCATTAAACAAATCATCACCACTTAAAGCCTAAGAACTTGTCTCTATGTGTGTGTGCGAGCCCTTTGAACCCGCGTATCAAACCACATACGCAACGCACATAAAAATAACTCATACGCCCTGTTGGGGCTTACAATGAAATATGTCAACGTTGCTTAAAATTGAACATTAACATGGTATTTGAATCACTTCTGCTGCTGCTTAGGTGTCAATGGCGTTGCCTACGTTAGGTAATTGCCAAAGCTTCTTACAATTGTTGTTCTGCAGCACAATTTGCGAAACTCTGACTGTATGTAAGTATCGCATTTAGTTGCACAAACCCCAGAGAAAAACTCCCACACACACAGAGACAAACAGACAGAGACACAAGCTACAGTAGCAAATTGGCGGTGACATTGATGGGGTGATACTGTGGAGATTGTAACGCTGGCACTGGGAATCTGGCGGGAATGGGAGCGGCACATGGCATGCAGGAATGCCAAGAGAAGGATATGTTTGTGTATGTGTGTGTGTGTGTGTGGGAAGACAGCAGCCACATCAACACAGCTCCAGCTACAAAGTACACAAAAAGTTTTCTAATTATTTTGTCATTAAACGCACACAGCACTGCAAACTTATGTGTACACACACACACACAGCAGCCTTGTTTACAAGCATACACATGTTTGTCGAGCTATAAAAAAGGGTTACGTATCCAAGCCAAACCCAAAAAACACACACACAATCACACACACACACACACACACAGATGCAGACTAACACACAGAGCTATAAACGTAGTCCTTAGCTGCTACGAGCATCAGACACGAAGCAACTTTTTGTCCTAATTGTTTCATTTCATGAAATGAAGGTAAGAAATTTTGGCAGCTGTGCGTATATTGCCCTAGGTTGTTGTAAGCACAAAGACATACGAGTATACATACATATACAAACACACACACACACACGTACATTTGCTGCATTAAAGAAGACATCTACGCGCTGCACATAAAGCGATTAACACGGCGTATACTTGATAAGAGCGGGCGGCGCTTGGGCGGCCAGGCACTTTAACTGCCGCGACACTGTGGCGGCCTGCGTGCCTCCTCATCTTGTTAAACAACAATTTGTTGAATTAATATCACACACACACACACACACACACACACACAGAAGGAGAGAGAGAGAAAGAGAGAGAGAGAGACAGATACTACTGTGCCTGCTATGGCGCATACTTCAGAGAGCAGAATTCTTGTGTGCGTCTGTATGTGAATGTTTTGCTCACTTTGACGCCAAGTCAAATATGTATAAATTTACAGATACAGTTACGCATTCACACATACAAACACACATAAATCATACATACAAACACATGTGTATGCTTAATAGCACACGCTCTTAATACGTATGCTCTTATGTCTGCTATAATTTTGACATTTCGCTTGCCTTCAGCTTAGCACTCTCCACTTGGCTTGCAACTTGGATTAATGTAGCATCATTTCAGAAGTTTTTATTACGGCTTACTTAAGCCAGCCCTGCCTACATGGCCATGGCATAAAGGTAGCAACAAATTATGGTAACTTTATCATGATAAATTTCTCTAGCCAATTCCGAACTATGATTGCTGCAAATGTAAACAGCTTTGGCTGGATAACGTCTGACCTATGCATAGGTTTCACTCCCACGATTGGCATAATAAGCTTTCTATCTTTCTCATCGCATGAAAATATTATCTTTGATCATCCGCAAGTAGAAATATTTATATATATACAAAAGCAGGCATTTCCTTTTCTGATTTTCATTATATTGATGATAACTTTGAGTTCGCTAACCTAAAAATCTAGAAACTCATTTGCTCTAGTTGGTTTGCTTACTCAATTATGTTTATCCATCTTTAACCGTTTAAAGTTCTCCATAAAGCGAACTTAAATCTGAAACATACGTCCATATGTCATACGTGTGTGTGGCAGAGTGTGGGAGTGTATGGGCACAAATTGCAATTCACTAAATTGCGCGTTTGTAAGTGAAAAAGCAGTGCAATTACTCAGGAGAGTAACTTTCTGATTCAACTGCAACAACTGCTGTCAAAATGTCATAAATTGAGTGGTGGCTCTGCTGCTGCTGCTGCTGCCAGCCATAAAAAGCAGCAACAATGGAAATGTGTATTGTGAAAAGCCGCAGCTCACTTACCCTTACGTTTCAAATTTGATAATTTGTTGGGATATCAGTACGAAGTACGCATTCAACTTGTTGTTTATATTGATTAACTTTGTTACGAAAATCAACAAATAAATTGAGGGCTTTTATCTTTGGGGAGAGTATACAAAACCCAAACAGAAATGTCAGAAGCGTAGCCAAGCCACAGCCATTGTGTAAGAAAACAATCAAATTGCATGCTTTTGCTCTCTGTTAAAGACTCAAGAGTCTGTCCCTCACAAACCGACATACAAACAGACAATTAAAAAGCCCCCGAGTACGCCAACTGTTTGACTGCATTTGCAACGCTCACAAATCTCTTGGGCTGGGCCATGATTTTAGTTTCGTTGCCTCCCAACGGCAAAGGCCGAGTGCCGGGTTCGGGTCTGAAACTGGCAAACTGGGAAACTGGAAAACTGGAGCTGGGTGCGTCTGTTGGCCAGAAGCAGGCTGTGGCAATTTGGAGAGAGGCTGCATGGAATTATTGTTCGCATTCATTGTAGTACGAGTAGACGTTTGCCTGGCGGCTTTGGTTGCACTCATTGGCAGCAGAGTGAGGGAAGAGTGAGGGAAGAGGAAGAGAAGTAACTGCAATATATATCGAAACATTTGCCGTCGCTTTCAAGTGGTTCGTTCGCATTCGCACCGCCACAACTTTACTCAATTAAGTTGCCAACTCATACCCGTAGTCGAAGTCGAAGCAGCAGTCATAGTCGTAGTCGTAGTTCCCTATTGTCCCGGGCATCCCTTCGATTCACGTCAACTACTTTGGCAGACTTTGTGAACGAGTTGAGCTCACCTCTCAGCTACGAAATCAACGACTTCAGTGCAAACTTTCAACAATTTGCGTTTTGGCCACGGCCTGGTACGGCACACCAGCAAATCGAAAGCAAAAACTTTTTGACTAAATGCCAGGTGAGCTCAGCTCCATAGGCAGCACAGACCACACACCACACAGCACACGGCATTCGACAAAGTTTACCATGCCATAGCTGCTGCTTCTGCTGCTGCTGCTGCTTCTACTGCTACTCCAAAAATACCCAACGGGCTGCTTGATAAAAGTGAGGGCTCGTTTGCCACATGCCCCTTGGGGCCCGGGGGGTAAACGGAGCGGCGCGACGCGACGCGCAGCGTTTACATCTACATTAGTGAAGTCGAGGCTGATGTCTACATCGACACTGATATAAAATTATAATGCATATGTGTGTGTGTGTGCGGGGAGCACAAAGTTGTGGCTGAGACCAGAGCACGCATCGAAGCATTTGCTGCTCGCGCCCAACTTTGATGAGCTGTTGTAATAATATAACGTCCGAATGTCGTCTGGAGTTATGGCATATCAACGCTACACTGCCTGGCAGCAGTATGTGTCCATGTGATATTATGCAAACAGTTGGGGCCAAAAGTTCATAAAGTTTTCGACAGGCGCCTTCAGCTGCACTAAATTATTTCGAAAGGCCCAATACGCTAAATCTACAACTATAATGGGGGCGCGAATCGAGTCGAGTCTACTTTAAATTTTAATTAATGCCAGGATGCGGCTTAGGCAGCTGACTGACTGCTGACTGTTGACTGTTGACTGCTTAAAACTGAAGTGAAACTAATGAAATTTGAAATGAATACTGCTATTTGCTATTACTAAACTGTCAGTGGCCAAAACTCTGAGTCAACATGAAAGTTTTTCAATGCAAATAATAACAATGCCAAGGGCTTTGATTTCCACTCGACCGACTTGTGCAGGGTTTAAGGACTGTGCAGTGGCATTTGCAGACAATTTGATTGATTTGTTGACAATGCAAGTCAGACTGCGTCAGTAACAAGTTAATTGAGCGCTATTTGACACTCACTAAATTGCTTTGACTTAAATGTAAATATATTGTGCCATATCTAAGCAACAAATCGCGAGGCAGCTCAATAGTCAGTCATAAACACCCAGAGACAACAATGTACTACATTTGATTGTCAGTTGTGTATGTGTTAAATATAATTCAGTGGGTGCAAAAGCAAGTTGAAAGCAATGTGCAGGTAAATTGGAGCTACCATTAGGCATAAATTTACATAGAGCACGAGTCACGAATACTAACTAAGGTGGCTGCCCAGTCAAAGGTATTTAGTTTTGTTCTGTTTTCTTATCAAAGCCATAGATCAACACAATTGAGTTATTACTGACAACTGAATGCGGTATATCATCGTCATCATCATCATCAACATCATGATGAACAACATCATCAACATTGCTAGCACTTTAAGCATGAAAATCAAAATCAAACAATGGCTTCGATGTGGGCAACCATTGCGTGCTGGCAGCTCATTGTAAATAAGAAGGCTGGAGAACCCTCTTCGGCCAGCCATCACCATCAGCCTTCATTGACGCATACATACAGACACCGACACACACCCACAGCGATATATCAATTTACAATAAATGCTCAGCCAGCCAATAGATATGCTATGCCAATGTAGACCAACTGATTAGGTCACAGTTGAATTGTTGCTTTGTTGCGCCTGTCTCCCCTATCCGGGCTCGGCTCGGTTTGGCTCTACTCGACTCGCTCATTGTTAATAATCAACGAGCCGGTCAACCACGGGCTCACAATTTATAATTTTTTGCTACAATAAAATTTATTAAATGCGCTATTCCGATGCGTATCGGCTTGTCAAAATGAACTCGAATGACATGCAACACCTGCTTTTGTGTCAAAAGCAAAAGGGTTTTAAATTCCTTCACTATAATGATATCTGCTCTGTTGTGACTCCGAAGGGGGGTTGACTTGTCTCCTGTTTTGTTTAGATTTTATTGTTATGGTTGGCGTTGATGGTATTAATAAATTATCTCTATCAAGATTCACGCTGTCCAAAGCTTTTCAGCATTTTAGTGCTAGATTTGTTAGCGGGTGCTTGGCCCCGGGCTATTTGTCTATTGACTGGCGCACATTATTTTCTGGCTGGTTAAATTTATTTACAAGCATAATGTGTATGTTAACGAGCTCTTTGTTATTTATATTGTTAAGCATAACGACCATTAAACTGCGAAAATGGTATGCATAATAAATTATTGACAAGTTTGTTATGCGCTGTAATCTCACTTCAATGAAGAGTACTAAGTGGCAGGCGGAAAACCTTCAGTCGGACGCAACGGAGTTAATATAGTTGCAAATATTAAACAAAATCATTTTTTTTTAATTTTTTTGCTTTTACTGACTAACGCTGAATTTCAATGGTATACATAAGCTAAAAGTCTACAATCTGCTAACTGGGAAAAATTCTGAAGGGTACATGATAGGCTATTACGGTAGGAACGGTAGGTAAAAGCCGCCACTGATGCCTTAACGGTTTTCCCCATCACTAATGGAAAGAGTTTACTCTGAACCATCAAGTGGTTTTAATGAAGATAAAGATTTATTTTCGGTAAATTTATGAAAGATCTGAAAGGATAGAAATTACAAACCGAGAAGTATATAATTTTTCAAAATTTTTAAAATTTTTTAAAGATATTAATTTTGAAATTGCCATATTTTGTTGTATGAAATATATAATTTGTGTTCGCCTCAGCTCGTGTTTCAAAGAACACTAACGACTAAAGAATATAAATAACCATTAACAGTGCCGACCCTTTTCTGCTTCACAAGTAAAGTGTTGTTGACGAGTATTTTATTAAATGTAATTTGCTCTCCGTTAACATTTGATTTGAATGCTTAAGTCATTAGAACGGTGGGAATTGAAAAATTAAATCAGCGTTGTCCTGACTCTCAGTCGCATCTAAAGCCGCATCAACGTCAGTTAAGCTAATGCACTTATTTTATGCAGAAAAGGACAGTGCAAGGCACCCGGGGCAAAATCTCCCGCAGTCGGGCGCTAATAGTTTTTAAGTATAATGCAATAAAGATGAAAGTCCAAATCATGCTTCATCAACGTCAACGTCAACAATATAATCAACCAACTGCATGGAAGGACATCCGAGCTGCAGCAATGGCAATGGCTTTTGCTTCAAGTCCTGCCTGCATGGGATCGTCAAGGGCTGTTGCGTAGACGGCTAAGGGCCTGTCGGGTCTGTCGGAGCTGCCGGGGCTGTTGACAATTCAATGTCCTGCTCAATTTGTCTACACGCAAATGCGCACAGCTGCCCCTACCGAGAGGGTGCTGGGTGTTGGGTGGTCGATCTGCAACGGCTGCTTCTGCTTATTTGTGTTGGTCCCGCAAAAGCGGATATGGCAATGGGGTAGGTAAAATGTGGGTCTACGGCTAGGCTCTCTCTCTCTCTCTCTCTCTCTGTGTGTGTGTGTGCGGCTGCAGCTTAGTCACTCAAGTGCACAGCAATGGACACACGACGGATGGATAGACAGGCGCTTTGTCTGCACCAGCTGCTCCACTGCAGACTACTAGTAAAAAGCGCAGCTGGCGGCGATTGCCAGCTACGCCCAGTGGTCCGACCATCCGACTGTCTGGTTGTCTGGCTGTCTGGCTGACTGCCTGGCGGCCGGTGTCATCATCCATGCTGACAAACAAAAGCGATGACAACGAGCTCAAGGGAAGTGACTGCTGTGACTGACCCGGAAACATTAAAGAGATGCCCCCGTTGCTTTGAGCAGGGCATTTGTCTGGGCTGCACAACTCAACTAAATGCCCTCAGTCGCTCGTAATATGTAAAACAGCATAAATATTAATAGTTGAAAATTAATCAAGAGCATGAAAAAAATACCAAACACACACAAATGCACACGAATTTAGAGCGAGTTAATTAGTTTTTGGCACACACACGCAGAAATTTACATTTGAATTTACATTTCATTTGCAGTTATAGCATAAAATGGCTGACAGCTGCCATGCAACAATTTAGCCATTTTTGGCTGGTCAACCGCTGGCTCCGGCTGACGCAGACCAATGCACTGACCATTACTAAAATATTAACCAACTCAATTAAAGTTAGCACTAGTATTACCAACTCTCTCACACAGACATTTAGACCATTTTTAATGTGTGTATTGCATAAACGTATCTAAATGTACAGACATGACATGTGTCTTTGCTGCCCAATTTATGGCCTTAAATAAATTAACAAAATTGCGAGTAAATTCAGATTTCTGCACAAACGACCACAGGCTACTCCACTGTGCGTGTGTGTGTATGGCAAAATTAAATTAAATTATAAGTTGCCAGCTTGTGGCTAAGACTGTAATATAAACCCAGCTCAAACTTGATTTCGCCAAGCAAATGTTTGAATATGCAGTTTATGGCCAACTTGGCCAGCTGGCTGTTGGACTCAAGTTGCCCCAGTCTGTTGACTTTGATAATCCCTCAAGTTTGTTGACAATGTGGCGCTGCTGTTGCTGCTGCGACATTTGGCCTCAAAAATATTGCGCATACGCCCCCAAGGCAGGCCCAGGCAGGCAGGCAGGCGGCAGTAATGCAAAGAAAGTGAAAAAATGCAGCCTCTGCTCAGGCACTTGCATATGAGTATCGAGCAAGAAAGTAGCAGCAGACACAACTTGTGGCATGTGGTATGTGGCAAGTGGAAAGGAGGCAGCCACTTAATAATTACTTGAACATATTCATAAGAAGACGAACCTCCAGTGTATGCCCTGCAGACATGTGTTGACTTCAGTGTTGAGCAAGTGCAAAAAATAAGCACTTTAAACACTGAGTCATCGCGTCTAGTCTGGCGTGTATTAAAGCATATGGCATAAGCTGGCTTTAAATTAGATTTCTGTGCTGCTTAGTTGCATAATTAGCATAAATATTTCGCTTAGGATTTATTTATATAATGCTCTTTGGGCTTATGCTTCACACGTTGCCTTGAGCAGCGCTCTTAGCTCTCTCTCTCTCTCTCTCTCTCTTTCTCGACTTATTTATTTTTAGTTTTGCCTGCTTTTCACATGTGTGAGTGTGAGTGTGAGCCAGGGTATGGGGGGAATGGGAAAATATAAAACGAGTCTGCTTTTTTGCTACTTTGAAGGCGGAACTTCGCTTGTTGTAAACACATAGTGTACATATGTGTGTGTGTCTGTGTGTGTGTGTGTGTGTGCCCTGACTGTAGACACACAATTTTCTGTTCTATTTAGTTTGGTTTGTTGCCGTTGAATAAAACATTTTCACGGCTTGTGGGCTGGCAGCGACCCGCGAGCAACCTTCATATGAAATGTGTCTTGCACACGTATACACAACGCCATGCCGGGGCGAGCCAAGCCAACGTTACGTATGCTTGATGTGTTTTTAAAGTGTGTGTTTATGCGATGCACAATGGCCGCCAACGACAATACACGAATGTATACGTATACATCTATACACACATACATACATACATATATTGTAGTCGGTGTATTTGTGAGCTGCCTTGTATGATGTATGCATGTGCACGCCTTTTGTTTGCCACCGAAATGTGGTGTAGTAAAAACCCTTTTCATTGCTGTTTACAGATCATTGACGTTGATTGTTTAAATGAAATGTTTGCCGTGCATTATTTGCTTTTACTTTTATTTGCGCGGCACAAATTTGAGGCCAAAGTTGCTGCTGGCACACCGCGTCGTATGAGCACACTGAGCACACTTTGTGGTAACATAAACTAAAGGAAATAAGCCAAATATAAGCTCACGCACCATCCAATGCCAACGGTGTGAGCATGCGTGTGTCTGTCCCTCTGTCCCTCTGTCGCTCTGTCTGTCTGATTGTCTGAAAGCGGGCTAGTTAAAGTAATGGGTTAATGGCACACCCCTGAAAGTAGGCAATGTTTTATTGATAGCCATTTGAACTGCGTGTAGGCTGCGGAAGAGTGCAGAGCATATGCCTGCTTAGATATATGAGCATAAAGCTATTAGCATTCCGTTGGCAGAATCTAGTGCTCAGTGTTATTGGTTTTATCCGGAGATAGACGTAACTACCTTGACCACAGCCACGCCCACTTGCCTGAAACGAAAGTTTGCCGTTTTGCGCCTCTTACGCCTGTTCATTATTAGGGCTTGAAATTATAATTCTTTTGCCGTATTCTCTGTATTCGCTGTGGTTGTGTGTATGTGTGTGTGTGTGTGTGTGTGTTTTTCAGTTCTCTTGCTTTTTCTTTGCTTTTCATTTTTCTTTATGCTATATAATTATGTGCGCCTTCACAGCGGAATACAAAAGTTTAATTGCTTTTTCGTATTTCAGCACAAAGGCATGCAATTAGCTGGCTAACAAAGGCCAACAGAATGCTCCAAAGGCGAAGCCGAGTCTAAGAAGGCACTTAATAATATATTCACTTTCAACTTTTCACCATTTTGCAAAATTAAATGCAAAATAAACTATAATTCGACGTTCAAGCATAATATCACTTTTCATTTGCGATATGCAAGGTTTTAGCTGAGACTCTGCTTATAATTCTTCAGAATAGATGAATATTTTATTTAGTTTAGTTTTCGTTGATATACGTTGTGCATTGTTTTGTTTACCGTATTTCATTTTGTTTTTCTTCTATTTGTTGTCAGAATATCCGCACGGACAACAAACTCAAACACAAACAAAAAAGCATTCATTATTTTACTGTTGTGAATTTAAATTTGATACAACACACGCTATTTTCACACATATACACACACACTCACGCACTCATATACCCACACACACTCATAAACATACTTACACACATTCACACACACACACACACACACACACGTGAGTCACTTGCAGTTGATTTTTAATCGTACTTTTCGTGCGTTTTTTGAGTTTTGCATAAAATTTACTCTATTTCATTTTGTTTACTTTGACCTGGTTTTTCGTCAGGTTTTATGGCTCTGTATTTTCATTTTCGTTTTCGTTTTCGTTTTGCTCGGCTTGGTCTTTGCTCTCTTTTGTGCGAGCATTTTTTACTTGCTTCTCATTAAAATAGGTAAACAAAATCGCATAAAATTTGCTGATAGACAACAGATAACCGTTAAAACTTTGCGCAAACTGTCTGCTGTGTGTATATGAAAGGCCCATAGCTTGTATTTTGGGGAAGTTTGGTTAGGCAAATTAACTGTAATGTGGATGATAGGCCATCTACTAAAGCGTTTACCAACGGACTAAAAGTGAGTGTTAAGAGAAGCAATTAAATTCTGATTGCATAGCCGATAACCTGGGTTAGGCCCTTATCCCTTTGTGGATTTGCGAACGAATTAAAATACTAATAAACAGAAAGCACTGACTTGATGTGTTACACAGATGAAATCAGAAGTATGTAAATACGGGTCAAAATAAACATATAACATCGAAATTCTGTCCAGTTATGGTGTCAGCATAAATTGGTCAATGAAATTTTTAACCAAAATATAATTTAATTAAGTAAAAAATTCAAAACATAAACATTTTAAAAGAAATCATTAGTTTAATTTGTAAATTTGTCGTAGCTACATAGTAAATAAATTGAAATTTTTATAGAATATTTAATGGGTATAAATATGCCTCATAATTTAGCTTGGCAATTAATAAAAGCAATTAGCGCCTTTCAAAATTAATTTAATATGCTATCGAAAACTTTCAATTGTTTCCAAGACCATGCGCTTATCAATTAATCGATACTGAATTTTGTTTAAATTAATTTTAATTTTATTTTATATTCCCCAGATTTGCTTTGTAGGTTTTACTGAATATGCATAAAAATCTCAACAGTTTATGACCTTTCTGCCTGCAGTGCAACAATTATAGGTCAACGGGAATCAGCATAAGCTACAACTACATATCGGGCAATAACATTTTTATGTGTTAAGGCTTTTGTGACAAAAGCCCAAGTATAAATCGCCGAATGCAAAATCCTAAAACGAAACACAAAACTGCAAATGGCCAAAACAAAAACGGCGATAAAGCAACAGAGTTTGAAGAAAGCGAGGAAAAAATGTGGAAGCAAAAAGTTGTTGGCTTCTTTCTCCAGTGGCTGTAATAAATTTGGACAACAGTAAGCACCAGCAACAAATGGGAATAAGCAAAACAAACGGCCACTGCAACATAGTTCAGCACAAAGTCAGGGGCGTTGGCCAAGAGAGAATTGTTTCTAAAACCAAGTTTTTGCTCTTGTCGTTTTTTACGAACAAGAAATGGAAAGCAGTTAAAATGCCAAGCCATGGATCAATTTGCAATGTGCAACTGCTGCTGAAAGATGTGTGCACAAACACAGTTTATGTAGATTTTGCCCCACTGTGCCCATAACCATAGTATTTGTTGCACATGATACACTGTCAGAAATGTTGAGCCGCATAAAGATGTAAGCTCAGACTGTGGTTAGAGCTTGTTTGTTCGTATGTTCTTGTGTATGTCATTTACATTTTATTCTATCTCATATCATGCCTGAGAGATTTCATTTTCATGCGTGCCATGCCTGCACTTGTTTGTGTACATTGCGTTGTGTCCTTTTTGTCCATTTAAATGGCAATTGTTGTGGCATCTGTTGCTATTGCCAGGCTCAGCTCCTGCTACAACTGTTACTTTCGATCTGGTTTTCATGTTGTTGGCTTAACCGTATTTATCCAGGCAAAATAGTTTTAAATGTCACTTTTCGCAGCGCCTACCAACGTGCCACTAAAGTATGCACTGAATGCCGAATGCTGCACTTGAGCATGGAGTGTTACTTTTGGCAATCTACTACACAGTCAAGTATACAAGCTCATGCACACCAACGCACCAACATACACACACCCAAACACCAACACACACTCAAGAGCATTGGCAGTGCGATTTTTGAAGCTGCCTCTTAGCCAGCAGCCAGCAGCCAGCAACCAGAGCCGGCTCATGAGTGCTGGTCCAGTTGGCAGGCGCATGCATAAATATTATAAAACGTGCACTTGCCTCCAAAAGGTGAATGAAGCTCATTGCCTACCCGAAAAACCCACACTTCCTATCTATGCATCGAGTGCGGCCAAAGTGCTTACCCTCTGCTCTTATAAATAAGCCAGTTGGCTAGAATATACTTCTGCATATCTCTCAGTCCTACTCTCTGCCTCCCAATATGTCTGCATGTTGCCGAGTCTAACTCTATTTTTTGTATTTTTTTTTTTTTGGGCAAATGCTTTGACTTGTTGTAAGAGCCTTTTATGCATGCACCGACAACTAACTGATTTTACCTCGTATCCTTGCTGGTATGTGCACATGTTCCATAATATCTTTTGCTTTCAACTAAAAATACTATAAATTCTGCAAGATCCCAACGAAGAGTAATATTTCAGAGAAATTGTTTAATCGTGCATACCATTTCTAGTTAATTCTCTTACGGAATTTATGTTTGTGCAAACATTTGCATGAAGCTCAGGTGCATTTGAAAAATAAACTTTCTTGGCTGCAATCTGAAAAAATAATGTTAGGTTTTTTCTTTATTGAAAAAGCCATAAGCTTAAGGGAATGCCGAAGTAATACAGTCCAAGTAGCTAAATGACTATTGAGCCAATAGTCAAAATATGTGTTTAATAATTTAAATTAAACTTGTGGTCAACTTAACAGTCGCTATCTTTAACTATATGCTTTGCTTTACAACTTCTGGGTAATTCAGAAAAATGCTTGAAAACAATAATCCAACCCATCAGCAATTTTTTATATTCTTCACAAAAAAACCCTCATTAAGGTGCATATGTTTATTTACTCAATCATCAGAACAAACAAAAGACTCTGCGAAGTGTAAAAACAATGGCAAAATGTTGAATAATTACACAACTTACATGCGCACTTCATTAAAAGGTGATTTAAATGCAAGTCCTTCGATAAACATTGACAATTACCACGCGAGTTCAACGTGACGTATGCGTCATATTATATTTTGAGCCAGACTTTGCGATACTTCGCACCCGCTAAGGGACATGTGCGTTAAGCTAGGATTTACCGTTGGCCATGCATTTCCCACGTACTTATAATGAGGAGACATGCATTTTTCAGTTGCCGCTTAATCACGATAAAAAGCACAACAAACAAACGAGACAAAGAAGCAGTGGCGAAATGCGAAAAAATGGCATGAATTTATTTATTATATTACGGAACGTTCACAATGTTTAAAACGTCGAGTTGAACACGCGCGTTATACTTTTTAGCCAACGTTATGAATTTACAATTTTAATAAAGTCATACACACGCACACGACTACGACCACGACCACGACCCACGGAGTCGGCTCCGGTGCAAGGACTCACTTAACCGGGGCCGGTGCTTGGCAGGTTGCGTGGTCTCAAGATTACAATTGAAAATAATAACAAACAACGGCATCAATATTTAATATCTATTTAACATTTCAATCAGCAGCGCTAACGGCAACGGATACGCGAACTTTGATAAATAATTAATTTCTCATTTATTGTATTTTGTATTTGTATTTTTAGTGGTATTTGTGTTACGCTCTCGTTGCATTACGTATAATAATACTAAAATTAAATGACCAACAACACGCGTTCACTCACAGTTAGCACACGAGGCACAGTTAGTCGTTTGTGCTTGTTTTGTTATATTTCTTTTTTTGGTTTTGGTTTTGGTTTTGGCTTAGTTTGCCTGCCGTTGTCCTGGCCGCGTATATCCTTGAGCACAGTGTAGCGCCACGTTCCGATACGAATACGAAACTGAGACAAGCGGATGGCAAAAACTGGCACGAATGCCCAAATGTCCCTTCGCTCGGTCGATGCCAGATGCCAGGCATTGGCATCGTGAGCCATTGTGGTTATAGGGATATTTTCTGTTTTCTGTTCGTTATTCCCACTGAGTGCCTTCTATCCCGGTCGTCGTCGTCGTCGTCTGTAATCATCCTCGTTTTCACTCAATTCCGAATGAAAGTAAAATTGCTTGGCAGCTGCGAAGCCGAGGCACTTGCTACTCGTGGCTCGGCGTTTTGAGTTTGTTTTGGTTTAAATTGCATTGACTTGATGGTGCTTGAGGCAACGAGAAGTGGGCCTATCCCAAGCACTTTTTATTTTAGCCTTTGCGGATTGCGCCGAGCATTCTTACAGCACTTGACTCAATGCAAATGGCAAATACAAATAACTAGTTCAAGTGCCTTGCTATTTGTGTTTCAAACAGCTCGATTACAGCTCAAGCCCATGCAAATTTCACAGACAACTTCAGCTGCTGCAGTTCCTACTTTGAAGTTGCCTTTGAAAAACTTTAAATTTTTCAATATCTAAATAAAGAACTATTTTCTGTTTGTTTAAACAGTGCCCTAGGACCATGGCTTGAGCTTAAGAGCAAATTTCCCAAGCGCCAGAGACGCTCTTTATTAGCTGCACATGCGCCGAGCGCACTTTCCAGTAATGCTATGGGTAATATAAGAGTTGTCTGGTACTTTTGCGCTTAATTCAGCAAAACGAAACAATTTCCCTTTAACGGCAATTCATATTTAATAGCAGCTCTATAAAGCGTAGGTAAAAGTGTTGCAAAATTTATTATTGGCCCAGAGTTGATTTGAACTGATTCTTGGATGGCCCCAACTAAAACGATTCGTCTACATTTTCATGACCTTCCAAATCTAATTTCACAAGTAGTTTATATAATTAATAAATAATTAATGTTAATCATCAAACTGACCCGATCATGTGCATTCGTTGCGGGTGTACGTGGAACCGTTCCCTTGGGAGCTTTAGGCTTGGGTGCTTGAGGCTTGGCGCCACTCACGGGTATTGGCTTGGCCGTACTCGATGAACCTGGATCGGGCATATTTAGTTATTTGAATTTTCGAACACAATTACGAGACAAACTTTGCAGTCGAACGAAAAGGGGCTACAGTATCATAGACATGAATGGAATTTAATGTGCCGCCTACTAAGTCCAAAGCATATGACTAGACAATATCAGCATATCAAATTACAGGTAAGGAATATTATATGAATGTGTCTCTGAGCCAATGCCTGCCTAGCCTGGCCTAAGGCCAAGCAGCCAGTTGGTAAAGGAGTCATAAAGTCATAGAGTCTGGCGAGCATTCATCAGACGCATGTCAGTTGCTATGACAACATATGTACGTATAGGCATGTATGGTATGTTTGTACATGCATGAATGAGCATACATATATACCCACTCGTATATAACAATTCATCATAAATGTCAGCGCCTGAAATTGCGCATAAAGCCATATAAATGAGTCTACTTTAAGGCGCACTATATTTATGTACTTTTCGCTGGCCATAAGCGCGAAAATTGTCGCACTTGCGTGAAATATGTCTATGGTCATAGATTTGCCTTGCCTCTCCAGTTCTCCAGTTCTGTTTGGATTTTTTATGCCATTTTATAAATTAATTTACATAAATTATGGCATATGGGGGATAAGTTGGAGCCAGGCCAAACGTTTGCTATTTATCAAAGGCGATATAGCGCTTCAAATTCCTCGAAATGCCCTCACCCGCAATGACAATCATTCATTCAGTTATTCAGTCATTCATTCGCTTCATTCTACTTGTAATTTGCATTTTCGCACGGGCATTGTCTCCAACAACCCTCCCAGAACTTTCAGTTCAACTTACTTTCAACAACAACAACAAGAACAACAGAAATAACAGTAAGAGCAACCATGTTGATTGTCTGCTAAAGAGCATAAAGTCGTAATGGAGTGAAGGCAAATAAACATAAAAAAAACCCATCGAATTGTGGGCACACAAAAGGCAAAAAATACTCGTGAATAGAAAACGCACGCGTACGCACAAAATGTTGCGCCAAATCACTTTATTTCTCTTGTTTTCAATTTTCACCAGATTTTTATGTTGCTCTCGACTTTACACAGTGCAAAAATAGTTTAGTTTTATTTTGATTAAACCGAATTAGAAAGCTAAGTAGATTGAAATAAATATAAAAATGGTGAAAAAGATTAACCATATATGGTTATAAATAATTTAATCCATATTGTTAATTAATAATTCTGATTTAAAAACAACTTAACTATATTTAGTTGCAAGTATTTAAAAAATTTTCAATTGAGGGTAATACTGAACCTAGCCACTAATTTGCAAAAATGCTGATGGTAATATAAGATATACCTTTAGCCTGCACCGTCACTGAATAGTATACTACTCTTTAGGAAATACTCAATAGGGAAGACTCCTTTGACTATTAACGTACTTCCGCGTGCCTTTCAAATGTTATCCTCCGCCAACTTTGAATCTATCTCTATGTGCTCTTCTTGTGCTCTAGTGTCGGCCACACCCATGACAAACTTAAAAAAAACCATCGTTTTTTGCTGTGCATGCTCTTGCTTTCTCTTGTACTCAGAGTACATGTTTCCTCTTTGCCTTGAGGGCGCGTTTGCTACTTGTTTTTCAACTGAATTAGTCTCTGTGCTGCTCAATAAACTGCCACGCTGCCACAAAAACCATCGAATAATTAAGTCATAAAAGGTTTGAGCCACCACTCGTTCAACCCCGGCATATACAGTTCATCTTTTTTTTTTTGTGGCCTCGCAGCTTTGACAATTAACCAAACTATAAAATGTTTTAGTTTGAACACCTGAAAATGTTGAGCCAACCGCATTTACAGCCGCCGCTGCGGGCGCTTCTAGCAAAACTTACCCAAAGGACACGTAGAGAGCCATACATCCATACACCCACACACCCTCACAGACACTCACATGGGCACACACGCACATTTAAGCCAATTAGCATTTATGTGCGACGTCGGCAGCAGCAGCAGCAGCAGCAGCAGCAAAGCGCGTTACATTTTCATCAAACGCACGACACTTTGTTTTAATTTGAGCAACCGCACGCACACACTCCCACACACTCTCACACACACACTCCCACACGTATATGCATGAACTAACACACATATATAGGGCAAATACTGTGACAGTTCTGGTTTGGTTTCGTCACGGACTCAGGCCTAGCACATTCTTCTCTGGGGTGGCAGAGGGCCCGGGTCTATCCGTACCCAGATTTCTGTTTGTTTGTCCCACGGGCCCTTGAACGGGATATTACATTGTTTTGGGCAATTCACTTTTACTGTGATTAATTTAAATGTGCTACACCCCAGCAGCCCCTCTCATCAGCCCCTCCGACTATGCGCAGTGTTCCACAGCCCTGACGACTTTCTTTCACTTTTTGTTGTTCTTTTTCTTTTTTCCCGTTTCGGTTTAAAGCATTTGATGTGTGGGGCATATCACGTGTGTGTCACTCATAAATATGCTACAAACCCAGCGCTGCCGCCGCCATTTTAAATCGAATTGCTCATGACACTGATGAATATAATTAGCGCTCAGAAGACAACGCCCACATGCGTTGTGCTAATGAGATATGCTCAGACTGTGGCTGGGCGTGGGGGGAACCTGGGGGTGGGAACGGAACCTCAATTGATGTAATGGAATTGATTTAAGCGTAATGTGATTTCATTATGTGAACTTATTAAAAAGCACATTCAACAGACACAGATAAATATTTAACTCGCATTCAGGTGGTAAATTCTTCTTAATAAAGCACAGATTACAGACCGGATTTAACTCATATAAAACTTAATTCAACGCCTTTAAGTGTGAGTGGGTGTACGCATGTGTGTGTGTGTGTGTGAATATGTGTGTGTGCAGGCATGTCTGTTTGTATGCAATTACAGCAGGTGGAGCATCCATACTCTTTTGTTACATTCAAGTGCCTGGTATCTAATTAATGAAATGCATTTCGTTACTCCCCTGATGTGTAAATCAATCCAATTTTGGCTACAACTAACAAGCACTGACAGAAATGATCAATGCTGTTGACTACTGTAGACTTAAACGTCGCTTAATGCCAAATATAGTTTTTTGAAAAGTTTAATTATTTAGAAAATACTTCCATCAAATATCTGTCGTTAAACCTTACAGAAATATGAATATTTATTATTTAAATTCAGCTTATTATTGAAATAAATGTATCAGATTTAATTTAAACATAGACAACGAATAAAATAAAAAAATACTAAAGAAGGCTGTTGTATACTGATAAGCGTGCATAATATTTGTCAAATTTTGTGAATCTTTATACTAAGTTATTTATTTATCTAATGTTGGCAAAGAACAGTCGACTACAGTGTTACCAAAATATGCCAAATTAATACAAAAAATAAATAAATAAATTCATTTAATAAAAATAAGTCGACTGTAAAAATAATTCATTTTGTATTTTTCTATAGTTTTTAGTTTAGCTATTATTCCTAGATTATCCTTAATTTTATTTTTAATTGTATAATAGAATTTTCATTTGTAAATTCAATTGTATTTGCTGACGGCTCTCAATGAACATGAAATATATTTCAATTTTTATAACTGACACTATTCGTCATATATTTATCTCTATCAAAAAGGTACAGACTAATTTTACTATTTTTTTGGGGCGCTTTGTAAAGCTATCAAAAAGAACGAAAAAGTTTCGTATTTGGGAAAATAAACCTGTTTGAAAATAACAAATAGTATTTGCATTTATGTGGGTAAAATGAATTAATTTATATATATGCAGACATTTTTGTATTACTTTCAATATTAGACGCATGTTAGATATAAGCTTTAGAGTATTTAAAATAAAACAAAATAGAAATGCAATTTATAGCTTAGCGAGATTTGAAATTTGAAATTGCAGCTAAAGCGAAAATAATTGTATGCAGAATTTTTGCGCAGTGTGAGCAAGTAGATAACGTTACTTTTGTAGTTTATACAGGTGTGTGAGTGAGCAGCTACGTGGGCGTCTGTGCGTATGCGTGATGCGTGCAAGTGTGCGTGTGACAATATGAAACGAATACACGATCATGCATCATAATCCAACACCCAGGCACACGAAATCCTGGCACACGCACACATCCACACCCACACCAACACACACACTCACACACACACACACATAGATCCACATCAGTTGCTTTGTAATTAATTACTTCACACATTGACGCCGGTCCAGGCACACACAAACACACACCTACAGAGACACCCTGATTCCCTACCCAAACACACATACATACACCCTCACACTCACACACTAACAGTAAATGTAAACTTTACTCAATGCTGCCATTGTACTTGCTGCTGCTGCTGCTGCTGTTGCTGCTAACTAATATTGTTACCAGCATTTTTGACGGTTAGCTGCTGCATGTTTGGTTTACTGTGTTGCCGCTGCGCTGCTGCCTCATATCGCATCGTAAATTATGTGCCATTTATGCGGCATTGGATAGAAATGGAAATTTGTCCCATTTGTTGCTCGGGCGTCACTGTTGAGACACTTGAGTATTCATATGGTCGCTCCCCGAGCATGTTGCTTGGCATTGATTTATGGCATCGAGTAACTTGCTTAAATATTAAACGAAACGTTAAACCCGAATTGAGCTTGAATTTAAATTATAATTATGCCAAAGTGTGGATCAAGATGTACCAAAAATAGATGTAGTAATTTAATTGAAATGGAGCTCAATCTGTATGCTCAGAGGGCACGTTGAACCCTTAGATACTCCCTATTTTTAGTTGTGCGCTGGCAACCCTTGGCTCTCTTAAATAATGTTGCCTACAATTAGGCGAACAAAACTTTGGCCAACAACTCGTCAGTTGTTGCTGCTGCTGCTGCTTCTGCTGCAATTAAGCTGCTGCCGCTGCAAATTAAGTTAGCGCCTTCACGTGGCAATGCAATCCACGGATTAGCTGCATGAAATAAGCACAAAAATATTATAAAATAATAAAAATAAAAAGGGACTTTCTTACAGCTGCAAGATGAGTTGCTTGTGTACCTTGGTATTATTTTTAATGAGGCCTGGCTCTACGGGTTCTGTTTACATCGCACCTAAAAAGCCAGACCTGATTAGGAGCAGACTGAAAGGGAGAAAGTGCATTAAAAAGTTGCTGCCAGTTTAATTATGACTCAAGTTAAATCTGCATTCAAATGAAACTGCTACTGCTCGCACATCATGCCTGCAGTGCTCGTACACTGCTCAAAAATACCATACGCAATTTGTAATTAAACTTTCATGTGGTCCCAAAGTTGCACATTTGATTATGTTGCTAACCAATAAGCGCAATCATGTGCAGCACCAGCTAAATACAATAACAATAACAACTGCAATTAACTGGCGCATAATTTCTAGTGCTAGTGCTACGAATGAGAGGAAGAGCCGTCCTTGTTGGCTGACCAGCAAACAAATTGTTGGCTTAAATTCAAAACCGGCAACAATTTATGTGTGTAAAAAACCAGCACACACACACACTCATACACACATAAAAATTAAAACATTTTACCAAACGCGACCCCAACCAAAAAACAACCAACAACATTTTTGGCAACGTGCAAAGCGCACTCACACTTGCCCCTTGCCTCTTGCCGCTGCCCCACGTGTGGTGCTCTTAATGTGGCAAAAAGTCAGTGCAGGCAACATTTTATACCCATTGAATACGTTTTGGGGAAGGGTATAATCGAGAAGTGTCAGTGTGTGTTCCAAATAAAAGCAAATTCCAATTGAAATTATGAAATTATGAGTAGTCTATGATTAAGCAAATTGCCTAAATATTTTACAAATTATTATTATTTATTATTATTAATATTTATTATTTATTATTATTTATGAATTAAGAATTATGGTTTCTAATATATATTTTTTGCTTCGTCGGCGATTATCTAATTAATTTGCTCTCTGCCTATCGCCAACCCATATCATTAAAGTTGTACAATAAACCTACACAAGAAGTGTATAATTATTAAATTATTTTATGTTTTTATAGTAAAGAGACCTATGATTTAAAGCACCAGTCATATAATCTTGCATTTACATAAATCTTAAACTGGTTGAATCGTTTAATAAATTTAATATGATTTATTTGAATTTATGAATAGCTTAAAAGAATATATTAATTGAAGATTAATTATGAATACAGTAACATTTATTCGTAGTTCATTTGATATGTTGATTCATAAATTTAAATCGGTTGTAATATCCTTCTCAGAATTTAATTTTAAACTGCTGAGTATGATAGCTTCGTAATCACTCGACTTTAGTCACTTCGACAGCACTTTTAAATGGTTTGTTTGGCTGATAGTTCACAATTGCTGGTAACTTTTGCATATAGTACCATAGTATACTGCGGTCAGTGCACATTTTAATTCCAACAAGATGATTTTCAATTGTAACTAAAGTACAAGTTGTTGCATAAATATTTGGCATATTTGGTTGATGCTATGCAAAGTATTTGGTGTGTTCATTATTATTTAACATTAAAGTATTTAACACTCGGCTGCAATGCAGCAGGGCGATGGCTTCTTTAAATGTTGGCATTAATTTGGTGCGCTACTCGCTGCTGCGCCCAGCTGTCTTCAAATGTGCCACTAAAAATATTTTCACACAAAAATTGCCAGACTACAAGTGAAAAGAGCAACAGCAGCAGCAGCAGCAACAGTGAAAAAATATCATGTAATTTTACATTCAAGTGAGCGGAAAATATAAATAAGCAGCAGGTGCTCATTTCCTGTTCCGCAGCAAACATGGTACATCGGCACACACACACACACACACAGCCATAAGCGCACACATACAGACAGACAGAGAGAGAGGGAGAGAGAAGCAAACACTCACGCAGCTGGCCAGGCATATCGTGGCATTTGTAGCAAGGACAGACGAGCCAGCGAGGGAGTCAGGGGAGGGAGTGCGAGAGACAGCAAGCAGCGAAATGCATCCATTTGAACTATGGCCGACGCACACACACACACACTCACACATGAGCATAAACACAAACACACTCACACGCACAGGCGGCGTGTCAGCCAGCTGGCAACAAGGGGCTCTCATGTGAGAGGGGGGGAGGGGGGCGGGCGCATTGCGAAAAGTTCATTTATATAACTGTCGCTGGCATTAATGTCATGCCCTCTCGCAGTTTGGCCAAAAACTAAACAACTCGAAAGTGAACAAAGGTAATTACTGCTGCTTGGCGTTAATAACTTTCGCAGGTGTCAAATATGTGTGTGTACATGCATATTACATAGATGATTATGAGCTGTACTCTATATATGTATATATTGTATGTAGACTCCGCTGGTCAGGTCTATAATTAACAAATGATTAATTATGCATGACTTTTTGTTGCCTCCGCTCGTTATCAGCAGCGGCACACGTGCCACTTTTTTGTTTCAGCCTGCCTCAATCAGAGTGTCTGAACCGGAGAGTCTGAGCTGGGGAGTTGGGGTCAGGTTGTGCTTCCTGTTTGTTGTTCCTTTGTAGTTGGCCCAAAAATTGTTTGGCCATTATTGCCTTTGATTCATTAACATTCCGTAGCACTGTTATGTATGAGAGCTGGACTCTACCTAAATGGCATTGCTATGTTAACATAGCTGTCTTGTTTTGCATACAACTGTCAGCTTATTTACATAGAACATGAGAGTTGGCCAACAATGTTTGCATACAATTACGAGCCGGAGTCTTCGACCTCTTTAAAAGCACCATCAAATTGTACCTTAACTTGCGCGTAAATGTAAAGTTTGCTCAGGTTCAAAAGGTCAAAAACATATTTTTACCAACTCTTTGCTAATGCGGGCATAACACTTGAGTGATTGTTGTATCCCTACCTGCATGTCAGCGGAGATTCTTGCATGTTGCTGCTCAAGTTTTGGCTAATAGAGACGAGCGGCTAGAACAATACGGAATGCAGCAACAAACCCAACAATGCACAAAAGCTTCTATTCAGCTATGCAGGTTAATTTGACTAGAAACGCCATCTACCCCGCCCCTACTGCTAGATGAACCACCTAAGGGCTACTTTTGGACAAAGTCTGCGCCTGGCTAAGGTATGTTAGCTGCTAACCAATATGATGCACTGTGGTTCTTATGTTCAAACTAGAAACTGGCTGTAAACTACAAACTTTTGTTCAATAGATGTAGTTATTTTAAATTAGTTTGTACAATCTATGTTTTCTATTTTAGCTGCCTCTGCAAATCATGTTTTTTGAACAGTCAAAATACTGTAGAGAAATAGAAACTGTATGCGTTTAAATTGATATTATTTATTCTGTAATTAAATACTCTTAAATTTCAAAGAGCGAGTACATAATTTAAAAAATTAATATGAAATAATATTTTTAAAATAATCTTGCGGTGAGGAAATTTAAAGTGCGCACAAATATATTTTGACTTAAATATCCAACTGTTAATTTGCATTAAATAAGTCAATTATTTTAAAAGTAAACAAAATTTGCAGTTTAAATAATAGATCGATAGCAAATAGATAATAAATAGCAGCTTAAATTTAACAAATATAATATCACATTTAATTTCATTCCAGCTAAAATGCCCAAAAGGACCACTGTGCGATGCAGCTAAAATGTGAACAAAAGCCAATGGACAAGACACTAACGGCATAGTTTTAATACGTACATACATGCATGTACATATATACGACATATACCACTAGCATATTGTTATACGCTCGCCATTGTTGCCACTAAGTCGTTGTGTGAAGTTATCTTCCACTTGATATGCGGCCTCTTTAAAGTGCAACGGTGCGTATGCGCAATTATTAAATGCTGCATAAGGCCGCTTGCCATTGCAGTGTTTGTGTGTTGTGTTTTGTGAATGTTAATGTAATTGCTTACAGTCATTTGACGGAACGTTGTGCTATTAACATTTACTTGTTCAAATAACATTTGCAGCACAATTTGAACGAAAAGCGCAGCATGCAAAAGTGAATAAAGTTGAAAATAAACTGCGTTGCCCTAGAAAGTCTATCCCAATTGTTAACTGACAGCGGCTTAAATGCAGTTACATTTGTGCTTGATAGAAATGGAAACCATAATCCTGTGTGGTATTAATTAACTATAGACTGATCAGCCAATTAGCTGCATGTTGGCTGTCTCAAATATTTGTTGCAAAAACCACACACTGTATTTAACAAAAACTATGCTCAGACTATGTTTAAATATTCACGCTTTGGGCTTGTACTTCATTTGCTCACGTAACCCCTTACAATCCGCCAATTTTACATATTTTTTAAAAAATTTCTCACCATTTTGTGTGCAAAGCAAATCCGATAAAAGCCTTGTCAAGCCGACATCAAGCGGATGAATAAAAAATAGGATTGGCCGCTCAACAAAACTGATCGACTGTTGTATACCCAGCATAAAGAAATAATATAACTGCAATGAATTAATATTGTGAGAGATTTAATTCAAATTGTTTATCAATTGGAGATGCTGACATATATAAATATATACTCAACTTTTCCTACAGGGTATGGCAAAGGGTTGCTTGAGCCTCAGCACAACTGAAACTGCACAACATCAGCAAGGGTTGATTGCTGCCCCTGCCCGGCATTCACAACCGCCAGCATACCCCGCAGTCATTTGGACATTGGACGGAACCTTTGATGCTGCAGAATTTTGTTACTGTTGCTGTGGCCAGAGCTATTGCTGTTGCTATCAAAGTAGTTGTAGTTGTAGTTGTTGTTGTAGTTGTAGTTGTATTGGCAGTCGTAGTGGTAGTGGTAGTTGCTGCTGCTTCACACTAATTTGATTTTGTATACAAATCGAGAAGAGTTCTCGTATTTCGTATTTCGTTATCGACTTTTGTTTGTTAGCGCTTAGCTTGGCGATTTTCGAGTTAGTTATGCACCGCTTTTTGTCGATTTTTTTATTGAATTGAACAGAGAAATTCTTTCCTTTTGTTTTCTATTCGGGCGTTAAAAACAATTCGGTTGGTTCTGCATGGATTGTGGAATTTGCATTCAGTGTCAATTTATGCAAATTGCATTGTGAACCAAGCAACGCATATTGAATCAACGGTATTCCCACTTCCCATAGTTGGACACGGCCAGAAGACAAGATAACACTGTGGCCAATTGATGGGCAATTTGTTAATTATATGAAAATTGCAAGTAACCACAAAGATTGCAGACGGGCATAGAGAAAATTTAATTTCGTTTTTTATGCGCGTACAAAATATGAATGGGTTGACCGAATAACCGGTCAACCAAACTGTAAAGAAAGCGAGTGGGTTGGACGTGGCTGAGAAAATGGCTGAAAAAAAAATAACAAAAACGAACAATAGAGCGTAAAATAAGTGCAAAAGGCAGCTTGGCATGGGCATAAAAAGAAAATGAAAAACTTTTTGAGAGAGCGCAGAAAATTCAGCGAAATGAAAAATGAACAAAGTGCTCTAATGGCAAAGCAAGCTGAACGTGAGCCGTAACAGCCCCAGATCCAGGGTCGTAGTCCGCGTTGGAAACCTGCCATACAATGTACACCATGTACTTATTCAAAAGCAGAAAAAAGAGCAGCAAATGTTTAAAAGAGGAAGCACCACAGACGAAAAAAAGTCAGTTTCAATTGAACAGTTAAACTTCCATTAATTGCGCGCCGCGTCTTTGCAGCTGGGTTCTATGGAATGTAGGGAGCCTCGGCCCCATTGTCCCTGTGCCCCACCCATTGTTAATTTCGGCACCAACTGTGTCAGTCTCAAATTTCAAAATGCATGAAATGCCTGATGCCTGGGCAAACAGGTCGAATGCCACAACTTTCAAGTTATTTGAAGCTGGCCAATTGTAAATTTACTCCAGTGAAAGCATCAGAAGGGAAGAATAAGTAAGAAATTCAATTACATGATTGTGTCATTACAGCCAACAATAAGGGCTCGTGAAATTAACCAACATTTGGGCAGCTAATTGGTTGACTCAATGGCCCAATCTGCTCGTGTGGAAATCCAACGGACTCCATGCCCCCGATCCCCGTTAACGATAGCTTCAATGAAGCGCAGTACCTAAAGTGTCGCTGGTCACACTTCATTGAAGACTGTCAAAAATTTTCAATTTACCAAATTAGCTCGGTGTCGAAAAAATAAATAAATAAACGAAGAAACGCCACGTACGCTCCAGTGAACAGCATAGACAGCGGGACAAAAGGAATTCACCACAAAGACATCGAGCATTGGCACCAAAATTAGTATTAAGTTGAAAATAATGATGGGCCGGATGAGAACCGCCAGCTGCTGATAATGAAACACTTCTAGCAAACGGCCAACAAAGTGCTGCTATCGCATTCGCTAATCTGCTAGCAATTATATAAAAAAAAGTGGATGAGTCGAATGCACTACAACCGTAATTTATCCTATAATTTGCATCTGCCTGACGATAATTAGCTTTCGTGTTTGTAATGTGATTTCTATGAAAAATTCAATTATATTAATTAAAATTCCGTTTTTATCACTTAAGTTATTTAGAAGTTATTCAGTTACAAAATATTTTCTGCTGATTACTTTTAAATGTTCAAAGTGCATAAACATTGCCTACTTTAAAGATTGCTCTTTAAGAGCCATGACAAAGTATAAAACATAATAAAACCAATACTTATGACAAAAATACAAATAAAATGAAAAATATATCAACACAGAAACCAGCAGAGCAAGTGCGAATAGCCAAACATAAATCATTTGCAGCAAAATGAAAAGCTTTGCGCAACAAGTCGACGAAACAATAAAAAAGCTGCGTGCTGCAGCACGACTATGGAATGGAAAGCCTGGTGAAAAACAACTTGAAGACTGCGGTTACACTGAGCTAAGGTGCCGTAAAATGGTTGACCGTCCTAAAAGAAATACATGTTAAATTAATATATATTGGTATTAATGGCTGCATGTGGGCGGTGGAAACGGCTGAACGCGACGACTTTTAGTGAAAAATTGCGTCTTAACACGACTGAAAAGGAATTTAATGCTACATAACTTGCCAACCAATTGAATAAAGAGGGTCATATAATTTGGTTTTTTAAGGTTTGCTGGTTTCAAGTTACATGCATTAAAATATAAACTACAATTTATGTATTCTTTTCAATTGGAAATGAGGAATAAAATAACAGTATTTAGCATTATCCTAGATTTGTTTCTTCATATTTTCAGTTGTATCTTCCAAAGTCGTATCTGAACTTCCAATCCATACCAATCATAACATAAAGTTTAGTTTCGTAAATAATTATTTAGTTGTTAACAAAAACCCATATAGTTTTTATTAAATATATATATTCAATCGATCCATTTTTGTAATCAAAGCGAAGCAATCATTAATCAATTATGCTAAATTAGATGCTTCAATCAATATGTCATATATTATAAAAAAATTAAAACTTTTTTTGAATATTTATTATAACGCAATCATCATACATTGATGTTGTATATTGTAAACAAGACCACCTAGAGTGACATTCAAATCCTCGTTGTTGGGGTTAAATATATTTTATTTTATTTTATTAAAAACGCGATCCTGGCAATTTGTATTCATGCAACAGCAGCATGATTTATGTACTTTACAATGAATTTTGTCATATTGGCTTTGTTTATAATTTTTTTTGAAGATGCGAATTTGTTTAAATGTTCAATAAATATTTTTTCAGAATGAATCCCTAAATATTGACAATACCGCTAGCAATTGATTAATATTTTATTCATTTTATAATGCCGGTGTTTTACAAAAACATTTTACTATATTAGATTTAATGCTATTACCAACACCAAGGAATTCGCGTTTTATAAAATGTAATTAATTATGATACTAAGTAATTAAACGATAATAGCGCCGGAAGTGGAGTTTCAAGGCAAGAAATAGTGCTACAAGAAAGATATGTAATGTAGCACAATGTCACATAGTGTAATGACTAAACTCACCTGTGGATCAGCCTTCTTCCAGCATTGATGGAACCACCAGGCCTTGTGGCATAGCGTATCACCCTCCGGATGAATACAATGCTCGGACATGGCAATCAGTTTGTCCCGTATGGAATGGGGCACCGAGTGGAACAATGTTTCCAGATGCACATCTCCATTATCGTCAACCACCTCGAATTCGTGAAACAGGCAATTCATGTAACATTTCAGCTTCTCATCCTCATGAATCTGGCCATCGCTGAACTCCTTGATCGCCTCTGTGAATTGTTGCAAACATTATAACAATTGCTGTCTGGGTTACACATCCTCTTACCATCACTGACGCCCGTTTTCTCCACGCAGATGTCATGAAATAGCTTAGCCATTTTAAGCACATTTGATGGTGGATACTGCAATTAAAATGGATAAATTCAGTGGCTTGAGGACAATGCCGCTAGCACTTTATTAACTCACATTGTCGACACGCTGTGCCAATGTCGGCATCATCGTCGCATCACTGAACAACGACAAGACGATTAACAGACAAACTGCAACAGGACGAAGTCCACGATTTTTGCTAAAGTCACTCAAAGCCATTTTCATGTTCTGTAAAACAAAACAACAAAAAATAAAAACAGAGTACCGGCCTTGTTTGCGAGTTGTGAAAGGGCGAAACAAAAGCGACAATGCATGCCAGAAAGCAACAAAAAATATGTAAACCGCAAAGTGCAAGTATGCAGGAAAAGTCGAAAAGGGTATACTCTTATATGCAAACGGGTATAGTTCCGAGATTATCCCCATCTTGTGTGCGTTAGAAAATATACAGCAATTTTTATGGCGATATTACTTTGAAAGAAAAATAGGCGGACATTGCTTTGTGTACCTAAATCACAGCGTCTAGAAATGTATACATATAATTTCTTTTTTTCAATTAACCAATTTAATTCATGTTTTAAGGATAACACAGTTTTTTCACAAAATAATTATTTTACAAATTATTTGTGTATTTTTTTAGGAAAAGTTTTTAATTGTAACGATTATAGCAAAACAAACATTTTGATTCAGATTATAAACCGAAATTTTCTTTGCTGTTTCGTTAGATAAAATTGTTAAAATTATGCTTTTGAGCAAGACCGTGATGAGAAAACTAACTATATCGTTTGATACTGCGTTTTAATTTCGTGGCTTTTCTAAAATGTACAGGATCCTGTGAGTAGAGTATGCAAAGCGACTAGAGCATACTAGATGGAAATGGATGCAAGAACTGGCAACGACGACATCAACGACGTGCCACGCGTGACAGCTGGACAATGACAATATATATATATATATATACAAGTATATATAAATTTATATACATATATCTGTATGCTTGTGTATGTTTGTATGTGTATGGCGGTCTTTCTAAGTGTGGCTCTTTTGTAATTTTTATTTGAGGAAGCCATGGAAGGGAAGCAAGAAAAAATCATTTGTTTCTTGCTAGCTCAGCGCACGCTAAATTAATTCCAAACCGCCAGCAGAACAAAAAGCTTCGCCCAAAACGGAAACGGAAATGTGGCTGAGACGTCAGGGCTTCAGCGGCAGTTGTCAACGTTCTTTCATTCAATGCACAATCGTCGTGTTAATTTTGACAAGCAGATGCCCACGTGCGAGCCACCCCCACTCCGGCATTTGTATATATGTGCATATTGTTTGATTGTATATAAATATACATATATGGATAAATAACAAAATGAAAACTGTTGTTTTTGGGGCTTTGGTCTTTTTGAAATGGTGCCAGAGAACACAGAATTCTACAAAATATGGCAGAAAGTCGTCAACTTTTGCAAAAATGTCACTTTTATTTCATCAAATGTCAACGCAACAACCGAAACAAAGCCACAAAAGAACGTTTCCGCACACATACAAACGGACAAACGGACACATGTATATACATTTACAGACACACACTCATAAAGAACGAATCAAATTACAATAACAGCAACAGTTAGCATATGTATGTAGGAGTATGGACATCACAGTTGGCTATGGCACGAACGATGAATGGTTTTTTAATTGCCATTTCAATTTTCGTTATGCGAATTGTCCGTTGCAAGTTGACGCGTTTTTTTTACCCCTGTCTGGTGTTTGGGCTCGATTGTTGTTGGTTCCCTATAACTATCAAAAAATGTTTTCGTCGCACACGAGATAGAGGCACAGAAATTGTTTGACAACCGCAGTCACAATTGAATTTGCTTTATTGCCATTTCTATCAGCGATTGGGCTTTATATTGCATTCGGCAACAACTTCGTTGCACTGCCACGCCCACCTTCACAATGAATTTGAATTCCTAATTTCTATATTTAGGCCGTTGTTTATATTTCTCTAAACCTTCTTTCAGAGCTCAATGAATGTTACATGCAACCTGCCACGCCCACTTGCGTGTATTCCCCAAAGGTCAGTAATTTCGATGAGTTATTCGTATGTTTATGCACAGTTAATAAACTGTTCTTATATTGCTAGTTATTACCTCAGTGGGGAACACACAATTAGAACAATTTAAAAGACATTCGTAACACAATTGGGGCCAGGGAAAACTTTAAATACTTTATTACGAAAGGCCTGATGCGTTGAGGGAGGGCTACAGATATTAGCTAAACACTAACATTAAACTGAGCATGCAATTTTCCAATCCAACGTATCACTTAGATATTTTCCATATATATATTTGCACTTGAATTGGCCGATTTAATTCATTATGACATTTTGAATTTTATGATTTTGATTTAGCAATCTATAAATCTTTTCTAATTCATATATTTGCAGTATATAGTTGATAACATTGAAAACCCTAACCATACTTAAATGTTAAACATAGTTTTGTTTGTGAAGGAAACCGTTTCTTTAGTAAGTAGTTCACACCATAAAGTAGTTCACTGGATCAGCTTTCTTCCAGCATTGATGCAAAAACCAAATCTTATCTTCCAAAGTCTTGCCCTGTAAATCCATGCAGTTCTTGCCCATGCCCAATGCAATATCCTTAATATCGGCTGGCAGCATGGAAAATAGCTTTTCCAGCATTACATTTCCATTGGCGTCCACAAGCTGCAGCTCAGTGATAACACAGCTCATATATGAATTAAGTTTGTCATCCTTACTGTCAGGTGCTTGGCTGCTAATGAATTTTTGAATGGCATCTGAGGAGTTGAAGTTTGAAAATTATTAATAATATAATAAATTATAATGTTTATTAAATAAATAAGAATAATACCTTCACTACTGCCAGATTTTTGTAGGCAAATATCTCTTATGGGCTGCACAGCTTGTCGAAATTCCGGCGAAAGCTTCTGTGATAAAAGTGAGAGATATAAGTATATTTTGAATTAGGAACCCTATTTGTATTCAATAATACAGATTTAATTTTGACAATCCTAAATTTCAATACCTCAGGAGCAGGTACACCCTGAATTACAGAACACCAATAACTCAAGAGAGCAAGGAACACTATAAACTTCAACATGCTGTTAGTGCAAAAAGTTGATTACAATAACGCGTGAAATCGTTTACCATCGGTTTTATATGATGGCTCTTTGAACTGCTAGCTCCATTCCAAATTATAACCCATAGTATCAATGACAACAGCAATTTTATTCAAATTGCCAGATTTGCTGGGGAAATTGAGTACTTTAATATGCAAACCACTGATCACAGTTATCCAATGCAAACAGAAAAACAAATAAATTGAACTGTGATTGCGATTGGCAGGTAACACCGCCCACTTAAAGTTGCAATTGTTTTTGGTGAACTGTAACAGGAACTGCGTAAGCCATCAGCACAGATTTAATTGGTTAACATTTAGTCGGGTTTATAACCAATGAAAATTCAATTGAAATGTGGAAATTCATTGAAACAGAAACCACTGGCAACAGCCGCATATTAATTTTATTGCGTTGTCATTGTTGCTTGTCGATGCATATAATTAAAGATATGCTCTTTAGATAGTGCTAATTAAATAATTAAATTCTCTTTAGGCCATGGCTGGCATACGATTTATGAGTTCAATCCATCATGCTGTGCAATTATGAGTGCACATAAAAACCAGATTATGCAGTTGCTTTAAATAAGTTTCAACGTTTCATTTCATTTGCAAAGTATTTATTTGTATTTTTGTTGCTTTTGTGAATGCTTATTAAAACTCTACGGATTAAAATAAACTAATACAGTATATAGAAACATAAATCATAAGTTGCAGGAGGGTTCACTTTGTCTGTGTCCGGCTCCGTCTCCGGCTCCGTTTGCGTTTGCGTCTCCGTCGGCCCTCGTCAACGCTCAAATGAGAAAGTAATGCTGGAAAAGTAATTTATTAGAATGACGCTGCCACAAGCCAGTGCTAATCAGCTGCAATGATGCCTTTACCTTGGGATCCGCTTGCTTCCAACAGCGATGAAGCCAAAACGCGCGCTCGCATTTCGTATCGCCCTTGGGGTAGAGACACCGTTTGCCCATGTTTACGGCAATGTCGTGCAGAGAGTCCGGCAAACGGTCGAGCAGCTTCTCCAGATGCACCTCGCCATCGTCGTGCAGCACATCCGTCTCATCAAACACACAGTACATGTAGCATTTAAGCTTCTCATCTTCGTGTACCTCACCATCGCTGAACTCCTTAATTGCAGCTGCAAAACACAGCCAGAGAGATACAGATTGCGTGAGAAAAGGGAGTGGAAAGGAGAGCAGAGGGAGGAAACAAGATGCACAAGTTGCAAGTGACAGATGGCAGGGTCTTATTTACATTTGGTACGGAATCAAACTGAAGTCTTGTACGACAGTTTACCGTCTGCTCATTAACCAGCTCAGCTGCTTACCTTCTGTAACTCCGGTCTTTTGCACACAGCTGGCGTGCACCGGTGCCAATTCCTTCAGCAATTCCGGCGGGGGATACTGCGAAGTGAAATGTTAGCTTAGGATATAATATTACATAAGCTTTCCTAGCGAACTTAATACCTTGAGCTGTGTACAGTGCAGCTACACTGCTACAAATTCAATCCAACATAAAGATTTTTGGAAATGAAATTGTGACTGCTTGCTTACAAGAATTTTATATTGCAAATAATACATAAACTATAAATTGAACAGGATATTTCAAGGCTTATTGCAATTAAATAAAATCTAAAAAACTCAAATCTTGAATTGAAAGAATAGAGATATGCTGAGATTTCCCTCAACATGATAGATATTCTAACATTCCAACAATATATAACATAAATAAAATATACATTGTAAACTACATACATATCTCGGCTTATTTCAATTAAATAAAATATTACATTTTCAAATCTCAAATTCAAAATAGAGTAAAGATATCCTGAGAATAATTTCAATCTCGTTAATCTCATCTGATATTAAATATTAATTTATATGCATTATTTAAATTTATAAAATTAGTTTTGTTTTCTACAACTTGAACTTAGAACTAATATTGCGTATTAATTGTTGGAGTTTATATGGCAGTTACTTTGTAGGTACTTTATTGATCTGCCTTATCGCTTACCGTTTCATCGCGTCGCGGCTCAGCTGCCTGGGTGCCCTGCAGAGCCTGGCAGAGCAATAAAAGACTAAATAATTTAATGGTTCCACGCAGCGACATGATGTGGCACGGTTGGCTTGGCTTGGTCTGGTCAAGTTGCAACGTGACAACGGCGGTAAGCTACGGTTGCACGTGAGACACAGGATATCAGGATATCAAGGATCAAGGATTTAGTGGTGCTGCAAGCAGCTTACTCGCTACGTGCTGTCAATGGTATTAGCAAGCGAAATTGAATGACTTTAGCAGCGAGCAAAAGGCCAACTGCAACTGCAATTTGATACCGAAAGTAAACGCTTTATACCACACGGCATCGGGGGCAATTAGCTGCCATTAATCGCCAGCTAAGCATTGGTTGTAATTAAGACTGCCACCCAAACTGCCAATTTGTCAATCAAAGAGCACTCGGCAAGGCGCGAAAATGTATGGTTACAGCCACAATAATCATACGCCACGTTTGACAGAGTGCCCAAATGGGCTGCTGGCATGAGACGACGACGACAACGACGGCGACGACGACGGCGACGACGATGGCAACAAGTTAATATTCGCAACAATAACAACACGCATAGAGCGATTAAATATAATGAGCAGCCAAACCCAGACCCCAAATCGTTTGTCCCACACGAAACGCGTTAATTACGGCCATTGCATTTTTTGCGCTCATATTCATTAATTATTATGCAAGCTAAGCGCTTGGCAAAAGTTTTGCCCCAGCCCCAGCGCATACTTTGACATGCAAGCGCAACGTGTCAAATTAATTTTTAATAGCTCAACCCCGTCCTTCCCCTCTCACCCCTTACCCCTTACCACGTACCCCTGCCAGCCCAGCTTCGTTTGAATGCTGCCAAATAATAGATTTAAACGAGGCACCGCAGCTGCTGCTCAGGGGCCGTACACTGTAATTAAAGTTTGGGGCCACGTTGGGGTCAAACCAACCCAACCCAAGCCAACCCCTATACGCACACCAGGACTCAGTCAAGTTGCAACATTCAAGCTGACATGATGTGGCATGGTGTTGTTGTCCTGCTGTTTGCCATAATTGCGCAGTGTGTTGAAGGCATTTAATACAGCAGCAATGGCATTGTAAGTGTGAGAATGTGTGCGTGTGAGTGTGTGAGTGTGTGTGTGTATTGACAGCTGACACTTGCAAATTAGACGCCGGCAGGGAAATGGCCAGCACAATTCTGCATATGTTGCAACACAACTTATTGACACCTTATTTGCGCTCACAAAACGCACAACTCGTTTTGCGGTTTTCACATGCAATTTACATGTGTAATTTTTTGCCCTGAAAAGTTGCCATTCCCTCTAAACCGCAGCACAGTGCTGAGCAGTGCTGTCAGTTTGGACTTTTACAGGCTAGATTTAGCATATTTTACAATGGAAAATCTTATAAACTTTCCAAATAGCTTGTGGCTATAAATCTAGCATTTTTGCCGATTTTATTGAGCTAGGTCAAGCTGTCTACATATTTATACTTTATTCAAACGAAATATTTCATAAGTTGTAAGTGTTTAGCGGCATAGATATATCGACACTGGTCATCGTAAATTTTATTTGCATGCCGAATTTGATAGCATTGAGATAATAATAAAAATATTTGATGAGTTTAAGCTTTGAAACTCAATAAATAGAACTGAATTATCATAACATAATTTATCTCAACGGTGAAGAAATTTAAATTATATTTATAAGGTCTACAATATACAATATTATTTCAATTTTTACAGATATTAATTAAACTGAAACGAAAAACTTGAATATATTTTGATTTAATCTCATCATAATAGCTAAATGGAGGACATACATATTTAATTAATTTATTTAGAAATCAAAGCAACAATTTTTATTTTGTTTCTATGTATTTAAATTTGGCCAATACTACCTACAGCCATATATTATGGCTATTTTTAGCTTATTTTTTATTACAAAATCTGGCAACACTGGTGCAGAGCGGCAGTGTCAGCAGCAGCAGCAGCATCAGCATCAGGAGTAGAACGACTTCGTTAAACGAACTGCAGCATTTGTGCAGTTTGTCAGAGTAGAAAATTTGAATGGCGCGTTTGTTGCGGCCATTTTGTATGGACTCTTGTGGTTGGTGCTGGACATAATCGATTTACTGTTGCCCAGTCAACGCTGTACATGCTCCTTTTGGCTACGCATTTCATCAGCAGACTGGCAGACTCGCAAACTGAATACTGGCTGTATACTATGCTATATACTACAGGCATATCTGCACTCGGTGAGTGGCAAGTGGCAAGTATCGAGAAAGGGTGACACTACACTGGACTCCAATGAATTATAATTAATGATTGCGGCCTGGGCACTGGCTTAGCTTTTTAAATTTATAGCTGGGCCAGTTGCCGACAATAAATTTAAATTAGCACTAGGCAAATAAATACACATAATAAATAACACTCAAGGTCAACAATTTAGGGGTCTTTGGCGTATAAGGGATGGCCATTTGATATGCATTTAGTATTTTATTGCTCATTATGCTCCAGCTCATAATTGTGTTTATTTACAACGAGGTCGTACTACTCTACTACTAATATACTTAGTTTTCCTTTACTTACAGTGTTGTTTTTTTAGTTTTCACTCAAAGCGAATGCAACTTGCATCATTAACATATTCACAGTCTATTAATTTTTAGCGCACACTCAACGCCCAACACTCAAGTCTCCAGTCAAGTTGTCGATGGCAGTTGGTTGCCGCTGAGCCTTTGGCAACATAATTAGAAAGTTTTGCACTTAAATGCAAGTTGAGCATGCGGCCAGTCGAATGAATGCATTAAGCCAAAGTGCAACGCAAGTGCGCATTTCAAATGTGCCATTATAAATACGGTTATATGAACTGGAACTAGCTCTCGCTCTCGCTCTCGCTATCCTCTCTCCCTGCCCTCTTCTCCTATAGTGCTTATGTGATTACTAGCCATTTTATACTCTGCAGCCATTGAAATTGCATAAAACCGCCATCGAACCTTTCGCTCAAATATGTGTGTGAGTAGACGCAACAACGCATTTAATTTGGATTATATATTTCTGGGTCTGAACAGTACAACTACATCGTTCAGTTCAGATTCCATTTGATTGAACTGCTTAGCAAACTGAACTAACGAACTTAGTTTCTGATTAAACTTCAGTAGTGCAGGCTAATAGTCCTATCTGTTAGTTTGTTCGGTCAGTTTATTCGATTAAGGGAAGGAATATGCTTACTGTTCGAATAATGCTTATTAATTTAATTTGAAATAAACCCTATAATTTCCCGTTTCATAAATAATATAAATATATAAACTTAATTAGAGAATGGAAATACTGTTCACCGTACTTTAATAAACAGGCAAATTAACTATAGTCAAATCTATAACAATTGATTATTACAATTCTTACGCCCTTTCAAAGATATTTCAATAAACACCAAAAACGTGTTTATTTGTAGACTAAATATAATTAAAAAATTCACATAAATTATTAAATGAAAATAAATTAATAAGCTGATTTGTTGCAGATTAGCTTTGACATGTAAATGGTATTAAAACTTTCGCAATGGGATAAAAATTCAAATATAATAGCTTTAATTTAGTCTGATCAACACAATGTAATCAAGTGAATATGGTACATGAATGGTATTTATTGAATTTTTCTATGAGAGAAAACTATATCTGCGAGGCAGCGAAAAGTCCAACACTTTTAATAAAACTTTATTAAAAAACCCAATACATTATATTATGTATCTGCTTTAGTATTTTATATTTTAATAACGCATTTAATTCCATTAGAATATATATTAAAACAAATATTCATATAATTATAATTGTATAATAATAATAATAATTCATTCGTTATTTGAAAAATAAATAAATATAGATAATCACAAAGCATTTATGAATTCGGCGCCGTCCATAATTCAATTTGGAAATGTGATTGTTGCGCTTTTAACAAATTTTGCATAAAATATATCGATTTGCCCTGATTCTGATGACTTGGTAATTGAGTGCATGGTCAGGTGATGGGAGGCCATAGTCCAATTGGAAATCAGCTGAAATCATCATGATGCATGACCCATGCCATCGGTCATAAATGCATAAAATGGCATGTAATTAAAAATTAATTAAGGGGAAAATATGTATTCATATGCAACTTTATTGCTCTTTTGCAAATGAATACATTTGACCGGGCATTCAATAATATTTTCGCAACTCAATGAAGCTATCGGCATAACAAAATCTACAAACATTCATGAATATGTACCAATATGTAACTAACATGCATTAAAAGTCAATCAAGCCTGAACAATATTCAAGATTTAAACAGCCAATGCAAATTGGTCTGTTGGAAATTAAACGCATCAGAAGCTGGTAAACGCCCAAGGGCTTGGCATTGGCTCAGGACTAAAGGGTAAAGGGCAATGCGTAGCGCCCCGCAGCAAATGTCATTGATATTCATGAGCCCTGGGCGTTTGAACTTGACAGTGATTAAGATTTGACTGCCCTAACCAAAAACGCGAAATAATATTAAAAAAAAAAGAGAAGAAAAGAAAAACTGTCGAGAAGCAGAAAAAGGCTATGGTATTCGCTTTACAAATGTAAATTAGACCGCCATTTTTTGCGCTGTGCCAGATATTTTAATTTAGTCTGTAAAAATGACACGGCCACAAACAAAAAGACTGAGAGACAGCGGGCTATGGATGCCTTGCTTGCCCTTTGTTTTGTTAGTCCCTGATGCCCCAGATGCTGGGCAATAGGACATCTTTGGCCTTTTTTTCTGCATTTTGTTTGTGGTGATTTTCAAGTCAAAAGCGCGGCGACATCAAAAGGGTTTGGCAGTGGCACACAGGGCGTATGGAATCAAGGGTATGGAAATTTTTCAGCTGTCGAATTTTTATGCGAAAATGTCAAGCGGCTAGAAAAAACCGACCAAACAAACAAAAAAAAAAACCAAAACAAAACAATGAAAAATGTAATAAAATCCCAAATAAAAGGCAAATGACGGCAATTTAATGCTTCCGTCGCAAAAACAATAGTATTGTGTTTGTTATTGCTGTTGTTGCCGTTGTTGTTGTGGCTAAAAGAAATGTGAAGTGTGTAATGTGTTTTTGAAAGCTAAAAGTTGGCTACCTGTAAAGTTGTATTTTTTTTATTTTTTTTATTTTATCTGCGCATTGCAGCTGCTGCGAAAGTTGTCGTTGCAGCGGGCAGTGCAAAAGTAAACTTTAATTATAGTAGCTGGCCAGCCAGCACTCCTACTTCTAATGAATGCCCCCAAATATCCGGCTGCCCTCTGCCAGAGCTGCTCAAACTGTCTCTTCCTCCTCCCTCTCTGTCTGTCTCTCTGCACTTGCTGCGATTTCTATTTGCCTGAATTTGCCTTATTAAAAGTTTTCGTCAACTTGCAGAGAGAGAGCCAGACGTTCCATTTGGTCTTTAAGCTCGGATGTTGCCATAGCTCTGGCCTTATGTAGTATTTATACATTTATTTGCATGACAACAGCAGCAAGCCAAAAATTTAATTAGATTTAAATTCTTGGATGTCTAATGTGCCGCTCTCTCTTTTGCTTGTTTTTTTTTTCAGTCATTCTTTTTTCGCTGCACGGAAATTTGTCTTTACAAGTTTTTGGCGTTGCCTGCCCAGAAATTGTTTAATTAAAAGTTTTTCTACCGCTCTTGTTGTGCTTTTTTATGAACATGCTCTCAGTTTCATTCAACTTGTATTTTTATTTTAGTTTTAATTTTTTTTATTTATGTTTTTTTTGTTTTTTGAAATTCGCTGCACTTAAACAAAGCGCTGCAATGCGAAAAAGTAGGCAACTAAAAATGATTTAATTAATTTGAGTCATGGCGTCGCGATTTTGTAGTGCGCCTATTAATATTATTAAATACCTTTTCATTGAGCTGCGGACGAGGTCTTTTGTAATTTTAATAGGCAGCCATTCAAGTTAAAAGTGCTTAGATTTTAATTAAATATTCAAATAAACATCAAAGTCACTCATTCAGTGTCTAGCTCGAGTGGTTGAGAGAACAGTTTTTAATTAGAAATTAATAATTTCACAGAACTCAAAGCTGCTTGTTACCTTGACATACAAATTTTCTTTAACATATTCAAAATTCTGTACAATATCAAGTGCAACACTCAGCTGAGAGAAACATACAAACAAAGCAGTTGTAGAAAATCGAATTGAAGTGGAGCACTAAAAAAAATTACACAAAAGCCTTGGAAATACATGTACTTGCCTTTGTAACTGGTTTCCTCTAGTACGCAATTAAAACCCAAAACCAATCAAAAAATTCCATAGTCTATGCCGTGTTAGAGAAACCAGACGAATACCATGATAATAGTTCAACTACTGCTCTACAGTGGTAATAGAAAGTATTGCACAATTGAAAAAAACCGAAGCCGAACTGAAGAACAGACACAAAATACAAGTTTTTCAGTCATCTTCATCTCCAATTGACACTCAGCACTTTCGAATATGCAACAAAACCCTATACGAAAATCAAACTGATGCTCATACCTAGGAAAACGAGTGGAGAATGAGAAGGGTTGCACAAACAAATTAGTAAAGGGGCAACGCAAATAAGAAAACAACTCGGAAATGCCTTAACTCCCTGTCGAATTGTAAATTCACTTAAAGTTCTACTAATTGGGTTTATAATACAAAATTATCTACGAAGTTTTGCCTAATCCTTTAATGCTGAATAGGTATAGACTGATGAGAATTTAATGATGCAATTTTTAAGAGTAGCATTATTTGCCTATGCATCAAATTAAGAATGTTTAGTTAACGTTTTTTTGACTGCACCCTTAAATTAATTTAATCTTAAAGCAATTTAAATTAAATAATTGGATATTTTATTTTAGATATGTTTTTCTGAAATTCTATTTTTAAGAAATGATAAAAAGTTTTCTTATTAAAGAAAATATTCACAAAAAAATATATTCTACAATTTAAATTAAGATTTTTGTAAATTTACAAATAGAAATTTATTCCAGATATTTTTTCCATTGCAAGTAAAAAAATTTAATTATTAATTAAAGTATATTTAGAATTTGCTTATACGTTTTAAGATTTCCTTAATAAAAATTAAATATTTCTTGTAGGTAAAGTAATTCTAAATAAAATTGGTTTATTTTACCAGAAAAAAACCATAGACAAAGAAATATCCGATTGCTTATGTAGAAAGAGAGATTTCGCTTATAATGCTATTTAAAAACTTCTTCGTAGTGTATCAATTATTACAACTAAATGCGAGCACTCTTTGAAAGAGTATTTAGAGCACAAATAAAGCTCTCAAGCTCTGCTACAGAGCTACGGATTGCAAAAATATACATAGTATCAAGTAGGCGTTATTGGTGAGGTTGTGGGTGGATGGAGGATGGAGGGAGGAGAGTGGGAGATATGCAGAGACATCGACGTGGGTTGGCCAACTGTGCGACTGCTTTTCAAATGTGCCAAAGTTAATTAAGATCGAAATCAATATTGGCCCTTTAGCTAAAAGCATCAAACAATTCGAACAGCAGGGCCAACCGTTGGCCTGGCCAATGTGTCCAGCGTTTCGTTTCAACAGCGCCCGGGGGCATCAACAACGTGCAACGTGCCGCTGCCCAACAACAACAACAGAAATAACAGAAAGGAAAGTGTCAAAGTATACGAAGCAAACTTCTGACTGCTAACGAAATAATTTCAGATATTTTGTGTTGCTAATTCGAATGCGGCGCCAACTCGGGCCACGAGGAACGCATGTGCGCATCTTTGATTTGCCAGAGGTATGAGTTTGGCCCCAGGTTTGGCTGCCTTTATTTTTTTGTTTTGTTGGGGCAACTGTTGGAGTAACTGCGTCGGGTCGAGCTAATAGCCATCACAACTCAACTATGTAATTTAATTTGCCTAAAGTTCGCTTGCAGTGGTCTATGGCATTACTTAGGCAGTTCCTGGGCAAATCGGAAATCCTTTTGTACTTCTAATTATATAACAAGTTCTTTATGCGAGTTGTATACGACTTCTCCTGAACTAGTACAGGGCTATACTTTAGCAGCTTTAATGAATATTTTACGAAGCTGAAAGATGCTGTAAAAGTCGAATTTAGTTTCAGTATATTTATTTAAATTTTAATAGTTTTTCAGGCATCGCTGCTCCATAGCACTCTAACCGCCACATGAATCCACAACATGTGTTAAATCCGTTGGCTAAATGCTTTTCACGGACATAAATTGGCGATTTGTTGCGGCGTCTGGCATTAACATAATCCTGGCGATAATTGAAAAACACGTTTGTGGCCATGTTAACGCTCGCAAAGCAGTTTACGTTATTAACAATAACGGTTTTTATTTTGGCTTTAGCATTATTGCAATTTAATGAACAACCAAACAACCGAACAACCGAACAATGCCAGCATGCGGCAACCCCATGAATGTTTTGGGCCCGATAAGCGATGTTGGCCAACATTCTTGCCCAGCTACAGCTAACAATGTTGGCGCTGGCTTATAAACGAGATAGGCCCGGGGGTTACAGTTGCATTAAGCAGCAGCTTATCAGACTTTGGCGCTTATGTCCAAAACATTCAGCTGGGTCGTAAAGCACGCGAAGAACCCTTCATGTCCCGTTTATGTCTGGTAAATCAAAATTAATGGCTAACCATAACCGATGGCACAAAGTTGCAGCAACGGTCTCAAGCTGCCATTGCAGTTGATATAATTAGAGCAGGTGGACAAAGAGACACAGAGAAAGAGAGGGAGAGAGGGAGAGGGAGAGAGAGAGAGAGCAACGCTCGTAAAGTGCTCAATAGACAGCCCGAAATGTTGGCGAAATTGTGACTTGGCTAAAGGGCTAAGTCGTAATGCTGTTGCCGTTGGTTTTCCTGCTGCAGCCTGAAATAAAATTAAAAGTTTGTGTACGCGCCACTACTATTTGGCACACAGTGCCAGCCAAATGTAAACTACCACGGCACTCAACCCAGTTGCTTAAATGCATAAAATTTGATATTTTATGTGTAACTGCTGCCTTGCAGCATTTATGCTCTGCCAACAACAACAGCAACAATAACAACAGCACAAATATCGTGCCTTAATGCGCACTCACAAAGGCATCGGAATTGAAGTTGGAGTGCGCAATCTCTGCGCCATGATCTCATTCCGGGGGCACTGCACCATGCCCCCAGCCCCCAGCCTCCATATCCCGTGACAATTGCAACCGGAAACGCACATAAATGTTGCCAACTAACTCGATTTAGTTGGCGTTGTTGTTTGGTTGCAATGTTAAATGTGGCAACAACATGATTACCGGTGTTTCCTGTTTTCAAGTTACAGAACATAGCTATAGATAGACAGCAAAAAGCAATATGCGAAAAATCGTTTTTTACATTAATTAACAATTGGCTTATGCCTACAAATAAATGCAAATCAATTTGTTCAAACTAAAACGTATATGAAACATCTATAATACAACACATTTGAGAACGTTTTTAAGCTTAAGTAATTGAAAATAAATATTATTTATTTCACTAAAAGCACAGGATTTAACAGAATCAAAGAAAATTAAATACCGTACTCAAATCACTTCTTATTTGAACAATTTTATTTATTTCAATTTAAGAAAGATACTTTAAAAATATTAGTATATAAAACAAAAACTAACGAAGTGAAATTTAAAATATACTTCACTTAAAATATAAATACAATAAATCAAAAGTTTTAGGAAATAGATTGAATCATATACATACTCGAATAAATGAATTTAAATACACTTTGAATATTGTACTTTATCGATTTTATTACACTGTTTTAGGCCAATTTTATATGCCTAATTGTAATGGCCCAACAAAGTGCCTTAAAATCGCGAAATTAATTGCAAGGCGTAAACAATCTGAAGTGAAAAGTCATCAAGTTATTGCAACAGTTCATTAAATTGGCACATTGTGCATAATTTTCGAATTAAAATTCAAAAGTTTGCGATGCCAAAATAATGAACTTGCCTCGCAATCTGTTGCCAATAGCCAAAAAGTCGTAAATTTTGAAATGCAATAACAACAAGTACAACATTCAGCAGAGCAAACAAACAAAATGTGTGGCAAAAAGTGTTGAAAGGGGCAGAGAGCCAAGAAATCCTGTTTTGCTTCGCCTGTGATGACCTATTATAACATAAAATTCTGTTTATGTTATTTTAAAGACTCTGTACTGAAACAGAACGAAGGGTTTACTGAACTTGTATAACTAGGAAGTTTAAATGCTAAACAATCTTTACTTAAATACCTTTCTGTACGTCTGAATAATCGCTATAAGAGTCAAGAGTCTATCATGTCTTGCAGTTGGTTGCGTCCGACTGTAGTCTACCTTTTTTCGAAAATATTTCGCCTGAAGTGCTGGGCATTGTTGTTCTGCTTTACGACTGCCACGCCAATAATAACAATAATCATAATGGAGCAACAACTTTCGCTTGAAAAGTGCCAAGAACATTTCATTGATTTCATGTGCCTCCTATGAGCATCGGCATCATCGGCTGCTGTTGCAATAATTTTCAAATTTTCATTTGGTTTCGCGCCTTGAGAACACAACCCAGATGTTGCCGCTCGCCATGAAGTCTGAATGGCGAGGTGCCCCAGAAAATATGGTCACAGTTATATACACAATACCAAAATACCAAACCCATGCTCCTTGCTCTCCTCTCACTTTTCAACTGAAAAGCGATTTTTCTTTTATGCGAAATTTTGTGAATTATGTGGCAGCAATTGTGTTTGGTGGTTCGATTTTTGGCTCTTTTGTACTTGGCTCGAAGGCTGCGAAAGAGTGTACAAAGAAAGAGCATACAAATAGGGGCAAGTATAGCAATATGGCACATAATTAAGTTGGCCAAGAGCCTCCGATAATTGGCTTATTACGTAAGGTAAGCAACGAGTGGTCAATTACCAAGCCACTGAAAGGATAATAAGCTCTGCCGGCTGCGTACAGCAAAGAACTGCTGAATAGTGTACGCTTATTTTGAAGATACAATCTACAATCTACAGTCGGACGTAACCGACAGTAGCAGACCTTGCCTATATCGACTTAGCTTGTTATCCCGAGCCAGAATATAGTTGCATACTTTTTGGGGTCCTTGGTACTTATTGCATTATTTGCAACTTAATAGACCCTTTTATCCTTTATTAAAGTACAGGGTCTAAATAGCAAGTACTTTTCTAGCTTTTGCCTGAATAGCCGCGTGCTTTCAAAATGAACATTTGTGTTTTGTGGTCGCGTTGGATGACTTTACATTTCCTTTAAGCCCGATCAATCACCAATTAATTGGCTCGGTATTTGTGTTTCCTTAATTCGCATTCGTTGTCGGCCACTTCATATTTATTTTTAATTATAACGCATGCCATTTTGTAATGTTCTCTCATTATTTGCACTGCATATTGAGCGAGACTGCGTTGTGCTCGTGTTTTGAAGAAGTTTTTCATTTGGGTTTTTAATTTTATTTGATGCTGCTGAATCTACTGCATGCATCTTTCATGCTTCGTTGTGGCGCTGTATGTTTCATTACATGCCAAACATTTTTCATATTTTCCGCATTACTTGCATTTATGTATGAAGCCTCAGACGCGCACCAATACACAACCAAATACATACACACACAAACAGCAATACACGCACACAATGTTATCTTTGCGCTTCCGGCTGAAAGCGTTTCTTAGCACACACATACAATCTCTCTCTTTTTCTCTCTCTTCGTCTTTATATACATATCTCTTTCTTCTGGCATCATCAATGGGCAACGTGACCACCAAGTTGTCTTGGAAAATGGTCAAAAAATAAATGGATGATTGAATGAAAAACCCCGCCAGCTGGCAAAGGCGAAAACTGAAGCAAAAACTCAAGCAAAAAGTGGCCAACAGCAAAAGGCCAAGTCATCGTCTTTAAAACCAATGTTGGCCGCGCCAATTTCCGGCTCTTCTTCTGCCAGCTTTCCACTCTTCCCCCATCTGCATCTTCTACTTCTGCTGCTCTTCTTGCTGCTCCTTATTCTCCTTCCTCTGCCATCTCATTCCCAACAAGATGCTGAGCTTCATTCGGCATTGCACTAGCCATGGCAACGTCTTGCATTCATTGGCCCATAAGCTGGAAAATTTGTATGCCCCGCTTTACTTCAAGTCCACTCACTTGGCCAAAGAAAATTGTCTGCTCCAATTTGCTGCATTTTTTCTTGGCTTCGCAGCCGGTTGGTTTATTAAATTTCCTTCTAACCCATGGAAAACTAAACCTAACTTCAAGTCAATTGCTGAATATGCCGCACTAGATTTTAACTGCGCCAATTCCACGATTTCTTTTAAAGAAATGGAAAAACCATATTTGCGATTGTTTGTTGTTGCCATTATTATTACATACAATCATAAACATTTTCCATTTTGCAGCTGTTTTCCTTTTTTTCTCTGAGGGGGTTGTCAGGCCATTTGGCCATTGCCTGCATCTGAGCCTGGCCTGCAACGCGCCTTCGGGGATAATTGAAATTGTTTGCACAATTTTACACTCCAAAGGCTAATGGAGTAGCCGACCGAGTCGACTGCCCCGACTAACTGAAGCGAGACCAACAAGTCAGCCAGCCAGACAGTCGGACAGACGGACAGTCGGACAGGCAGTGGTTTAGGCTAGCTTGCAGCCATCTCTGTGCTGGGTCAGGGCAAAATCTGATGATTCACAAAGCACAAAACGCTCAAGGCTGAGTCGCCAGAAGTTGCCAATGAAACGTTAGGCAAATTGAATTTGAACATAACAAATGCAAAGCAAAGATGATAACTTCAGTTAGATTACAACTTTTAAATAGTCCACAAATGCCAAGCGCACCGCATTGAAGGTCACATCTTGGTTCTGCTTTGCGGCAGATTTACTTAATTAACTGCAAATTTGATTTGAATTCATAAATGACCAGCAATTTCCTTTGCCAATGCAATTTACATTTTATGTTAATTGAATAAGTGAATTTTCTATTATTAGATGCATAACTTATTATTTATTTATCACGGTAAATATTCAATTAATGAATAAATGAAGCTCAAATATTAGTTGTGTTTGACTTCGACTGGATGGATTTCTTATCAACCAACGCACTAGATTTGATAAACGGCTTCATAGCTGTTGGCCAAAGCTCAATTTGACAAAAATGTTAATATGTATATACGTAGTAAATATAATTCAAACTGAAATTTGCAATACATATAGAAACATTTTAAATAATTCCATATTCTGAAATGTAATTGACAGATTTTTATTTTACACGATTTGTTAAGCAAACTAATTGATAGAAACTCGAAAACTTGTCTTATGTCTTATGTTAGCCCATATTATTAACTACCAAAATATAAAACAAATTTATTAAAATAAAGGAAAGAAAATTCGTCAACGATCTGATGAGCACTAAACTTTGAAAGACAGTTTATATAAAAACACAATTGTCAATTACGCTCGACTGTAGCCCTACCAATTGAGATTTTATCCATTTATTAAAACAGCAAAAACAGTTTCCAAGATTTGAATAAAACTTAATCACAAATCATATTAATTATATTTAATTATTTAATTAAAGCACAAGTAGGCAAACATGCATTTTATGAATTTGTCTGCATTTTAGGGATCAATATAGCAGACAATAAATGCTTCATAATTATAAAAGTCGGTCAAAAGAACTTGAACTTCAAGTTGCAATTATTCGCTTTAATTAGTCATACTACTTTTGCCTTATTAAAAGCAAGGCAACAAAGGTATTTTGATTGGAATGCAATTAAAATAGCTGTCGTTCTGGTTGCATGCCACGCGTTGCAACAATGCAACGTGGCCTTGGTCTGTGATAAGTGCTGGAAACGTTGACTGACAAGCGAGGCATTGGGGTTGCGGTATGTGGCATGGGGCATGGGGCGTGGGGCATAGGGCATAAGGATGTTGTTGAAGCCATTTGAATATTAGAAGTGCTTTTCACACCTCCAACAAGCAGTTTGTGTGTCTGTCTCTGTGCTTTGTATATTTATTGTAGCTCTTGTCGTTGTGTTTGTTGTTGTTGTTGTTGCTTGTGCACGCATGACGCCTGCAAATAAAACAGAAATTACAGCTCATTAGAAAAATGAAACAAAAATGTAAATAAAAAGGCAAATACCAAGGCAAAAAACAGCCAGCTGCGGGGCAACAGCAGGAGTGGTAAAAGCAAACAGCAGGCGGGCACAAAAAGGATTCAACAACAGGATATGCCCAGGCAGACGAATAGCTGGAGAAACCAGAATGGGCGGGGCAGATCAGTTGGATGCGCCCGACTGTACAATTCCCTGTAGCCTATATTTTAAATATAATTTAAAATAATTTTATATATATTTTTAAAATGTTATGCGAGGGTCAGCAGCAATGCAAGCGAGAAAAAGCCTGCAATATTGTTTATTGAATAGCTTCTGTATTTATTTAAATCGATTTAAATCGATTATGACAAAAAGGGAGCCTGGGATCCAACATTTGAAATAATCTCGATATGCGTATGGTATACACCTAATTGTTGCTCTATCCCTATTAGCTTCCGATATATATGTATATCGACTTGGCTTACCGTCTTGATCAAGAATATATATAATTTGTGGAGCCTGCCACGAATCCTTCTGCCTGTTACATATATTCATCCAAAGTTATTAACCCTGTTTTTACCCGTTTCATGAGAACAGGGTAGAAAAAGGGAAGAGAGCACAGAAAAAATGTAAATAAAATATTGCACAATGTATGTGTAGGAGCAGAGAAACTGTGGAGCAGACGAAGCAGCAGGCAGGCAGCCACTTGAGCACGTTGTCAAGTGTGTCATGGTGTTGCTGTTGGTGTCTGCCAGTCCGTCTGTCCTTTTGTCTGTCGGTCTGTCTGTGTATGCCAACAACAGCAGCAGCTACAGCAGCAGAAGCAGCAGAAGCAGCAGCAGAACACATTATGCGTCGTTTAAATAGCAATAAATCTTGCATAAAAGTGCGAGCATCCAGTGGGACAGCCAGCTGGGCTGCAACTTTAATATGAAAATCTGTTGGCCAGTGTTGCTGTGCTGCGCTGAACATATTTGCAACGCTAATTTAGCAGCAAAGTCAGCAGATTGCGCCAGGATCAGGGCAAACAAGCTGAAAAGCCGGCAAGTCGACGTCGACAGCCAGAAGAGCATCAAGTCATCAGGCGTGCAATGCGGCATTAAAACTTGAAAGCGAAATTAAGTTGACCAAGTGCAAGTCCAAGTTGCCGAGTTGCCGAGTTGCATCAAATTGAATTCGCTTAATACTTTTGCCTGCAAGGCGTTGCCATCAATATTGACTCAAAAGGATCTGGGCTAAATGTTGCATGCAGCGCCAACGCCAACGCCAAAGCCAACACCAACGCCAATGCCATCCATCTTACTTAATGTCAACAGCAGCTAGCCAGGAGCACTTGGTGGACGCTGCTGGAATCGAGTAGCTCCGGCTCATTATGCGATGACAAAGGAACAACCACGGCCAGCATTAGGCGAGAGCAGCAGCAGAACTTTTACGCTTTTATGATTTGCTAACGACATGAGCTGCATGCCGCCGCGGCGTCTTGCCGTTTAAAAATCAATTTCGCCACCGCATGCAGCCCTTGTTGCACTGCATTGCAACACTGCAACTCCCCCTCCCCCCTCCTCTCGGTTGGCTGCCAAAGTCCTTGCCACACGCAGTCTCCTGTTTATAGTATTCTTGTCATGTCACTGACTGCAACAACGTCGCCTGATGCCTCCCTCATGCGACATCAGCACAACAAAAGCCAATAGCCGTCAACGTGCCGTCGGGGGCACATATACGCGAAATTCCATGCCACGCCTTCAGCCTCCTACCAAACCAACCCCCTCTCCAATCCCAGTCCCCTCTCCCTCTCTCTCACCCCCTTGCTCTAGCCAAGCTTCGGGCTTTTGTATACGCCGGCTGCTGGCATGCGTCAGGTGTGCCATTTTAATAAATTATGCATCCTGCTAAATGCTTAAACAATTGAATTTTATATTTACATAATATGTAATATGCTGTGACATCATTATGCAAGCGGGGCGTGCCAGCAGAGGCGGAGAGAGCGAGCACCGCCAGCCTGCTGCCTGCCTCATGCCCAAAGGTTTATTGAATTATGCTTGGTGCTGAGTGGCATCCAGAATACGAGACAAAATCTAACTAGACACATGCATGACAGCCAAGATATATTTCTTCTTAACCCAACCGATTCTTGTAGCTACCAAATCACAGCGAAAATGACCCTTCATAAGTTGATTTGGACTTTAAAGGTTTTAGATTTTAAAGCAACTGCATTTCTTGTTGATTGGTATATTACTTTATTTAATTTATATTTCAATATTATGAGTTATGATTTGTCGTTCTGCTTTTTAATATTGCTTAATATTTTAATTATATGTAATAAAGGTATTTTCGTACTTTAAAGAGCTCAAACAGTCCTACTCTACAAAATATATCCTCAAACAGGTTCGTAGGAAAAGTAAACAAGCTGCTTAAGATACAAGATTAAGTCCTACGCAAAATTTTACCGAGTGCTCGTCATCATTTCAAACAATTTCAAAAAGAAACATCAATAAAGTTAGGACAATTCTTTTGTGAGCAGCAAATTTTAATGGAAAATATCTAAAGCAATTATGCAATTATGCTCAAACATTAAGCTCATATAAAAATATTTGCCTACGTCAATGAGTTTATTTAAAATTGGAAAAATTTGGAAATTAGACTCTCGTCAATCAATTAAACCCAATTACCATAAAGCGGAAATGTTAAGCTCGATGTCTGATAAGGAGATGTTTAATGTTTTAATTCCAAAATATTTAACTACAATGTAAGCTGAGGCACATGATTTATGCGGGCTTACCCAGAGTGTAAGTATTGTGCATACAGATCCCCAGAGCTAATGCGTCTAGCTAATATTACGCATACGCCACGTAGGCGCTGTAACACTGACAGACGAAGAAGAGCCGAACTGACTGACTGAGCACATTTATGGCAAAGTGCTTAATTACAACAAAGGGCCACGTGACTGCCACATGTGTGTGTGTGAGGGGGAATCAGGCCCAGGCAGGGTTGGAGGGTGGAGGGAGACTGAAGCAGGATGCGTCTAATCAAAACTTTTATTTGCATGAAATTAAATTCAAGCAATTGCACTTAATTTGCCAAACAGCCCAAACAGGCGGCGATGGTAAATAAACAGGCAGAACGCTCAAAATATAAAAGAAAAGATTTACGCAGAGGAGAGGAAAAAAAGCCGAAATTAAAAAGCAAGCAAGCGTGGGAAAGGGACGGACTGTCCATGGCGAGAGCGAGAGAGTGGAAGAGTGAGAAGCCGTATGCAGTAGGTGGAAAAGCGCAGAGCGAGGGGCCATAGGAGTTTACGCTGAAAATTATGAGCACACTGGAGAAATCTTAGATGCTGGGCGCCTGGCACTGGGCGTGGCATACGCAGCCGCAGCCTTTTGAAGTGTGCACACACACGCATACACGCACACACGCTCGAGCATACACGCACTCTAGACGCCCATAAATAAAGTATTTGATGTGCATGAAGTTAATGTCTTATTATGCCCAAGTTGTCAAAAACAAGCGGCCCTCAGTCCCAGTTCCAGCCTCACAGCCCCAGCCCCTTATCCCCTTAGCCACAATCCCAATTCCAGCCAGAGCAATGTGCCCAAGTAGTTAAACGCTGCTTGTTAAAGCTGGCTTAATGTCTGTGCGGGTGCAGGCAAAGGCAAAGGGCGTGCACTAGAGATGGGCACGAACCTCCATCGCTAATCCCAGTCCGGCTCAAACACGAAGGAAAATCGCTTTTAAGAAAGACCATGTTCTTTATAGGGCAAGTGTTAAATAGGTTTTTTAAATGTTTGTTACAGTTGTTTAAGATACCCATTGAAAAAATCTCAAGTTGATAAATTTGTGTCTTAAATTGGTCAATGTATTCAATTTCATTGTTCATTCTATGTCATTGTTCGCGGTAGGGGCGTGGCATCCAACATTTGAAATAAACTCCATCTTTCAAAAATGATGCTCTTGCTGAGATCGACGCGTTCAAACAGACGGACAGAAGGGCAGACAGACAGCCATGGCTAAATCGACTCAGCTCGTCATCCTGATCAAGAATATACATATAAAGCTTGTGAATTCTACCACGCCTCTTTCTGCCTGTTACATACATACCTGTATTACCCATTTTTCAATGAGTAGAGGGTATACAAATATGGTCACACTGGCAAAAACATGTTGCCAGCTATGCCTTACAGTTGCCAGTGGCAATCTGCTTATGAAGTTTATGCCACGAATTGCTTCACATCAGACTTGCCAGATAGGCAACCTACGGACTCAAACCGATCTGGGATCTAAACTTTCTCGTTATTGAATTCATTAAATGGCAATATTACCTCAAGAATTTTGAAAATAAATTGGACTTCTTATGAACTTTGTATTTAAAAGTACATGACCCAGAGTTTATATACTGCATATACTAGTATATTTTGCGATTGTCGGTTCTCTCGTGTAGTTCGGGATCTTAGGAACTTTCGTGTTTCGCGGGCCTCAACTTTGGGCTTAAGCCCGAATACGATTTTTATTCACGAGTCCGTGGCTTTGGAGAAGAGGCCCGTGGCCAACTCTAGCGTACACAGTTGGGTGTTGGGTGTACGGATTTTATTAACTTGAGCTCAATGCTCGCGTTGGGCTGGATGCCTGAGTTCTGATTTGGCTAAAGAGCAGCCCGCGCCTGCTTAATGATAACAAACTCAACACAAGTGATAACGCGTCAAATTACCAAAGCGTCGCGCCCGCTTCATGTGTGTGGGAGTGTGTGTGTGTGTGTGTGTGTGTATGGGTGAGTGGGTGTATGTGTGTGTGTGTGTGGTTAAGAATGCCATAGATAGCTTACCAGTAGCGTCGCGGGTGTTGTAAATACAATCAAGGCTCCCTGGTAACGTCAAGCAATTGTCAGACTGTGCCTCTCACTCTTGCCTCCCCTTCTGCCACAGTCCCTCTCTGTCGCAGTGGTGAAAACGAAATTAGGCAAATTTAATGAATTTATGCTGGTGGCGTCTCTTTTGTAATCTGAGTGCGCGCGCAGCAGCAGCGTAAGTGACCTGCTTAGTCCTTGGTTAAGTGGCTTCGCTTTCAGGCATCTGGTTGGGGGCGACTCCGGGCAACCGGAGCGGGCATAAAATAGATATGTTTCCCTGTGTGTGTGTGTGTGTGTGTGTGTGTGTGTGTGTGCCTGTGTGTGTTTGTGCAGTGAGGTTTGCGGACTTGAAGCAATTTGCCAGCAGTTTGGCTTCGCTGAAAAAGATATAATTGGGATAAGTGTGTTGAGCAAGTTATGTTCTGCGGTTCCTTAATGCCTCTCTGGGAGATATTAAATTAGATAACATTTGTGGCCGCGATAACAGCATATGATTGAGATATACGATGATCACCCTAAATAAATAGATCAACAATGACGCTGACCAACTACACTTTCCTACTTTAGAAGACCTGGTAGGACGAGGCAGATTTGGTACAGATTTGACTTATAAATGCATGGCTAAAGGTATTTAGAATATTAAATGTATTTGATTGGATTTTATTTTATACAATCATCTTTAATATCTATAATAATAGTACACTGAAGAAAATGTAGGTAAACTTACCTAAATCTCCACAAGCTGTCGTTATCTACAGCTTCTTTCACACCTTTTTGTTTAAATACACCCATGCCTAGTTTTTCATATTTAATTGTGCTATACTGTCGGTTGCGTCGAATGTATCTCCGTCCTTACCGGTATTACACTGAATTTGGAATAGTTCAATGTATATATTAATTGTTTTTTGATAAATAGAAAAGTGATGTAAGTAAGTAATTTCAATACAGAAAATTCCTAATACATTCTGTGCATATATTACTTACACTAAATGCTGACAAACGTTAAAAATTTAAATACTATTTGTGGAAACTCTGGATGGTTATCCTTCTCTTCCGCTTAGTCTCTTAAGACGCTGATCAGGCGACGGGCTTCTGCGATACCACATGAGGTACAGCTTATCGACATAGGGGAATACGTTCCGATCGTTGTAGAGTTTAGCCAGAGCAGACTGGAGATCGGAGGAGTATCCCAGTATCCGGACATTCCTGTCGGCCGAGAACTCGAAGCGACGCAAGCAATAGTAGATGATCCAATTGGTTATTGTGAGATACGCCGGCATCACATACTTATACACCAGCCAGTAGCCCACGATAATCGGATAGAAATTGGGCGCAAATCCGGCGGCTTCGTACAGTACGGATTGGGTGTAAACGAGCCCAAAAAATATTAAGTATAAAAACAACTGGCCATGCAGCATGCAAAATATTTTGGAATTGTGACTGAAGTACCAATGGGAGAGCTGATGGGCAATAAAGGCAACCATCTGCTCATCATCAAGGCCCATACCGATCTCAGTTTCATCCAACTCCGATTCGGGTTTGCCCTGATTGTACAGTATATTCTCCAGTATGATCACGTGCTTGCAACAATATATGCCCCACACATACGCCGTCGGTTGCTTAACGTGAAATGTGCTGATAATGCGCACACAGTCATGCGGAAACTGAAACTGTGTCAGCAAATTCCTCATGGCGTGACTTAAATTCTGGGCACGCACCTTCTTGGGCTTACCGATAAACGGAACGCCATAAACCGCCACAACCAGAATCGCAATAACAGATGCCAAAAAGAGCACCAGCCAGATCCAGAACACGAAGAGGAAGCCTCCAAAGACCTGAATGTACACGAAGACCGCCGTCAGAGGTATGAGCGCCACCTGCACCAGCACAACGATCAGGGCAAAGGCGCAAATCACGCCCACCAAAGGCATCGATTTGCCCCTATTGACCCCATAGAGCTGCTCCAGCACCAACTTGTTGTAGATGATCTGGGGCACGCGACGCAGCACCAAGTAGCCCGCAAACAGGCTCATAAAGGCGATGTTATGCCAGATGACCTCGTCATTCACAATGCTGTAACAGGCAATGATGATGTTCCAGATGCTCGGTAGGACGCAACAGTACAGCTCAATGCAGCTGAATATCGCATCGAATATCAGTCGCAGCACCTCCTGCTCCACGTTGTACATCATCACCTCCCTGGCCGCCTCGAAGCTCTCCGCCGACATGGCGTCCTGCATGCTGTCCGGAGGCGCTTGGCTGGAATTGCACTTGCTCAGCTGGCGCCAGCACAAGAAGATGAGGAAGCAGTTGCGCAGAACCAGCATGAGGCAGAGCACGTGCCGCAGCATCACCGGATCCGATATCGACACCGTCGGCGGTATCATCTGGTAACCGATGCCCTGGCTTCGCACCACCAAGGGCTGACTCTGAATGGGATCCTGGTGCAGCGAGTATAAAGGCATGATTGCGCATTACTTTTGTATGGGAATACAAATAATATCAGTGTAGAACCGAATTGTGTCTAATTCTGAAGGTTTTCTCAGGGCATGACAAGCAGCACGTCGAGTTGAGAACTTGAATCAAGAAAATCCGGGCCAGAAATTGGTTAATTCAAGAGCGAAACTCTTTATTTAAGTTCGTTCTTAAAATTAAAATTTTATTTTCAGAAACTTCTATGATTTAATTAAGATCCGATTCTTAATTCTCTTTCCACTTAATTTCAACACTTTCGTTTTTATTTATATTAATCTGGATTATACATATTTCGATTTTTACCTAAATTTTAAAACAACACCAAATTCATTTAAGAGATTTATTTTATAGAGGGATTTATTCTTAAATTGAAATATTCCCCGTAATATTTTCTTTGGTATTGTCTTGAAAGATTTGGATCTACATAAAGAATAGACAATGTTGATCTAGAATATATTGAGAAATCCGATTCAAAGGAATTCAGGAACTGGTGTTGCCAAAACAATCGATGTAGAAAGCTGAAAGTTCAATACCATATAAATTATTGCCATTCCGCATCTCGCCCACCTCAATACGAAACTCCCCCAAAGTATACAGCCCCTGCCAGATCTGGGTACACGTCTAGCTCAAAAGTCGAAAGTAAATTGGCTTCATTGCGTCTAAATGTGGTGTCCGACACGCTTGTCGCTGTCCACCATCGACACTTGCCCGGGGCAGACACCCGCCCCCTGCCTTCGGCCATCCAAAAGCGACAAGTTTCTTATCTGGCGCAGGCATTGTCCCCTCCTCCCACACAGGTCACGCCCATTAAAATCCAACTGACACTTCCCAATGTCGCCTAATGATGCCTGCGAATATATACAAATGTATCTCTTAGTCGGTTTCGAATTCTTACAAGGAAACGCTTGGCTTGGTTCTCTGGTTTGTAGGTATACACACAATTTATTATCGAAACAAATAGTTCAGAGTGAGATTTACACGTTAAAGTTATGATATTGTATTGTGTTTGAAGGGAATTCAAGAAATTTACACTTGATAATTCAAATAAATCAAATCAAAGTACATTTGTTTTCATCATGAAAGTAAACAATGGGAACTCTTCAGCCTCAATTTGACCCGCGGCTCTGCATTGACACACGATGCGCTTGGTTTTGTTTTAGGTTTAGTTAATGTATGGTATTAGATTAAAAAATTATCACATATGAAAAAGAATTGATGCGGTGTTTAGTTGTGTTGTGTTTATGTTAAATTATGGGTGTGGAAAATGCCGCCTGGAGGCAGCGTCAAATAATTTACATTTAGTACAAAAGTGGCTAACATAAAATGCTATGTTTAGGTTCATTTGGATACCGAGTTATAGGAGAATACGGTAAACCTTGAGTCGGGTTCCGTTCTCCTCCAACTGAATTAAAGTTGTACGAAAGCTTAAATTTAACTATTACCTTAATTAACTTAAAATCTAGCGCTGTTTCTCTTTATCTATTCAAATAACTCTTTCTAGTTAGTTAGTACAGCCTAATCGAAACGCGTGTGTCTGCCACCATCTCCATTCCGGTGACCGAAACCACCGCCGCCGCCGCCGCCATCGCCAAAGCCGCGTCCATTGCTCAGGCTGCCCTTCTTGAAGCCACCGCCTCCGAAGCGCCCTCCGCCGCCACCACCGCCATAACGGGAGCGTCCGCCGCCACCGTCGTAGCGAGAGTTGCGTGCCATGTTCTCCAGCGCGGGATTAATTTCCTGAAAGTCAAATTGAATTAAGCTCAGATGGTAAAGTGATGCCTAAGTGCTTGCAACATACCTGATTAGCCTCTCTTAGGACATCCACGAGCGCCTTGGCCTGCTTGGCGTTGTTCTTTGTGAAGAAGGCGAAGGAGGTGCCTTTGGTGTTGGAGCGTCCTGTGCGGCCAATGCGATGGATGTAGTCCTCGCTGTTCTGCGGATAGTCAAAGTTGATGACATACTTGATGCCGTCGACGTCTGCATGTTGGAATAGAGGAGAGATGTGGATTAGAAGTGCTGGCGGCAATTGGCGGGGAGTTAGTAGTATAATGTCTATCTTAGGATAGTTTTTGAAATTGCCAAATGATTTTCTCTTTGCTCTGTGCTCGATTGCAACAATTTTTAGCGTTTTTCCGAGACGTTTTACACTTTGAATACACTTGTCTTTTTGAATTCGCTTTCGTTTTAGAGTTTATTGGGATCTTATTGAGATTTAGTATCTTATTGTGGTTTCACGAAAAAAAGAAAATGTTTCAAAATGTACGTTACCTTCTTGGTGCTACAAATTGTTTCACTCAAATTGTTTCTCTCAATCAAAATCTCAAAGTATTGTGACGCCGCACAGCTCGAAATCCAAACTCTCTCCAAAAGGGTCGCATGACGTAGCGAGCGGCGAGAGTTTGTCGCATTGAGCCGCGTGCGTCCCATCTGACAGACTAGACTCTCGACTCTGACGCTCTCATGGGGGCCAGAGGCCAACCGACTGAGAAATCGCATCCTCCGCTGGGGCTGACAAGATGCGGAGGAGTCGAGTTGAGTTCAGTTGAGGTGACCAGTGGACCGTGGACCATTGACCAGTGACCAGTGACCAGAGACCAGAGCATTAAACAAGCGGCATATCCAGCATCAGTTGCCGTCCACAAAACGACGGCCGCTGGCGGCGGCGCAGGCAGGCGGGCAGTGGGCGTGGCAGCCCAATTGGTAGCTAGGCACTCAGCAGCAGCGGCAGCAGCAGCGACGACGACAACGACGACGACGACGACGACGTCAACCACACAATGACGACGAGGCGATGCCAACACTTGGGCAGCAGCACACGCAGACATCTCCAATGCCTGCCCCTCCAGCGTGCTCTCGGATGCTGTGAGAAGTGTATATACACACATGCTTTGCTCGTGTGCGTGTGTTTCGTGTGTGTGTGAGTCGTGTGCAAGTGTGTGTGCAGGGTGCTCTTCGCTTGGCGTCCGCTCCGGGAAGGGATTCTCCGTTGCTGTTGCTGCTCGCCCGGCGTTTGAGGTGTGTGCTTAGCAACCGATGGTTTGCCTGCTTTGTAGCGCCGCCTTTAACTGGTTTTGGAGCCGTCTTGTCTTGTGTTACGGCGTGAGCGTTTGTAGATGCATTGATTGGTTGGTTGCTTGATTGCTTGACTGGTTATTTATTTGATTGATCGATTGATTGATTGATTGGTTGGTGGGTTGGCTGGCTGGCTGGCTGTTTGGTGGACAATTCAATTCTTTCTCGAACAGACTGCAGAGGCCACGTATGATGCATGATGTTGGGGATACTCGTCTCGTATGCAAATTCATTCGATTAGCTCGCGTTGATCCAAGCGATCGACCTTTTGCTTAGCTTTTGGCTTTTCTTTCATTTCAACTGTTTCGGTCTCAGTCTCAGTCTGAGTCCGAGTTTAGTGCAAAAGTCTCTCAAGGTACGAGTAGAGGCATTTCGACTTGACGTCTGTCTTTTATCCTCCCCATCATACTACAATAAACGGCCTCTGTAAACGAGAGAGAAGGGAGAGAGACAAAGAGAAAGGCAGGCAGAGAGAGAGACACGCACACAGACAATCGCAGTCATGTCACACGTACGTAGACACATGAGCATATTAGTGAGAGGGGTTCAAGGTGGGTCGGGTCGGGTCGGGGCGGGGCGGGGTAGGAGTAAAAATTCATGTTGATTATTCAAGTTTGGCTAGTTGGACTTAGGACTAAGACTGAAAACTAAAAACTGTTTTATATAATTGTCTGCAAACACGCTAATTGGTTCTTGATGTGGATGCGGGGAGTCGGGGGTGCGTGTGTATGGGTGGATGGATGTATGGGTGTATTGAGCGTGTGTGTGTGTGTGTGTGAGCGTGGAGGGAGCGTCGACTGTTACGTAACTGTGAAGCAATCGGTGTGTCTAGTTCTGATCAAATGTGCCAAAGTCCTCTAAGACCAAGCAATAGAAACGTTGCAAGTTCGTTCAGCGCATGCGAAACTTACCCAAGCCACGAGCTGCCACATCGGTGGCCACCAGGATGTTGGACTTGCCCGAGCGGAACTCGCGCAGCACAAAGTCGCGCTCCGACTGCGACTTGTCGCCGTGGATGGCGCCGCAGCGCACGCCGAAGCTGCGTATGAAGCGCACGAGGTTGTCCACGCGCCGCTTGGTCTCCACGAATATGATGATCTTGCCGGGGCTCTCGCTGGTGTCGTAGATGTCGGACAGCAGGGTCTTCAATCTGTGGGAAGAGACAGTGAATGGTTAGTGCGTGGTGTTGAGCGTCAGCTGAGCTGAGAACCTACTTCTCCTCCTTGTTGAACTCGTCGCACACGTCGACCACTTGGCGGATGTTGTGGTTGGCCGAGAGTTCCAGCGAGCCAATGTTGATCTGTATGTAGTTGCCGAGGAAATCCTCGGCCAGTTGCTTGACCTCCTTGGGCCAGGTGGCACTCCACATGAGCGTCTGTCGGTCGGGACGTATCTGCGAGACAATCTTGCGGATCTGGGGCTCGAAGCCCATGTCCAACATGCGATCAGCTTCATCCAGCACAAGGTAGGTGCAACGCTTTAGATTGGTGGATCCCGCCGAGAGGAAGTCGATGAGACGACCGGGTGTGGCAATGACGATCTCACAGCCACGCTGCAGATCTCGCATTTGGCCTCCCTTCGGGGCGCCGCCAAACACGCACGTGTTGCGCACGTAGGAGGACGAACCGAACTCGGTGGCCACCTGCTGGATCTGCTGGGCCAGCTCGCGCGTGGGCGCCAGCACCAAGGCGATGGGTCCATCTCCACGCTGCAGCGGCTGCTGGTTGTTGATATGCACAATCGCTGGCAGAATGTAGCCAAGGGTCTTGCCGGAGCCCGTCTTGGCAATGCCGACAAAGTTGGCGCCGCTCATGGCAATGGGCCAACCCTGCGCCTGGATGGGAGTGGGCGATTTGTAGCCCTGGCGACGTATCTCCTTGACCACGTAGTCGGGGAAATAGGCCTCGGAGAAGTCCTGTATGGGATTGGCGGCCTGACCACGCACTGTGATCTCGTGCTCATCACGATACCGCTGCACTTCGTACGGCGTGCGGTTGGCCACCGTCGGATGCTCCTGGTAGAAGTTCTTCTTGAACGGTGTCAAATTGGAGAAATCCACGGGGCGCATGGGCAAGTCCTGGCTGCCACCGCCGCGGCGATCACCACCAAAGCCGCCGCCTCCACCACCAAATCCACCGCCGCCGCCGCCACCACCAAAACGTGACCCTCCGCCACCGCGATCATCACGACGTTTCTCAATGCGACCGTTGCGGACTCCGTGGTAGTCATTGCCACCGCCGAACCGGGAGCCTCCTCCGCCTCCGCCGCCACCGCCGCGGCGATCATCATCACGGTCGCGGCCGCCTCGCTGTGCGTTGCCATAATCACGGTCGTGGGGTGCCCTAGAAAAAACATAGGCGAATCATTTTAATTAAAGAATCAGAGTGCAATAAATACTAGGGTAATACAATGCAAATAATGGCAGAAATTAGGTTAAGTTGATGCATTTATTCAATGATTGAAATAAGTAATTAGCGATCTATTCCGAAATAAAAAGATTTCAAATCACAACTTTATTTTAATAAATTTGTAATTCTATTAGTTAAATCACTAAATTTATCGTGTAAACAAAGAAATAAAGTCATTTAATGATTTCAATGATTAACAAATTGTGTATTAATTTTGTACCAATAACTTTGTCGTGTAAACTAAGAAATTAGTTAAATTAACACATTTATTTGACAACTGCAATTAATAAATTAAATCTTGTTAATTTTGCAACAACAAAAAATCAGTCTCGTGAAAAAACTTCATCGTGTGAACTAAGCAGGTTCGCGCACTTTCTCCGCATGCTTTTCGACTGCCGTTCGCTCTGTGACTGACTCTGGCAACGCTAAACATCTGCCAAAGTTGACGAACAGCCGAGACTGCAATACAACCGCAATAAACTTAAATAAAACTAATTGCGTGTTAAGGAAATTAAATAAATTTCAAATAATGCAAACAGTAAAGCAAATTTGATTGACAACAACATGCAATACCAATATATCCCCCGACATGTGTATACACAAACGTAAATACTGTGGATTCCCCGCCTCCCACAACCTACCTCCTTCCCCCCCACACTACCGACCCCACCAACTGCTCAGCTAAACAACTCGGCACTCGGCACCTGGTACTGTGGCAGCCAAAACACAAATGTTACAGCTCTGACATTAATCAATTATACATATATACACAGTGGCAACGGTATGTAAGTCGGCAGGTGCAAGTGCAGCTCATAAAAGCCCGATTCCTCAGACAATTGGGGCCGTTGCGCCCCCTTTAGTTGTAGGCAGACACGCTAACTTGGCCAACTGAAGGAATGAAATCGCTGAACATTTATTAGACAGCAAATGTCTTGTCTTGTCGCCCCCCCCCCTCCCTCGCACCCACTGATTCAATTCATCATGTTCGTATGCATGTGTGTTTGAGTGTGTGTGTGTGTGTGTGTCTACCTGTCGCGCATTGACATGCAAAAGGGCACATCGCACAGTGGTCTGTCTCATAGGCCTAAAATTAAAATTCAATGTTTGAATTTTGAGTCCAAATATGCCCTATATATTTGCCAATAAAAAAATGTCTAAAACAATAATATATTATTATATTTTTAATTTAATTTTTTTTTGTAACAGGCCAAATATAAAAGAAAATTATTGCTTTTAAAAATTTTTAGAAATTATTTAAAATATTTTTCTAAATTTTTAGTACAAATTTCTTTGAAATGTTTTTTTTTTGTCGCGGTTCCCATACACGCCAAACCACTGTGCATCATGAGCGCAAAACACACACACACACACACACACACACGCACACACATACACACGCACACGTGCGACAGAGAGTCAACGGGCGGACAGACTCTCATAATCAATTGGCGTCATTTCACATTTTAAACTGCCAAACTAGCTGAGCGGGAGCGGGACGGCATGCGGCTGCGACAGAGACAGACAGCATGGGAACGGGAACTGTGCTACAAACTGTTATACGTCAAGCACGCGAAATATGCCAATACACTAATAAAACACACACACACACGCTAGTACACACACATGCACAGGTCGCTGCGTGTTCGTGTTCAGGGCATACAGACAAATTAAAATGCTATAAAAAAGCAAACGAAGCAAAGACACGTTTCACAAATCAAGCCAATTCTTTTTATGACGCACACACACAGCGACATAAGTCTTGCTTTCCTTTAGCTATAATATTTGTATAACTGCTGTTCTTGCAATTAGAAGGCACAATAAAATAAATAAATAAGAGAAATTCAACTTAACCTCGACATTAGTTGAGTCTTGTGTGTGTGTGTGTGTGCGTTTTACTTTTGTTGCTTTGCTTCACCTTCTTCGCTTGCAACTCTCCATTAATTACTCATCGTCAGCGTTGCCAGTCTGGCGTTTTTTCAGCCTACTCTTTGCGCTTATCTCAAGTTTATTTAATAAATTTATAAATATTTGTATATTGCATATAGATTATGTCTTTGTAACCATTTATTTTTATTAATTTTATATTAATAATTAATTTTATATTGCAAATCTAGCACTCTCTGCTAATACTGATGGCGAATTTAGCCTTTTTTTAGAGTTCACTTCTTGTTAATTTTATATATGTATAATTATTTTAATAATGTATATTGATATTTATTTTAATATTTTTATTTACTAGCTTTATTTTGTTGTTGAAATTCTAGCCATTCTGGCAACGCCGCTCTGAGACATACACATTACGAACGAGCGCAAAGCGTGGGCAAGAAAATGGCGACGGAAAAAAACCAACTCGGCAGAGTTTCGCTTCTCATTTACGCAGATAAAAGCGGAATTGTTTAAAATGGGATTTACTTACATTATGCCTGCAATTTTGATTTCCTCCGCTGGGTCTTCCGAGTCGGTAAAAAGCGATTTCCGCCTGCGTCTGGACAAGGTTTCAGTTGGAGCCTCGCTGCTGCTGCTGCTGCTGTCGCCTGGCGCTTCTGGTCTAGGGGACGTGTGAAACGCGCGAGGGGTGTGCTGGGAACAACTTGGTGATAAGAGCAATCTGTGGGCTGTGATCGCTGCCTGCTTGCTGCGCCGGCTGCCTGGGAACTGTTCTGGATGTTCGCTGCAGTGCGAAGCTAAGCTGCTCTTGTTGTTGTTGCTGGTTGTTCTGTTGGTCAAGCAAAAAAGAAAATGGCGGCGTTGCGTTATACATTTTTCCACGCTGCTTGGTGAAATCAATAAATTGCGCCAGCTGCATTGGGGCAGCTTGGGGGCTGCGAGGGAGGTTCGCGACACGTATTGCACTAGTTTTAACATTTTCCACAATGCTGGTGAAATTCGTGCAAATTGTTTTAATTTTCCCCCAATTATTACACAAAACTTGTGCAAGCAGACGAGCGCGTGTTCTTACCTAACCTCGTCCAAAATGGAAATGAAAGCCGATGATTTTTCGCACGATGATTTGTACAGCACGCACGATTAATTTCTCTCAAATTCGTAATTTACCAACACTGGCAGAGAATTCTCAGCGCTTGCTGCCAACTCAAACCGGCTTGACAACACTACAAGTATGAGCTCGCGCTCGAGCTTAGGCTCACAAGTCCACGGGTATCGAACATGTTTGAGCAAGCGTACGAACAATGCAGCTGAAATGCACCAACAGCGCACATGCGTATGTAACTCTCCCTCTACTGGCTGGTAAGCGAACTACTTTTTGTTTGAGTTGAAATTGCAAATTTATGCTAGCGCCATCTATCCAACATGATTGCATTTCAGCTATCGACTTATTCGATTACAGTCTTTTGCTTATAACAATGCAACTGGTGCGTTATTATTCAATTTTAAAAATTTATTTTATATAATTATTATGTACAGTAAATAAGATTATTGAACTTATTTTTTAAATCCAACTTTTCGATTTTTATCAGAGTTGCAGCACGCCATCTAGCGTCATTTGAATACATTTATTTTTAAAGTACTTTCTGGCAGCACAGCTGAGCGCAATATTTGAAATTTAGAAAAACAAAGGAAAACAATTTGTTTTTATTCATCATATAATTAGTATGTGAGCGAATCAATGTGATCTACAATAGAGAAAAGCTTCTGCACAGATTATCCTTGTGAACTGATAAACAAACAGACAAATTTTGTAATTTTATATACATTTTGCAGCACGCCGTCTAGCGGCGTTTATTTCAAACAGAGCTGACAGCAAATTATCTGGCAACACCGCAGAGCGCAGCATTTGAAATTGCGCGAATGCAAAGCAAATAATTTATTTTATTATTTATTACATAATTATTTAGTTAGCGAATCAATGTGATCCAAATAAATTACATTATTACATGCATCTGCTACAGCCCCAACAAGTGACAAAAGCTTCTGTACATCTTGGCCCTGCGACCCGTGAGACAACCATACAGATCATTAATTTTCAAACAATCAATTTTGCTGATGGTCTTCCGCTGTCCAATGCGAATGCCGGGCTGCAGCGGCGTCATGGTGGGCTTCTCGCCCTTCTTCTTGCTGAAGTAGAACTCCCCGTAGTGCATCACGGAGTTGTAGTCGTAGTCAAAGGTGTACTTCCCCCTCTTTCTCGAGACCAATTTGAAGTTCTTGCGGAACCGCGGCACGATATTGTCCCAGTGTATCTTGACGTAGTTGTCCCGATCCGCCCGGGACTGTTCGTGATATATGCCTATAGCGTGCATCAGCTCGTGCATGATCCGCCCCTCGCTGCTGAAGCAGTGGGCGCTGTTCTCATCGGGGCGCTGCAGGGCGACGACCTGCTCCCCGCCCCGCTTGCCCACGTACGACCAGCAGCCCTGGGGCCCCTCCTCAGGAGGCTCTATCAGCAGATAGTCCTCCACCTCCCCGTCATACGGCACGAACCGAATGCACGTCAGGGAGTTGAAGGTCTTCAGGGCATTCGTGATGGCCTCCCGCTCCTGGCCCACGTAGCGGGGGCTGATCTCGAAGGGGATGGTGGCGTTGGGCCAGAGACGCTTGGGGTGCCGCATGGGGTTGACGCCCAGCCGCAGGGTGATGTAGGTGTAGGGGTCGATGGCGATGTCCCCTTGGAATAGGCGTGGCATGGTCTCCGGATCGTCGATGCCCAGATCATCGTTGCCAATGTCGGGTCCAAACGGATCGTACTCTTCTGCAATGATTAGGGAATTAGATTATTTATGAATTTTATTATTACAAATATTAATGATTATTTTCTGCATCTAGATGAAAAATGAAAGATTCGATTAAAGCTCTTAAATAAAACTTGGTTTGTTTTAAAATTTAACTACAAATTGCAATAAAATCGAAAATGAACTCAATTTAATTCAGGTAAAAGAAGAATTAGTTAAAATGAAGTGCAAAGTATGATTAAATACAGTTCGAATCGTATGTTATTTAAATCTTAACAGTTAATAAAAATGTAAATAAGAATTAAAAATTAAAAAAACTCTGATTGTTTTCAAATTTAAATACAAATCGATAGAGAATCGTAAATAAGTTTAGATTATTTAAGGCAAAAGACGGAACGGAGTTAAAATTAAAAATAGTACTACGAATCGTATCTTATTTTAAACCTAAAAGCTCATGAAAATTGAAAAAACAATTGAGAATTAAACTTGTTTTGTTTGAAAATTCGAGTATAAATCGGAATAGAAACTTAAATGAATTCAAATTTATTACAAATAAGTGCAATGAATTATTGAGTATTGTGAACATAGTGTAAGTGCAAAGATTTATTAAATAAAGTACGAATCGTATCTTATTAAACCCTGTACCCATTGAAAAATGGGAAATACAGGGTTATTTTAATATTACTAGTTATGAATTAAATGAATCTTGTTCCGATTTAGAATCTTTAAAGTTCACGAAAATAGATATAAGACTTTAAAGAGCCCGCCTAATTGAAGACCTTAGATCTTGGATCAAGAATTTGGTGGCTTCGATAGCTCTTGATGTTTCTCTCAGTGTAATCAGTGTGGTCAGTGGAGGCACCTGTCGCAACGCTGGTGAACTCGTGCTCGAAGAAATCCACCCCAGCCGGAAAACGGGCCGCCTTGGCGCTTTCTCTGTCCGCCGGCGAGGCCAACGCTAGCGTCGCAACGAGCGAGAGCGAGATGGTGAGCAGGGGGAGCGGGAGGGTGAGAGGGCGTTGTAGTTCGCACATTGCGAAGCTCGGATTTGGCCTGGATTAAATCGCTTGTTTGGTTGCTATTTGGTGTGCAATTGGTGTGTTTGCTCTGCAGCGCAATTTGTCGTTCACTGCGCCACGCCGAGGCCTCGAGTCCCAGTCCAAAGACCCAACCGCATCGAACCGAACCGAACTGCTGCACACAAAAAAGTCAACTAAACCCGCTGACAAGCGCCAAGCGGCAAGCAGCGAGAGCAACAGAGGACGGACAGACGGAGGGACGGAAGGAGGGACAGACGGAGGGACGGACGGTTGGCTATCGAAGACTTGAAGCCAGCTTGTATTTAATTTATGCAAAATGTGCGAAAATAAAAACTAAATAATGCTGGGCATCCGGTGGCCGGCGGGGCGGTGCAAGTGGAGCCGATGGCATCGATGCGATACTGTTTCCATGTGTGTGTGTCTGGGCGTCTGTCTGCCTATATATGTGTGTGTGTGTGTGTGTGTGTGAGGCGCTATCAACTGCCTTGTGCAAACAAATCCAAAATCTATCAGCTGTATGCCCCACGATCGCCGACAGCTCACATGTCCGACTGGGCGCTCTTGTAATTTAATGCCGCAATGGGAAAAGCGATGGGCAAGTGAATGGCCCACGTTTCTCATACCCTATCCCAGGGTATATCTATAAGGCTGAGTTGTTTGCCATGCAGGGCTATTATTCTCGTTATTTTACATCGATTACTCATTAAAATAAGAATTAACTTTGTGCTTAAGGCAGTCAAAAATCATACTTAATTGCATATTAATTAAGATAAATAAAGAAGAAATATAATAATGGTTGAACAATTGAAACTAAAATAATTAAATAAAATATACATATAATATATTGGGCTACATTTATAATAATTAATAAATACAAACAAATAAATAAAAAATAAAATTTAAAAAAATAAATTAAGATACATATATGTAAGCTTTGAATGAAAACATAATACAGTATATGGCATCATAAGAAATTTTCTTTTATATTCGCTTCGCTCTGTTGCCAACCCCTGGGGACTAATTACTGTGAAACTCTAGCTGGCCCAACTCTCGCTGGCTCAACTCTCGCAGGCCGAACTCTCGCTGGCCGTAAAATATTCGCTTAGTGCTAAAGTTTGTTAAGGATAATCGAATAAAACTCTTTCAAGATACGCGCTGACGTGTAGTTAACTTTAATAAAATGTAATTCCCCATATATCAATTCTATTCAAATCTTTCTAATTTAAGTTTATTTTCTTTTTTCTTTTCATTTATTATTTTGTAGTGACTAATGCAATAATTTATAAGTTTTATACTTGTTTGTACTTGGTTAATCTATAACAATTAAGTCCTCATGCTTTGTGATATGGGGTTTGGCTACATTTCATATACATACATGTGTTGTTATAGTACATTCTATTGCTGTACTGATTCTATACTTATTAAAATACATTAAAAAAAAAATACTTGTAGCATTAGGATAAAATATCTAAATAAATAAATAAATATATTATTATAATCCTCTTAATTCTACTTATGTTAATTCCCAATTCACGTATTCTATAACTCTTTTAAATGCCCTGTACTCTTAGTTAGAGTATTTCAACTTTAACATACTAAACTTGATTTATGTGCGTTTTATTGTTGCCGTTGCTGTTGTTGTCGTTGGTCAGGTTTACGTTTTAACATTATAAATAAATAAATTTCGCAAAAATTGATTTCAATGGCTGGAGGCCCGGCACGCCGTATTTCGAAAACTTTTCGAGCTCTTGTGTTAGTTTGTCTGTTTATTAAATAAAGAAAAAATACGCATTTGTTGTTGCCATTGCTCTACGTTTTGTTAGTTGCTTATCTGGCAGCAAAGAGCAAGCAAACCTTAACATTGTCGCCCTAGGCGCTTCACTCCAATATTACGACTAGTTAAAAGCACCAAGTATTTGAATCTGTATCTCTATGTGTGTATCTCTAGCTCTATAAGTGTCTGTACCTACAGATGTACCGATGTTTACATTTCTGTAGTCAAATAATCAAATCTATTTCCGTATCTTTAGCTATATGAATCCCTCTTTGAATCCCTCACTAATTTTGCCAAGTATCTGCATATTTATACCCATTAAAAATGAGTAAAAACAGAACTTCTAACTTTGTGCGAATCTATGTAATAGAAGACCCTTATAAAGTGTATATATTCTAGATCAGGACGATGATCTGAGTCGATTTAGCGATGTATCTTATCTTAATAATTAAATCCGCTTAGCAAACGTAATATTGGATGTAGAAGGTTGTTATTCAGAATATGTTATTTTCACTATTAGATTTAACTGTCCTGAAAAGCGCATATAAATCGGTTAATAAAAACAGAGTATATTAACGAAACAATATTGCAGCCTTGCTCGCTTCCTGGTAGCATCGAATAGACAATAAATTAAGAAGAAGCATTGCTGCTGCTGCTGATATTTTGAAATATTTTAAGATTTTACATATTTTTGTATAGTTTTTTTTTTTTCTATTTTATAACTGTATCAGAGAGTCGCAGTTGAAACGCTTACTTTTTGGGCAGTTGTAATGCAGTTTTTCGGCAGCTGCAATTTGCATTTGCGCCATTGGGTGATTGAGCTATACATAAACCTATCTTCTAGTGAGAGTGCATTTTAATCGCTCATCATTAATTAGTTGAAATTGCTACGCATTCAGCATGTATTTCATCTTAATTAGCACAATAACTACAAGCAGCGAATACACACTGGCAATCATGATAAATTTGGGAATTTAAATTCAATTGTGATGTAGTAGAAACAGTCGAATCTTGTAGGATTATGCGAGTGGCAGTTACAAAATGAAATTTCGCATTTTGTTCGAGTATAAATCATGAGAGGCCAGAGCCAAATTGCCTATTAGATATGCAAAATACACAATTATGAGATTGCAATTGATTGCATAAGTACAAGGTACTTAGCAAGAGTCTTTAACTGGCGCTGCCCTGATGTTTGCCATTGTAATGCCGCATTAGGCCCTGATTAAATTTGTGCATAAGTAATCTCATAATTTGTAGAGACTTTTTGACCAGGGGAGCAACCTGGTGACGGGTTCAGGTTGGGGCTTTCGGAGAGTCGTTGGTATTACTGTGTCAGTCGAGCAGTGAAATGTGTGTTTGTTGGAGTTGCAAATCACATTCAAGACAAGACAAACGACTAATTCAAAGTTGTCACGTAATAAAACACGAAAAGCTAAAATAATACAACGAAAGCGAGAAACAATCGCTTCAAAAATAATAAAAATCAAATAAATTTGCATTTTTGTCGCAGCGGCAGCGGCAGCGACAGCGGCAGCAGCGACAACAAATTGAACAATGTACAAATCGTTATTTGATTTGATTACATAATGACGTCACACACACACACACACACATACAGACACACGGACACGCCCCCTGGCCGCCCCCCGTTTTGCCATACTCCTTATCGCGCTATCTGACAGCGAGTCGTCTGTCTTTTGTTATTGTTTTGGTTTTTGTTTTGTTTTTAGTCTTTGGCTTTGCTTTGCTCTGCTGTGCTTTGCATTTTATTGTTTGTTTTGGTTTGTTTTGACACCAAAACCGATATCTTCAATTAGATTTCGAATGGAATTAATTGAATTGCATTAAAACATTTGTGATTTGTGGCCCTGTTGATAGCCATGGCAACCGCCCCCTCCACACTTCCGCTTAACCATGTTTCCTGCCTTCCTGCCGACTGCATTAATCTGCATAATGCAAAGATAATATTTACCATTTGTACAGCGAAATGAATATATTAATTCTTCTTCGGGCTGAAATTCACTTTGGATGGATGCTATGCTTTGCGTATTAATTATAACACTATGGCTAAATGAAAGTTTCCTTCTTTTACACCCAATACTCTGGCGAACAGCGCAAAGTTTGGCATGTTGTCATGGAGAGAAGAGAACACTCGGCTGCCTGAAAGGGCCAAAGAGAAAGGGCCAAACTTTTAATGCTGCTAATGTCGATTTTTAGTTACGCAGCCCGGAAAAAAAGCTTACAGCGAATTACGTGAGAGTGTCGATGGTTAAGCTGCATCCGTCCAAGTCGGCTTAAATACTTAAATATTTCGGCCAAAGAAAAGTTCAGTTTACCCGCTCCCCCTCTTGACTCCATTCTCTTTGCGTTATGACAACTAAATTTCTTAACTTATTATTGACCAAAATCCAATAAACTAATCTATAGCATAAACTTATGCATGCAAATACATACATATGCCTTTGTAGGTCGAATAAATCGGATTACAATTCCTATTGTTAGGGCAAATTCAATAACAAAAATTTCACTTTTTATTTCTGCAAGGGAATTACTAACATAATACTCGTTTCAGAGTTCACTTTTAACTTTTTGCTTTGTTAAAACTAATCTATGATACCCCTTAAAATCGACAAAATGGGTGTAACTCTTTTGCGTAAACGCTTGTTGGAATTAACAAATATTTAATTGATATATTTAACTATTTTGTTCAAGTTATAGGGTAACTAAACAAAAATTAAAATAATATTAAAAAACTATTTAGAATTTTCTTAATTTATTTAATTAATATTAATAACGTTATATCATAATATCATTCCTGTTTTACCCAACCAATGGTTTTTACTCTGTAGCTTTAGCTTTATAAAACTTACGTTAAGAGTAATTTGTAATTCCGCTCTAACTACTCTATAGTAATAATAATACTCTGATAACAGGGGCACTACATATAAATAAAAAAAAATTATTAACCATGTTTTAACTTCTTTTCAATATGTACTGGCTATACAAATAAAATGAAACCAGTTTGGACGGACCTTAATAGAATACTGTGGAATATTTTGCGCCCCATATTTAAAAGTTTTTTTTTTTAACTTCTGTGTTTATTCAACGATTATAATGCGGATAGATAAATATTATAGTAAAGAATAATATGTATCTGAACAGGATTTTGCTCAATATGTACGCTTATATGACTTATACGATTTTTAACGATCAGCGCGTCAAGATGGCGTGACATTAAATATTTGTTGGGTCTGCCACGCCTACTTTTGCCTGCTACATACAATTGTAAAAAGTTGTTAACCCTGTTTTTATCCATTTCAAGGGTACAGAGTATAAAAAAAACAACAATTCTCGAGATTATTTGATTGTGGAAAGCGTTCTATAATACTTAATCATCACTTTTTTTTTTTAAGTGTTCTTTACTTTCCTCAAGTTAAATGTGAAAGGGGATTATAATACAATTTTGTTATTTCATATTTTGCAAAAATTATAATGCAATTTACATGTTTTTGCTAATTAATTGTAAGAATGCTGGTAAATTAAAGCCTTATAAAGCTGAATTAAAATGAATACAACTTTAAATGTTTTTTAATAGAACCGTTTGTTAGCCTTTTATGTTTGGTTTCAGGTTTGGTTGAAGGTACAATTAGTTCGACTTTCGGTTTCAGACTCCGTTTAAAACCCGTTTAAACTGATTGTGACAAACGTATACTGTATGCTCTTGGCAAATAAGCTCAGTAATTCAAAGGATTGCAAACTGAAGAGTTCAATTGATAAAGATGGTATAGTGTTGATATTGATATCGATATTTGCTTTCTTCACATGTCAACGCATTTATTGTAAATGAATACCATTGACGCGCCTTATGGAGACATAGTCGTGTGTCTGTGGAGTGTTGTATTATTGTTTTCTAGTTGTGAACAGTTTTGCTATATTCAATTTGGTTGACAAGTTTACGATTGCCAAATCTCATGTATTGTATACATATGCACATTTTTATAGTTGGCTGACATTTGATGTCTCTTGAAAGATGCTCAGCCATCTTGGGCTCCGACTCTCGTCGGCTCTTTGTATGGGGAATGTTATCAGCATTGCCACGTGCACACATTTTCATTGAAACACCCACACATGGGAACTGTCCCATTGGAATAAACAAAAAAGCGAGGAGAGTGGGGCGGGGGAGGCACAAAAAAAGGAAAATAATAATAAAAATGAAATCGCTTACGTAGGCATTCCGTGAAGTATGTAAATCGATTTAACGCCGCTGCCGGGAAGCGTGTGGCAAACTGCGAATAAATGCCATATAGCAGAAATATCTTTGATAACGCATCAAAATTCCGGAATTTGCATTTGAAAGCCTGTGCATATTCTGCACTTGTCAGACAATGGACGTCGTGGGAATGGGAATGGGAATGGGGGGAGTTGCAGGTTAGCTCCAGCTGTAATTCGAGCTCTGCTTGCGTGGCAATTATAAATTATTTACGCTGCCGCCTTGTGTCACATCAATGCTCGGTTATCCGTGGGGCACGGGCCTCCTCCATGGGGATCTCGCACGCAATGTTCATTTAGATGCATGCCCCAAGATAGCCAACGCTTTGCATTGCCTACTTTTAGGCAAATTAGTATTAAGCAGTATCTGCGAAAGCGCTGAGATTTTTGTTTATTTTTGCCTTTGGCTTTTTTGTTGTAAACAGTTTAGCAATCACAGCAACAACAACACCAGCAAATCGGACTGCCAACTGCTAAAGTCGGAAATTAAAAGCAACTAAATGTTGCTCTATATCTGCGCTAATAAATCAACCTTTCCAAGTTTGCCAGCGCAGTGCTTTCAGCTTTCAGCGTTGGCTATAAATTCAATTTGTTGGCCAGCCCTTCAGCTGATGGTTTTGCGGCAAGACGGATGCCACACGCGGAGGGCACACGTTCCACCTACACTAATGCACAAACCTGGCGTCATTTGTCTTTTCAGTGTCTGTGTCTCTGTCTCTGTCTCAGTTCCAGTTTCAGTCTTAGTCCGTCTGTCTGCCTCTGTGTGTTTTTGTGTGCCACGCGCTTATCACATTTTATCAATTGTCCAAATGTATGCGCTGCTCAATCAGTTCTGCTAAGCAGACAGACGGACGGACAGACAGACGGACGGACAGACAGAGCGAAAGGGCAGCTCCTCACATTTGTATGCCGCACCGCACAATTAATGAAAATTTTAGAATTTGCCAATCTATAATTACATCACAGCTAGATTCTGGGACTCTGTGGTTTTACTTTTTGTTGTGAATTATGTTCTTGCGGTTGCCGCTTCATTTGTCCGCTTCGCAGCCAAGTATTCCATGCTCAAGTTTAGGCCAAAAGAGATAGCAAGAGGGGCAGGTAGAGGGACAGGGACAGGGCCAGTTGGGCGTTAAAATCAAATGAGTTGAGCTTGCGCCGCGCCGCGTTTGCTTTCCCTGGGGAGGCATGAATTTGAGTTATGAGTGAAGCGCCACTTTTACGGGCAACCGTAAATTTTTGACGCTTCTCCTGCACCACTGTGCAGGCAGGGGGGAACAGCAGAGGGACAGCGGGGCAGCGGGCGTGCGAGGTTTGAGTGGTGTGAGTGGCTTAATATTCACACCTTTTGTTTGGGACTCAGGTCGAGTTATTTATGCGCACGCATTACGCTTGATAGTGATGGGCATCAGGCGCGGATGAACTTGGTTGGCAGCGGGGTGAGGGGTAAGGGTGCGGGGTGTGTACGTATGGCAGTTGAATTGCTGGCGTCTTCTTGTTGGCTGATTGCTGATGGCTCATGCTTTATTATTTACTCTGTTTAATGCTGCGCCCCCGCCTCCCGCCACCAGGCGGTGACCTCCTCTGCCGCCCCTCACGGCTCTTATTGTAATTGAAAGGTATAAATAACATTAGGCAAACAGCAAATAAATTTATGTTGTGTGCCCTGTGTGTGTGTATGTGTGTGGCCTTTGTGCGGGGTTTGGGGTCTGGTAAACACCCTTTGGGGGCAGTTGCGTGCTGCCTGCCCCCTTGGATGAGAGACGGAGGTTCTGGCCATGCTAATCTCTCTTGGCCATCGGAGTCACAGTTGGAAGCGGCATCGGGTCTCATCATATTTTATCAATTTATTGGCAGTTTCGTGGCTGACCGAAGCTGTACATCAAAATGTTATTTATTATTTACACTACACATTGATTACTATTATTGCTAATATTATTATTTGTATCTTTTTGCCTTGCCCGAGGTCTCTTATCAAATTTTCTGCTTACTCTGCTCTCTCTCTCTCTCCTTCTCTTTCTCTTTTTGTCTCTGTCTCTGTCTCAGTCTTCGGTACATTTTAGCAATTTTTCATCTTATTTATGAACTCTCGACGCTTGGTTGGCCCTCAAGGTATTTACCAAATGATAAATATTCCCTTTTCTTTCTCTCGGTCTCCGTTTCTCTGTGCTATTTTGCATACAAATATATTTACACACATAAATACAAATACTTTTTATTTATCGCATTTTTTTATAATTGAATTTGAATAATAAATAGACTACAACACTTTGCCTTCCGGGTCAACATCAATGTGCATGTGTGTCTGTATGTATGTATGTATGTATATTTGTGTGTATTGTGTTTGTCGTATTGTGGGTTATTAAATTATTGTTGCAGCTTCTTCTTCTTCGAGGCTAGACAGCCGTATAAATACAATAAATGTGTTTAAAGTTGACAAATGGCTTGCTACGCAAACAACTTTATAAAATAAATGTTAAGCTTTTTCAAAAATTTCAGATACAGATACAGTTATCAAATAATTCAGCTAAAACAGTTGCTAAATATCTGTAGATTTTACATTAGCTAATTAGTTGAGAGCTTTAAATTTAAACTAATTATTATATATATCCATCTAATAAATTTTTAGGTTTAATAAAATGTTTCAATATTATAAAAAATAAAAAAAGAAATATTAAAAAAAATGGCGTAAATTAAAGTTTAAAGCCTTTATTCTCAAATTTAAAAATATTTGTAAATAAATATTTAATAATAATAAACTTATGTTTTAATTTTTGCTATTTATGTTTTAGTTTTATTCAAATACATTTAATAATATTAATATGGTATTTCAACGTAAATTTAAGTTTAAAGCCTTTATTCTCAAATTTAAAAACAATTAAAAATATTTGTAAATAAATATTTAATAAGAATAAATTTATGTTTCAATTTTTTATATTTATATTTTAGTTTTATTCAAATACACTTAATAATATTAATATGGTATTTCAACAAGTATGCAACTTGAAATAAAGTTTCGCCAACTTTTAACCACATTTGAACCAAGGTGCGGAGCTATTGGCGAATCTACAATATTCAATATTTTATTGGATTTTATATTATTTATTTCTCTGCGTATTATTTTCTTTTTGAATTTATTTGATGCCGTTGATTTATTAGCCATAAGCAGAATGTGTTTTATATTTCCACTTACGGGCTTAGAGCTGCCAGAGTTGCCAGCTTGTTTAATTTGAGGGTGGCCAACTAATAGGGCTAATTCGCCGTAGCTTCACTGTGGAGTGGAGTGGTCTGGCTCTAACGTTGAGTATCCCATATAAAATATGCATAGAAAGAGCAGTTTACGTCGATTGCATTTTGTTGTGCGGTTGCGTGTGCTGTGAGCCGGAGTTCGGAGTCCGGAGTCCAGAGTCCGGCGGAGTCCACTAAACGGCTATTAGCCCCAGCTCAATGCACGCTCGCACTCTCGCACTTACGCCGGACTCATGCAAAATGCATGACCATTGACTAGACGGAACGGAACTGGAGCTGAAGCTTGGTCTGGGGCGAGGGCAGGGGCAGGGGCAGGGGCAGGGGTTGGAGATGGGGCTGGGGATGGAGCAGCAGACAAGTTAACGAGCCGAGTCTCGGTGGAGCTGAAAGTGTTTGTGGCTAATCAAGGCAGGTGGATGGATGATTGTGGTTGGCTGCGTTTAGTTTATGCGTCATTAAAATTAATCACGAAATGTGATGAAAACTTTTCGCACAGTGTAGGTGTGTCTGTCTGTCTGTGTCATTGTCAGTCTGTGTGTGCGTGTTAATTAATTGACGCACATATTTGATTATGGGCCAAGATTTATAAACAACACATTAGCGACCAATGTTGCCAGACCACTCAGCCCCCCTCCCCCCCCACTCCGCCCTGACCGCAATTCGGCATCTGTGTGTTCAATATGTGCCCAGACTTTTCTCTTTACGCTCTAATTTCCATGAAATGTGCTGAGTTCGCTCGATGTTCTATTTCTAAACAAAAGACCGACGAAACCACGTCACGGAAGTGGCATTCGCGACATACATACGCACAAATGGAGCACAGGAAGAGGCATTGGGCATTCGGTTAGGCAATTTAGCAGCAGCCAGGCCCATCGATGGGGCAGCATCGGTTGCAACTGCCAGCTTAAAACGCGAAATGCCCGCAGCTCAACTCAAATATTGCTTCCATGGTAGCCAACATGCATTGTCCGTCCTGCGGCCAACATCCATCGACATCCGTCAAGTACTTGCACACTATTATTTTCTACACATGCTCCGGTCTCATCTCCGCAGCTTCTAGTTTGTATTGACAGTGCAGCTAATGGGTAATTCTGTAAAATTCTCTCAATTCTCCCGTCCATCGCCAAGCAACGCTGCATAATGAGTTAGGCAATATGCATCTCTATTCGGACCAGCTGCCCATCGGATACCCAATGCATTTTACCGGTTACCGGTCTTTGTATTACGCGTTCGATACAAGAGAGGTACTACACACTACTTCAGAAGCACAATCTGAAGGTATTACATTTCAGATTTGAATTGATTATACTTGCTACCAACTATAGTTGAAGTACACTTGGCTTCTGTTATCCATTTTGTGGTATAATTGCAGTGTTTGCCTAAGAGGATGCATTAAATGTATTACAAATTGTTGGCTTATCTTTAAGTTGAATAAAACGGGTATTGTAGTTAAATTATATAAATCAAATAAACAAATGTGGCACTCATAAACGATTTAATATGACTAATATATTCAATTCATTCAGAATAATTGCTTAAACTTGAATAATTTTAGGTTTGTTCTAGACATAAATAATTTAATAACATAAATAGATTGAATAAATTATTCATTTTAATTGCATTCAATTTTGATTTGTTATAAATTTTAGTTGATTAAATAGATTATTGAATAAATAATTAATTTCGATATCATAAAATTCCGCATTCTTTTTTGTACGGTTCAAACTAATACATAAATTATACAGTTTGTTTTTAGAATTCCATTTTAATTTATTAAATTAATGACGAAAAAAAAATATTCATTTAATCTATAAGGTTTTTTGTTTATCTTACTGACTGCGTAGACTGCAAAGAGAAAAACGGTTGACAGTTATTTGCAACCTCTGCTTGCCACATATGAAGAAGAACGTGTACCTCGAGAATATCTCTAGAGCATTTCCCATCTCTCAGCTGCCTCTAGAGTGTCTCCAGTTGCTCAACTTGCAGCATTCAGTGTTAACATAAATTGTTAACTCGTTTTACACAGTTAAGCGTGGTTGTTAAAGGGGCAGCACTCTGAGTTGTCCCCGGTTGCGAATAGTTAACTCTTGGCTGTCTGCTAATTAAACACGATATAAAATGTGAAAACTTGATGCAGACAGTGTGCGTTAAAGCTGACACTGCCGGCTTAATGTAGCTAATTTATTGTTATTATGATATTGGCTAATGCATTACAAATTATGGCCATGCAAAACATGACAGGCCAAATCAATACTTTTATTTTTAGCTGGGTTTCAATTTGAATTTGACAATAATTGTCATATTTGTATGTAGATCTAAGCTTGACTATTTTAATAATTATTTGTCTATATGTATGCGGGTTATGAGCTTTTTATCAACTGCTGGCGGCAGCAATAATAACCAGGCTATTAGAATTTTATGGCTAGAAAATTGCTGTTAATATGCGCTGTTCAACTGTGCCACAATCTAGCTGCAACTGTGATGCCAGTGTAACAGCTGTCATTTATGCTGTAATTATAGTTTTTATTGCCCTGACGCTGCCCACTGCCTCTGCCACACACAAACAACAACACCTTGCCAACATATATACATACACACACAGGCACACACATGCACAAACATGCACAAACATGTGCATTCATGTGAGTGTGTTTGTCTGTTTTACTGTCGTTGTCAACAACGCGCCATAAAGTCAATTGATATTGGCATGACCGCTAGACAGCAGCACACTAATACAAGCATACATACACCATATATATACGTATGTAAATCGTTATCTGCAACGAATGATGGCTTAAAGGGTGTGGCAGGGGGAGGCGGTGCAAACGGCATACGAATGGAAGAACTACTTTTTGCTTTTGGCCGCTCTGCTCGCTCGTCTGCTTTATTGGCCACTTGCTTTAAATTGTAAATCCTTCAGCCAGAAGCCAAGTCAAATGTCATATGACAGTCTCAAGTTCTCACGCTCTCTCTCTCTCGCTCTCTATCTTTCTCTCTCTCTCTCTGTCGGAGTCTCCATATCTCTAACTTTCTCTCTGTCTCATTTTGTGCACTGGCACTGGCGTAATTGATTCGTGTTAACTCTTGACTGGCAATGGACGAGCATGCCAAGCAAATGTGGCTCGTAGTTAGACTTCGACTGGCTGCTGCCACTCAAAAAACTCTCTAGGCTCCCTTCCCGCCTCCCCCTCACTCAGTCACTCCCTCTGCACTCTGTCGGGGAACTTGGCGCCGCCTTTGTCCGGGACACATTTGTTGCCATAGATCATGCACTTGGTTAAATCAAAAATTCTTGCTGTCAACTTGCGTTTTAACACACGACTAACTCCAGTCAATGGCTCCCCCTCTCCCCTTGCCCCACTTGACATATTTTTCAGGTCATTTCTCGAATTGTAATTTGAATTTCATTGCAAGCAACCTCGAAGCGTTGTTTAATCACATTTAACCGCTGTTCTGCTGTTCTCCAAAATGTGTGTGTTTGTGTATCTTACGAATCCATGAATTTTTATGAACATCTCCCAGCTAACCCAGTTTAATACCACAAACATAAAAATATGCACATTTCTTTACCGCAGCACCTCATGCTTTCGCTGAAACTTTGTAACGGGAATTCTACTTTTCTCCTCGACACTTGGCCGGGTTACCTCTCGCAACCGAATATGATAACTAACGATGATTGAACGCTTTCGGTTGCTTGATTTTAGGGGCAGATACAAGAGAAAAGAACTTGCAAACAACAAGGCAGCGCAGTCACGGCAGACACTGTGCCTCTCACCACACAGTGAGCGACAAAATAGTGATTGTGGAGTATTACGAGCCATAGTTAATGCTATTGAGGAGTCCATAGCTCGTTTGTTATACATCCGATTTAAATAATATTGATCTTAAATGATTAGTCTAATATCCCATATGAATCACATGTATTATTTTTACCGTTATCTTTTTCCGTTTCCGATTTTTGCCTAATTTAAGTTCGAGACAGCTCATTTTGACCTGGCCACTTTGTTATTGATAAAGCTGATTTCAATTTTCGAATTGTTTTCGCTTAAATATTAGTTATATTGGTTAAGTATATTATAAAATTAATAAATAATGCTAAAATGGGTAGTGAACGGCGTTGCCAGGTTGTGAAAAAGAGTCTTATGTAGAATATAAGCAAATACAAGGAAAATCTACCTGTAATTGCTATTTTAGCTAAATTTTTCAAGAATTGAGCATACAACTAACTTAATTTAATAACAGCAACTAGTTTTAATTAATCTTAGAAAATAAAACGAAAGAGTTTTGCGGTAAAATTTCTTGTATTTTGGTGCAAAGCACCTGCTCAATGCAAAGTTTGGTTTTACCAGATCTCGGATTCTTCGGCTAACTTTTCTTTTGACCAAAACTTTATTGGGGCTTATTCATTCAGATATTCTTGTTATATTAGTACCATATTTTTATTAAAATTCCTGCGTAATCCTTCGGAACTAGGCAAAAGGATCACCGTCGCTCATACGTGCAACTGGCCTATCAATTTTGGGATCATTTATTTTAGCTTTAGCTGTTGTTTTATTTTTTCAAATGAATAAATATTAGTTGCTGTTACTAAATTAAGTTAGTTGTATACAAAATTATCAGAAAAGTTCATCATAACAGCCATTTTAAAACGATTTTCCCTGTATTAGCTTATATTCTTCAAAAGACTCTTTTTCGCAACCGGGCAACGCCGTTCACTACCCATTTTAGCATTATTTATTAATTTTATAATATACTTAACCAATATAACTAATATTTAAGCGAAAACAATTCGAAAATTGAAATCAGCTCTATCAATAACAAAGTGGCTAAGCCAAAATAAGCTCTCTCGAACTTAAATTAGGCAAAACTCGGAAACGGATAAGGATAACGGTAAAAATAATACTTGTGATTCATGTGGGATATTAGAATAATCATTTAAGATCAAAATTATTAAAATCGGATGTATAACAAGCGAGTTATGATCGGAAAAAATACAAACTTTGAGTATGCTATTTCTATGGTCATTGCTATACCACCATGGCCCAACGTTGCTCACAAGCAACTTTCGCTAGCGCCCATACCAATGGGCGTGGCAACTTAATTTTTTTTGTTAATAAACTTAATAGATATGCATTTTTGTAAAATTTATACAAATTTATTATTTATAAAATCGAAAATAATGCCTATTATACAAATGCTATATAAATTTAAATAATTCAAAGTGTTTTTTTTTATGTATTTATTGTGGGTTCTGCTTTTGGTTATAGTTTGCCCAAATAATTTTTATACAATTCAATGACTAAAGTTCTGTTCTGTAATCTTAGCAAAAAATGAAGTTTAAATTGTCAATTGGGGTTAGAGTTATAAAGTTTCTTCCATAAATAATCTAAAAATTTGTTGGGTTGAAAAATAGATAATAAAGATAATACAGATAATAGTGATAATAGAGCAGTAGTTTTCATAATGTAGTACGTGTGAACTAGTACATCTAGTTTAAATAAAATATTGGATACCATGCCCTCTTTAAGCCCTAATCGATAAAATCGAAGAACAAGCGTAAAGTTAAATGTTGTTATTGAGAATATATACTCTCAACCATTGTATTTGGTTTTTAAATAAAATTTTAAACGGGAATATTATTAATATTTACAATAAAAATTAATATATTATGATTTGTAAAATATTTATTGTAAATTTTATAAGCTTTTTCTTTCTTTATAGCTAAAAAATAAAACCGCATCATTCGGAATCTTGTTTTCTCAAGAGAGAAAAAAAAATGGCGTGGTACGGTGATTTTTGTGGCCCATTGTGCTGCAAAGATGCAGAGCGCATACTTTTGCATATTTACCAAACGACTGTTGAAGCCTTGACATACCACACACTCGCACACTCACATACACTCAGAAACATTCACCTACACTCGCACACTCACACACATAAGGAGTTACAGTTTGGAAAGTTTTGCATGCATTTGGCGCATTTAACGGATTAACGTCATAAGCTTTGGCGCTACACACGCGATGACAGATGAATTTCACGTGTGCCTGTGTGTGTGTGTGTGATGGCGTCTCTATGTGTGTCGTTGCATATGTATATGTGTATGTGTATGTAATTGTGTGTGTTATAAGCTTTTATGCGCTGCGGTGTGTTTTTTGATGCTTGACAACGCGCCACAGCTTCAACTACAACTACAACTACAACTACAGTTGGAAGTACAGCTACAGTTGCATCGGAAAAGTGCAAATATTTTCTAGGCTACAATTACCATTTGGTCTAGTTCAGAGCTGCACTTGAGTTGACTCTTTGCCCGACATCAATCAATAAGATTAAGAGTCAGTACTCTCTGAATATTTTCTTTGGCATACATATATGCATGATAAAACTTCAATTTAACGAATTGATTACATTGCATTACGTTTCTGGTATCATTTCGCAGAGTTTTCCTTAACCAGTATATTTATATGAAAATACATTGTGTGTGTCGTGCGATTTATCACAAAAATGTACGGGTTCAAAGCATTTGTCTGCTTAAATAATTTATTTGATTTAAATATAAAAGTGTGGCACAAGGCAAACATTTCACAGTTTGATGTATGTATGTGTAGCACAATTTACATATTTATGTTAAAAATGGGTGTGTGTGTGTTTGTATGTAAGTATGTATGATATTGCATTTATTTGTAATTTATACACAGCAGCCATTAAAATTATATGTGATAAAAGGAAAGTTGATTCCGGTAATTATCTATAAGAGCTGCACATATTAAACTTAATTCTTGTGGCTTATGAAATATGGATTATACCCTCTCAATGATCCGTAAATCTATAAAAGCCCTAAAATATACATAGAAAGAGATAAGAGTTTCAAATTTGTAACTATCATAAATAACTATTTTTTAAATCTAAGCTGAAATTTTGATAACTATCCGAATATTCAATAAGAAGTTATTCAAAAATCTGTTGATGAACGCTCTCGACTGTAGCATTTTTTTTAGGTGTTTTTTCTTTCAACACATTTTTGCCATTTGAACATTTTAACGCGCATTTGGTTTTGGACTGTAAATGTTTTTGGTACGGCTGTGTGATGATTTAGCCTGCGCAATCAAAGTGATGTGTATAACAAATTTACCGTTATTTATGCATACAAAAATTGCACGGCAATTAACTTTCGTTCGCGGAAGGTGGGGGGAGGGGCATGTGGATGTTTCGTCTGGATTTGCTTGTTAAAAAACAGCAGAGCAAATCAATACAAAGCCGACTAGCTAATACCCAACTTTAGTCTCTCTTTTTAACGGAAATACATTTTCAATTAATTTAGCAATATTAATTTTCTTTTGCTTTAATTTAAATTTTATTGCAATCGTAAATATTTCTGCTCTATTCGCTTTAAGTGCATACGTAATTCGTTGCCGTTTGAATACTTCATCTTGCTAAATAAATAGCGACAGCAGCTGCTACTACCAGCACCTTTTCCCTCTGCTCTGTTATCCATTCACACACAGCTCCATATGCTCTGGCATACATACATATGTATGTATGCACGTATATTATTGGTTTAGTCACATTTGCATGTGTAACTGCGATTTACATAGCGAAAATAAAACACTAATCGATGCAAAGCCAAACGAACTGGACACACTCCCAGCGCCGGAAACCCATGGCTATGGCTGCAGATCATAATTGCCTGTCGTTTTATGGAGCAATATTGTTTGCTCAGCTGATTCTAGAGAAATATGCTTGAACAGTTAACAGTTAAGCGCTCTAACAATGCATGAAATACTGTACATTAAACTGCTTAGAAGTGTTAGCTAATTGCACATAATAAATTAAATAAATTGAGAATAAAAAACAATTCACGTAATCAACTGTGGATTCGAAATGTGCAATTGTAATCAGTTAAATAAATTCATATATTTGTAATTGCTGACTATAGACTATAGACTGATATTGTTATATTTAATATTATATTAATATTATATTTATAGACTATAGACTGATATTGTTATATTTAATTATTTATAATTGATTTGAAATTAGAAATTCTTAATTTTGAAAAATCCTAATTGATTTGAATGTTACGATTATTTATTATTTATTTATACCTCCTAAATTCTCTTGCTAACCGCTAAAGAATACAGTATCCACAATTTAAAAGCTACAGAATTTTAATTTGGCATTTACGTAGCCCATATCTTTTGCATCGATGCTGTAATGTAATGTCCGACCGTAGCATTGAGCCCGACTTATCTCTGTTTTTACTAGAGTTTTATAAATTTTAAATATTACTTGTGTTTAATTTTCAACCAGATTATGAGTTGTAAAGCTATTTTTTAATAAAAATACTCGATACTCACAAAAATGTATATTAAATTTCATCCGCTTTTGACCCTTATTAATATCAACACAATATTATTCCCCTTTTTTTTTCCAATTAAGTGGAAATAAATGTTGTTTACATGTACATTGACTACTGCTCCTAATTGATAGAGAATTCCCAACACTTGTTTTGAATTTGCATTCATCTAATTTACTTTGCTTATTGAAATTCCACAGATGATTGGAGATTCAAGTGAAGTCGGTACAAGTGTGCAATTAAAAACGGACAGAGACTCTGATTCATTGGGCCATTGGCTTCCACTTTCAGCTGTCCGTTCGTTGTTCAAGGTGCATAAAAACGCTGAAGAACATTTCTTGAAGCACTTGAAGCTAGATAGCGATGTTGGCATTGTCGAGTTGTTGGTGGTAAGATTCTTAGGGTGAAAAGTAAACACGGTGCTGCTATCAGTATGTGTCCACATGTAGCTGGAGCTCTGCATGTCATCAGCTAACGAAAGTTGCAGTTACTCCTCAGGTGGAAGGCAGCAGGTAGCAGGTATCATAGGTATTGCTGATCCTGTTGTTGTTGTTGTTGCTGTTAGTGCTCATGATGATGAAATGGCGTGCTCGGAGATACCACAACTACTGGCATATGGAAGACACACGGACGGCCACGTAGGGCCTCAGAATCACCCGCCCTTTGTGGATGTGCAGTGTGTGTGGCACGGCAGAAAGGAATGTGCAACAGAAACCAAAAATATGCGATATAATTCCAAAGCACAATACCATGAAGTACATCATCAGTGCAGATTTATGGTTGACTGCTAGAATAGGTCAGCAGCCGCATTTATTGAAGAAACAACGCCACATGCAGCAACAGTAACTGGAGCTCGCTGTACCGGCGCATCGAGCGTTTGCTAAATTACGTGCACATGCCAGGCCCCATTCCTGTCCCTATGAGGCACAGGCTCATAGCCGTGTTTGTGGCATGCATTGTGGCAGCACCCCAGCCCCCGTCCACGCCCCGACACGCACATACATATGGCACGCCTACGCGCACGAACGCGGCTCCAAGCCATCATCAGCATCATCATCATCACCATCACCATCATCATGACACGATGCAGCTATGGCTACGGCTACGGGTACGGCTACGGGTACGGCTTTGTTGCCTTTGCGCTGCGTTCGAGCACTAGAAAATATTGAAATCTCACTGACTGACGCCACATCTCTAATGACGTGTGTTTGAAATGAAATATTCATATGTGCGGCGGGCAGGCAGCTTGTGGTGGGGTTTGGAGATGGGGTTTCCCAATGGTATTAGGTAGGCGGAAATCACAGAGTTATTGCGGAGAGGCCGGATGGGTCTTTAAAGTGTCGCCAAGTTTTTAGGGCAGCAGGCAGCTGAATTCAAAGCTCAAACTCAAATCGCTTGGCATTAGTTTAATGGTCGGTCCAACTGGCGCTTTGCCTTTGGCCAGGCCGGGACAGCAGCCCGCACATATTATCGTTAAACGTCATCAGCAACGTCTTAACTTAAATTTTCGGGGGAATTGCGACCGTTCTCTGCTCTGGACTGGCTTGGCTGATTTGTAATTCAAAACCTGTTTGCCGTTTGCCTTCGTTTTGGGGCGAAACATATGTTACGAATTATAAGGAATTAGATTCATAATAAAATAAAGCAGCCAGCGTCAAGCTGTAATCAAAACAAAACATTCTGGTTAGCCAGTTTCAGCTACTCCCCTTCGCTTTCGTTTTCCGTTCCCACTCACGCACGCACGCATCCTACGCATCCCATTCTACACCCACGCCCATGCCCCTCGCCCTGGGACCATTGGCCAAAAGTGGCATGGCTCTGGGGCAGCAGCAATCAGTGCACAATGTGTCCATGCTTTTTGGTAAATTTCATCCAGTCCAGCACAGACGCAGCAGTCGCAACAGCAACGGCAACAGCAACAGCATCCCATCAGGTGAAATTTGATTAGGGTCATAAGGACAATGATTGAGAAAACGTGATCAAATATGTTGCCATAAATGTTTAAATGTTGCTATAGTTTTTGCTGCCGTTGTCCACAGTTCGCAGTCCACAGTCCAGAGTACCGTATCGTTATCCCTTGTCCTTGCCATTGTCCAAGCTACTTATGGGCGACAGTGCATATGAAAATAAAAACTTGGGTTTATTATGTTGATGACTTTTAGCTGTGATTATTATCGTTACCCATTTTATGCTTGTCGTCGCCCTTTCGCTTCTATTGTGTATGCCTTTTAACGAACCTTGATCCGTTTACGTAAGTACTTAGTTTGGCCTGAAATCGAATCATTTCCATAAAGTACATGGCCAGGTTAATCCCTTGACTTATTGTCCTCATAGCTACGTAATTACGTTGCCTATCAGCTATGTTTTGCAGTTGAATCTTTATTAGGTTTCGGGGCAGAATTTCTTGGTGCTTCTTAGTGGGGTTTTCAAACTTCTGTTTATCTGTTTTTGGCACCCTTATGTAACACATTTTCACTGATTTTAATGAACTATAAATGGGGTTTTAGTTAATCATATATATTTCGAATCTCCCCAAATTGAACATTTTATGCATCCATCAAGAACAGTGCATCTGGAAATATTCAATTAAAAAAATAAAATAAAAAATAAAAATAAAAATATGATGCTCTAAATAGATCATCAAGAATCAGAATATCTTGAGGTTCCTAGTTAATCTGACAAATCTATCGAAATTTAACAAATAATTTTAAAGAATCGAATGCATATATATAATTAAGAATCAATGATATATATTGGAGGTTTAAGCACGATTCAATTATTTATGTAATAAATGATTGAAATAACATTGAAATATTAGGTTAAAGACTTTTATTTGGAGAGTCATTTGAACTGCTGGAAATGCATCGATGTGAATCAATAATCCTGTTAAATGAAATGTTTTTAATTAAATGGCATTGTTCACACTAAATGAGCATATCAATTATCCAGTTATACAGCTATAGTTGTCCCTGAAGGGTGTAACTATTTGCTGCCACTTAATACCAGTGGCTTGTAATTTGTGGGTTAATTTGCGAATGGCTAACAACCGAAAGATTTGCCGTCGATTTGACCTGACCTCGCACAAATGCTATAGCTGCACACGAGCTTAGAGATATTTCAACGAGGGCCATGATACTGTGAAGGAGTGAATAAGCATTGCATAATTAGATTAAACAATTGCTTGGTAAGTAGCTTATGGCTTAAGCCGGCACTTCACGTGTATTGGCATCGGAATCGCCTTGCATGTAATATGCAACATCGGTATCAGTTTGGGCATGTGTGTGTGTGTGTGTGTGTGTGTTGATTTATGATTGCTTAATTAAAGCAATTAGATGGTTGCGACTGAGTCATAATCATGGCCATTGGCAGTGCGGGTATGGCTATCGGGCGCGGCTTTTGTCGGCGGCATAAGCTCATTTGCATAACTTTAAATACCCCTGCTAACCCTGCGATGGTTCAACGCTTTGGCGCTGCGTTTTTCATGGCTGACGCTTTGGGGCACGCCATCATTTCTAATTTATAAACCTAATGCGGTGCTGAGCCAGCAATGGAGACACATCGAGGCGCCTCCAGTGCGTGGCATGAACTGCATCCTAGACAACGGCTGCATTGTCTTCCCTATTTAAGATCATTTAATATGCAAGTGTCTTTTGTTCGCGCAGCGTAACCAGCTCCGTTTGCTGTCATATTTATTTTTCATTTGAGTGCAGCACTGACATAAAACTTTGCCATTTGCCCAAAACAAAAGGCTCGAATGTCGCGCGTCCACGTCGGGACGTGGATTCAGAGACTGCGAACACGGACGCACGTCAGCTGGCTGCCTTCTTGGGCCCGGAACCCATACCTCATGCCTCATACCTCATGCCCCATGCCTCATGCCTCAGACACTGGCTGAAAGTACATGCATTTTCATATAATACTTACTGCTGCTGCTGTTACTGCAGCAGCCGCTTCCTGCGAAATTGTAAATTATTTAGCGTGAAAGGAAGGCAGAAGATGCGGAGACCTGGAGACGTGAAGGCAGCGCCTGAATAATTGAATAGACTTTCTGCGTAATAAATGCTTTTTACTATAGTGACGGGTGAAAGTTTCTTTTGCACTCAACAACCAAAGCAACTTTTCTATTCACTGCAATATCTGAAACATCCCAATTTATCCTCCCCCTCCACAGTTCTATCTCCTCTTCAGCCAGCTTATTAACTAATCAGTTTCCGATCTTACCACCTGTCAGCCACTTGACATGCATCTTTTAGCGATTTTTTACATGACGCACGTGTTCATCTACATTAAATTTCGATTACGGTACAGAAGCTAAAGCAATTAGCCACAATTTCAGACCCTGAAACACAGTCGCAAAGGTCTGTGCGTGGGTTGGATTGTGCTCAGCAAGATTTTCCACTTCCAGAAGGCATTTTCTTGTAACAAACTTTTAACTGTCGACGTATAAGGTTTTTCTAAAGGGAACTGCAAAAAATTTGTTAAATCTTAAGTCGCATCGGCGGGGAACCCTGTGATTATCATGCACAATGAAAGAAATAATTAAATAGTTTTTATGAATTCAAATTTCTTTGTAAATATTGACAAATAAAAGTAATTGTAAATAACAAAATAGTAATAATAGTAATAGTAATAACTATAAAACCTTATATAAATTTCAATAAATTTGAAAAAAGCCTCTTTTGTAAACTTTATAGATAGGGCAATCTATTAATATTATTTTATTATTATAATTATTATTATAGTATTAGTTTAGTTTCGTTGGTTTACTTTCTGCTGAGCTTAAGTGAATTTAACATTTCGAAGCTCACTGTAAATGATACAATGGCAAAACTGAAAGAAGAAACGCACAGCCAAAAGTTAAATGCAAAGTTTTCAATGCGAAAATGGGGCAAAATGAAAGTTTTTTTTGCTCCTGTACCTCATATTATTATTATCTGCCTTAATTGTTTTTCTTTCGACTTATTTACTTCTCTCCGCCCGCTGTTTAACTTTAAGTACCCATTTCAACAACTGCGCTAAAAATCTATTATTAGGCGGGTTTTTTTCTTGCCCCATTCCGTCATACTGCAGTTAAACACCCACTCCCGTACGGCCTCAGTTTACTGGGACGGGCCGTGGAGTATACGTTTATTTCCGTACGGAAATTGCTTGGTGACAAGGCGCTTTTATGAACCCGCTCGACATGGCACACGGCAACGGCAACGGCCTAGGCCCATCTGTCTGTGCATTATAACAAAACATTTGACTACCCCCGCCCTGCCCTCAGCCACACACAAACACTCTGTGCACCCTGGCATTTGCCGGAGGTCGAGCAAGACATCAGGTGTTTGGATGATTTGACAAAAAGTGTTTGGCGTTTTGTCGAAACGCGCCCTGTGAGATTAGTGCGGATTTTATGGACTTACGCGTCGTCGTCGCTGCTAAACTGTGTGCGAATCGCTTGGACCAGGTCCCCGGCTCCTGGCCTCACTCCTGACCCCACTCCTGGAAGCAACACCTGCTAAACTTTTGCCGTTTCATGGCTGAAAGTTTAGCAGGAGGCTTGCGGCTGTCGTTTTTGTTTGTTGTCTATTTTAATTTGTTTACTTTTTGTTATTGAGCTGTCCATTTGGCTGTGGCATGTTTGATTGGTCTTAAGCTTACGATTGTTCGTTTGCTCTGTATTTGAGATTTTTCCCTGCCTCGTTGCAACAGCTGTTTGGTCGCAGCATTTGACTTTTGCCTTGCTGTTAATTGAAATTCATACAAGACACAGATCAAGATGTCACGGGCAGCGTGCTAAGCTTGTCTGCTGTCAGGTATCGGTGCCAACAATACCATCAATTTGCCAATGAAGCAATAAAGTCACGCTCCATGCGCATTTATAAATTGTAGCTAAAAACATAATTATCGAAATATGGAGAGACAGGAAACGGAAAAGCAGCAGCTGCTGCAGTTTTGCTTTTAATGTTTATTGCAACTTTTGGCGTGAACGTCATCTACATATTGTTGATCAACATCATCATCATCTTGGTCATCGTCATCGAAGTCGACGATAGCACTTGGTAACTTTGTCTGGTAAAAATTGAAACTCTAGCGCAGGTCCAGGCGGAGCAGCCGAGGCTATAACTCTTTGTCCTGCTCAGCAGTTATTGAACATTTTCAATTACTTTCAGTTGAGAGCATAAATTTTTAATAATTTGAAACATGATAAAGGGAAATTAAAGGCGAAACTTGTCAAAAACGGCCAAGGAGCAACAATGGCAGCGGCAGCAAAAAGCGAGCGACCCACAAAGTGACGACTCTCGGGTGTATTCTGGTAGGAAGGGAGTAGCATATTGCTAGGGAATGGCTGCTTGTCGTGCACGATGTTTTATCAAACTATTATAATTACGTTGGAAAGACAAAAATTTTAATAAATGATAACTTTTTTGTCGACAGCGCGTCACAACTTATTAAAAGTATAACGCATAATGTAAGTGGGAGTGGAAATCGGAGTGGGAGTGCCAGCTGAAGAGGCTGGGAGCCCTGGTGGCAGGGTTGAAATGTTGCCAAGTAAATTTTGTTATCAAAGTTTATAATGCGATGCGACGGATGGCACCGTTTCAATCCTGGTCACGGCTGCAGCGAAAATATGTAAATGGATTTCGAAATTAAGTGGACAAAGCTTTGATGAAGTTGCCTCAAATACTCGTGCTTAATAATAATACATTAATCTTAACTGAGCTCAATAACAAAAACAATTCGTACAAATTATGCTTAAATCGAATAGTTTCGATTACAGCAGATGTTTAACACTCACACCCGCACACAGAGCAGGCAAACCACACGATCGTCTATTTTCAAATGTGCCCAAATATTTGGCAGGCACATTTCCGAGGCTCTAGAATTTCTTGAATTGTCGAGCTGACAAAATGGCGAAACTTTGCGACAAATTATAATGGTGGTCGCTGCGCACACTGAGAAATATATTTGAATATAATTTCAAGGCGCCGTTTGGGGTGGCAAAGCAGCTGCAATGGCGACAACAGCTGTTGAGCTACTTTAACAGTCTGCTAGCTCATTAAGTTTTCCTACACACACATACACACACACACACACACACACACACACACACACACATAACGTACAATATAATGCGGCATACAAATAAATTTGTCACAGAAAATTTTGCAACTTTGTGTAATCCGTAGGGAATGCTGGGCGTATGCGGCGTCCATGGCTACCAAAGGCAACCACAGCGCACAGAATCTAGAAATCAACGAGTTTATCTCATTAAAAAGTTATTTTCCGCAGCAGCTGCAAATACACACAAACACTCACACACACACACACTGTGAGTTACTCTGAAAGTCTTATCCTACACATGCCAAGACACACAGGGGAGGCGTGCAGAGGGGTGGAGAGCCAAAGCCAGGAACGGGGGGAGGAGTCGCCATGTGTACTTAAAAGTGGAGGCAGGCAACGAAATATGTAAATCCACTTCATTTAATTTCGCATTTAGCCAAAATGCTAACAGCAAATGACAAATATTCTTGTTAAGAGGCATAAATGCAGTAGCAGCAGCAGCAGCAGCAGCAGCCGCAGCAGGGGCAACGGTAAACGCAAGACTTTGACTTGGCGTCAGTCCAAAATGTGTTTGCCTCAGCCCAGTGTCTGTGCCTGTCTTCCCGCTTCCTGCTCTCCCGCTTCAGATCCAACTATTTCTTGACTGTCTTTTGTTGTAGGATTTCTTGTTGTTAGTGCAGCTCGACATACTTTGCTTCAAGTATTTTGCAACATCGTCGCGTTGCCGCCAAAAAGACAAAGTACATTTCCGTTGGCAGTTTCCGGTTTCCGGTATTGTTTTCATGCCGCCATGCCAGAGCACGACAGCCATATTGCAAGCGGCATGTGCCACAGCAATCGAACTAGTATTGCCTTCACAAATTAATATGGCTAAGTGCTGTTATAAGTACGAATCGCAAACAATCCGCACTCCATGCAAATGAACCTAACTCTGTCAGATCTTTCACCGGCTCCTAAAATGTTCAAGCATTCAAACATAGGCCAGAATGAATCCAACTGTTTCGGTTGTGTTCTGCTCTGCTCTATCCACTTGTCGTAGCTTTTGACTTTTGACCATTGCTGATTGTTTTTTCATTTTGATCAATATTTATGCATCGCTTTGCTGAGTTTACCAGTTCTGAATTCTGTTTCACCTGCTCTCCGACACGGGTTTGTTTGCTGGCATATGCATATGTCGTTGCACGAAATGCTTTTAGGCAGATTTTTTGGACCCTGTACTTTTAAAAAGTACAAAGGGGTCTATCAAGTTAGTGCAAATGAAAAATTTGTGTAACACTTGAATGGAAACGTGATAGACCTTACAAAATATATACTATATTCTTCATCAGGACGCCTAGCTTAGTCGATATAGCAATGTCCGGCTGCCGGTCTGACCGACCTTATGAGCGAATGAGAAACAAATATATGCAACCAGAAGTGGTTTGGCAATTTACGGCTTGTTTGCCCCTATTGAAACACAAAGTAAGGGGTCTCCCACTGTCGGTTGCGTCCGTAAGTTGCCTTTCACCCGACTGATCTGTCGCGTCCTTACTGGTTTGAATTGCCAAGCACTCTTTCTCTGCCGCTTTTTCTTGCTTGAACAACAGCACACACACTTTTGTTCGGAGCTACTGGAGTTTAGTTTAGTGTTTCCATCGTCCATTAGTAGAAACTGCTTATTGCTTCACTTATTTTGAATTGAATGCACTTTCATTTAAGTTGCGGTTTTGCCTAGCTCAATGTATGAGCGAGTGGTTTTAATACTTTGAATTGCATTTATTTGATTGATTCAAAAACCATTCGTATGTCAGTCGTAATTTGCGCTCATTTCTGTTAAATACTCATGCATAATTCCCCTGCCGAAACATTTTGATAATTGTTAATTTGGTTCGCCTCTGTTGGATTTTTAATGGAAATTCAATTCGTTAGATGTGCTGGAAATTGTTTGCATTAACTCAGACTTTCATTCAGTCCCTTGACCATTGATCATCCAACATTTTACGCTTCGCACAACATTTGTAGTAGGCTACAATTGTAACATTGGCAATTTGCCTAGGTCTTTCGTTAACTTTTTGCATTATTTACTAAAAACTTAAAGGGCTCAATAAAAGTGCCCTGGGATATGAGTTGCCTCTCCTTGATCCTATGTAAACAAGCAACAGAAAGCAGGAGAAGATGGACAAAAAATAGATACAAGCCCAGAACCAAACTAGTCTTACTGGCTGACTGAATCACTGGGCGACATGCCAACATCAGTCTTCATTGAGTGTGTGTGCTCTCGTCTGTGTTTGTGTGGAAAGGTCAGCCTTTTATGTTTGTTTCGTATTTTGTTTATGCAAAAATTGCCAGAGCAATTTCATAATGGGTCAAAAGAGAAATCAACTTTTGTTGAAAGTGCTTTAAAATGCACGACAACGACAACGGCAGCAGCAACATTCACATTGGCAGCAAAAAGCAGCAGGACATGCCCCTGATTGTTGCCAGGTCGTCGCTTAGTCCATTGAATAAATGGAGCGGATGTCAAAAACTAAAGTTGCAAATTTTTCGTACGCTTTTTGCTAGTGTCGAGGTAGAGGCAAACACACTCATGTCACTTGCATGCATCGTACAGTATGTCGACAAGCAGCACAACATTGAACATTGTCCTGGCACTTAAGCAACCTTTCCAGGCAACTGCAAACCGCCATTTGTTGTTTGGACGCCGGTCCGTTAGGTTCTGGCGTTTCATTTTGCTTTTTGGATTTGTTTGCTGCCCTCAGGAGATTTGCCTTTTTGCCATTGCTTCTGTTTGACCAATAAAGATGTTTTCTTGTAAATTTGTTAAGCTTTCTCCGAACCTGACAGCCCACCCACACATAGTTCTTCGCATAGTTTAATGCTTTTAATTTTTTGACATTTCATTTGCCAAGTTTATATCACGTAGGCACCGAAAACTATTTAATTGTCTGGGTGTGAAAACTTTTCAGCCTGTCACTGGCTGCTAATGCGATAGCCTTTGTGTTCCCACGAATACACAAATATATGGACTGACCTTTGAATATTCGATTTTGTGTATTCGAACTACAAATTCGCCCAGCTCTATTTGTTAGTGCGAATGGAAATCTATTCTAAATTTAAACTGTTTGCTTGCGAGAGTTCAATGCATGCGACGTTAATACAAATTGTTATAAAATTGGTTCACATAAACTTAAGATATATTATTTAATTCAATTTAAACTAAATTAAAGAATTAATAGATCTTAAATCTACTTCTTGAGAGCTCTATTTAATTGGTCATTAAAAACAACTTTCTTGAAAATAATTCATAAATTTAAATTAAAGATCATCAGAGATTATTGGTTCAGGATATTATTTTGTTTGAAAGGTAATATTATAATTAGTCAAATATTTAAAACTTATATTTTAAAACCTAAAATATATTGAGGTGTAAATTGATGTCATTCGCTTGCTTGCAAACCATTCAACTTAATTTGGGTAAAAGTGACAGAGTTGCACTATACAGCAATATGGCCTGGAATCGGATAAACACCCATAAGGAGTCTTTGTTGCTGAATGCCACTCTAGGTGTTGCATGTGCCACATTTTACTGTCACTTGCGAATATCCACGTGTCACTTAGTAGCATTTCACTCTGCACATAGCACATAAGAGCTGTTTACTCGAATACTGCATTATTATTAATATTGAGGTTTCATTTGCAGCAGTGTCCAGCAAACAAAATAATTATATATAAATATGTCTGGATTGGACTGTTTAAATGACCATGTATGTTGACTGCAGTTATTGATTGGCAGGGCCAAACAGATTTGATTATTTTGATTTTGGTAAATCTGATATGTAAATAATTTGCAAGAAATGTAGCAGAAATGCATGCAATGAGTTTGAATTTCTAAATTATTTACAGTTGATTAAAATAGTGAGGTCAAGTGTTGGACAGCTGCAGCCAGAGTTCATGGATATAATATGTATTAAACGCAAACAAGTTGCAATTGCAGAAAGCAGATAATTCCGGTCGAGCATTGATTAACTTTGGCGATACTTTGTTGGCATTGCATAATTGACTTGGCCAATTCCCCTGACAGAATTGTGGCAAACAGTGGCCACATTCAAGTCATAGTTTCAGCTATGGTCCTACCTTATAGCTTGGCTTTCACTCCCGCTGTATTATTATTATGTATTTTTTTTTGGTTTTTTTTATGTGTTCTCTTTTCGGCTTCTTCTGTTTTGGCGCTTACTTACGATAACTTTATGACGCTTATCGCTACAAATGTGCTTGTATCTGGGCACTCTGTGTGTATCTCAGTATCTTTATTTGGTCTGCAAGTACATTCCGCGCGCGCCACATAAAAGTAAAGTGTAGCCAAGTTGATGCAGCCAAGGGGCCCCCGGGGTGGTGGTGAAGGCGGAGGCAGAGGCGGAGGCGGTGGCTAAGGCAGCAGTGGCTTGAGCAGGGGCAACTTGCTTCTAAGTAACTTATGCCATAATTTCGTTGCCAGCGCTTCCCGCGCGAATTCTTTATTTGCTGCTGTTCCTCTGCTCTTCTCTGGTCATGGCCAGAGTGTGTGTGTGTGAGTGTGTGTGGAGTGTGTAATCGCAAAAAGGAGTCTGGCAAATATTATTTTTTATATTTCTTTGAGTTTTTTTCTTGCGCCTTGCTTGCTTAATGTTTATTATGAATGTTACTCGTGAGCGTATTTAGTTAATTTTATTTCACACAAGAGAAGTCAGAGCAAAGCCACCAGCCACCCACATTGCCTAGTTGTGCCGCAGCTTTTGGAGTTTTTGCCCAGTCGGGCATACTCGAATGCCTTGCTGAAAATTAAGTTGACGCCATCAACACTTCGCCAGTGTCTCTGTATCGTGTGCGAGTGTGTGTGTGTGCAAGTGTGGCATCAACAAATTAGAAGTCAGTAAACTCGGCAAGAAGCAAAAAAGGCAGCCGCTTATCTGCGTTAAGTAGATGAGAAAAGTTTTGTGCTGGATACGTTGATAAGTTGAATTACATGCTACCATATTTCCTTCATCGAAATGGCTAGGGAATGGATCGAGGAGTCGGCAAGTCGAGGAAACTGCGAATCTGCACACAAGCCAAAATATTTATATAGCCAACGAGCATACGTTTGCATTAATGGGTTTATGCTCTTGGGTTAACAAGGCAGCCAACTCCTTTGGCATCTTAACCAGTTTTACGGTCAGTTGCCAAGTCAGCGTTGTTGACGGCATTAAATTGGCGACAGTGTTGCCCAAATCAGCGCCACTTGAAAGCAAACCTGTGCAACATTGTTGCACTTTGATAGGGTTATTCGGCAGAAATGACCCACAGACAGAGTTAAAACTGAATTAGCATAGAAGCTGCATTTAATCACCAGTGATAGTTCTATCAAATTGCCCAAGGCCACAACCTTATCTTTAATTTTAATTAACTAATTCAGCTGTCATAATATATCGCATACGCCAAGTAGGGCTGGGGCATTAAGTATGCGCCATGTACGTCCGAGCTTACAAGTATACAAGTATTTAGCGTCGGTAATTTATAAAAACACTTGCTAAAAGTTCTATTCAAGTGCTTTAAACGTGCGTTTACTTGCGAATTTGCCGTTAATGTGTAACAAGCTCTTGTGGTAAATTTTAAATTAAGCTCAGCTAATTGAGAAACACAAAAAAGCAGTTTCTTTTTGCGGTTGTCTGGCACTCAAGCTTTACCTCAGAGGCTATTTTTTCAGCTAAATGAAATCAAAATAGACGTTACCTGCTGCTTATAACGTTGTTATCTGTGCTTCAACAGGCGAACGATTTCAGCGCATCTGCTGGCTGCTGAGTGAAAAGTTGAACAGTTAGATAAATTTACGGAAATGTTGCCTTAAAGAATTTTGCTTGAAAATGCATTCGGCTTGGAACTTGAAAGCAGATTTTGGTTCTCACAGCGACAAATGCATTTGGCTAAGACGAGCTTTGGCCATGACTTTTGCTTTTGGTTCGTCAATCACCTTTTTATCTTGCAGGACATTACGAAGCAAGCGCATAGCTTTGCTGGCATTACTGTCTGGCATTTTCATGTTCCTCTCTCTTTCTGCATCTATATCTCTCTCTCTATCTGTGTGTGTGTGTGTGAGTGTTTGTTGTGTCCTTGTGTGCTCACAAATTTATTACAACCTTTGGGAATTCTTTTAAGTAGTTGCTCGATTCAAAATAATTTTCCATTTATCACTGTGATAACAAAACAGTTTTTCCTTCGACCAAGCGCGAATATGGCAAAAATAACAGTAGCAGCAGCAGCAGCAGCAGTAGCAGCAACGAGCATTATGAGCACGCCTGCTTTGTGGTTTGGGGGCGTGGCGTGTCCTGCACAAAATAAAGTGCTCTTTGCAAATCTTGAGCTCTTGGCCGGAGCTGAGCAAAAGTTCTGTGCTCGTTAGGGAGCCCGTCGAATGCGGCCCCCATCATGGGGGCATGTGGCGGTTGGCAGTTGGCTGACTTGCTGACGAGATGAGAGCCGCAATACATGGCCAAGGAGCTGCTCTAATGATAAATGCCGGGCAGCAGGTGATTTAAAATAATTTCGGTCAGCGCGTGAAAAATATTTGTTGTTGTTTTCAAATTTTTGAAATTTATGAGCTGCCGTTAGCCCCCACAGAAGCAGCCAAAGTAAGCGAGGGTGCTAGAGCAAGAAAAACCGGGGGCCGTCCGCAGTCCGAAGTCCGCAGTCCACAGAGTTATGTAGGCCAAAAGTTGCCGCAATTGCTTAGCGGTAATGTTAACAACAGCAACGTGTGGCATTTGAGGGAGGCTGGAGGCAGGGAGCTGGCTCTTGCCGGTCTGTTAAAAAAGCTAACTTTTGGTCGCGACACGTCTTTGCAGCAGCCTCAACGTGATGCCACAACAGAGGTTAGAGGCTAAAACTTTGCTCTCGCAATTCGGGTAACTCATTTTCCGTTTGCTGCCCCTCGCCGTCACCCTCGCTCTGTGGCTCCCCCATTCTTTTGTTGGCCAACAGTTTCTTTGGCATGGAGCGCTGCTAAGTTGATTTTATAAAGCAATGGCCGAGGGCAGTGAAACCGTTGCCAAACGCTTGCCAGCGGCAGGTTTGAGCTATCGGAAGTGCATAGGCTGCCCGTTGCTGCAATGTTCGTGGTCGGAGCCACAAAAGTTTCATTTGTGTTCGAAGCAACTTTGATGAGCTGTTCGGCTGCCAATGTTGCCGCAGCCCAGGCTCTCTCTGCTCGAAAATTATGTGCTCGGCCCATTGAGCAGGGCGTGTTGCGCCATTAAGCACAGGGCGAGTCAGGCAAGAGCAGCAAAAGAAGCCGTGTCCACTCAGGCCACAGCCAGGCTGTCAGACAGAAGGACAGACAGACAGGCATCCAGTCGAGTGCATTTGCATAATTTGCTGCGCTGCGTAAAGTTTTTGCATATTGGCCAAGTTTTCTGGTTAAGTCTGCTTGTTTATTAAGCAATCAATTACTGGGATTGCCTTGGCAGTATATTGATTCTCTATGGCAGCTTTTAGTTTAACCACAAACAGGTGTAGTGGCCCTGCGGCTCTGCACGTGGGTCAACGTCAGTGATCAGCCATTGGGCTGGCTGGCCAATTGGCAAATATTTGCCCAGGCCGTTGCATTATGTAGAGCTAACACTTGAATAGTCCCAGTAACAACATCATGACTGAATGTCCTTGTGCTGTACTGTGCTGTGAGTGGAGTGCTTGATAAATAGATTAAATGGATATAGAGTGGCATTAAGCAGCAGCATCTTGCCCTGTAAACGATACCCTTGTTTACCTTCTACACCAGCCCGGCTCATTCATATTGCCATGTGCATAACTTGTTTCCTATGCAGATGCTTCGTGCTCCGTGGGGAGTTGGGAGGTTGCGAGCTGATGCTCGGTCGGACATAAAATTTTACGACACCGGAGCCCCGATCGAAATGTTGTTCGATAGTTGGCTTTGCTTGTCGGCAACATTTGCATGCATACTTTAGGGGAATTAAGATGAATATAAATACATGCACACATATACATATATAGCGTATATACACGGACAATTGCATGTGTATGCTATGTAGAAATGTAAAAGTTTAGCATAAAGTTTGGCGCTTTACATGAAAACTTGCAATTGGCAGTGGCCAAGGCATCGTGCAGCCTTCTTCAAACTTTCTGTAAGCTGATAGGATTCTTTGTTTTAACGACTTAGTTTGCGGTCACTCTGCGCCTGCCTCCCTCTCCTCTCCGCCACAGTTGTCACTCCAACTGTAGCTAAAGCTAGTTTTGGTGGCGTTAAACGTATCCAAACGATTGTACACTTAAGAAAAAAAGCTGATATATTTTTAAGAGCGTAGTTGAATTTACAATTGGTATGAATAACTTTAAATAACGCTGGGAGATGGATTTAAACATAAACATGGGATCTTTTTAAGAAGTTTTTCACATATTGCTTACTTAATGAATGAGACTTGAGCCTCTGCGACTAAGAATTAATATATAATTAAATAAAAATATAAAAATATATTAAATATAATTTCAATATAATTAAAATAAGCCCAATCTCCCATTTAGATATTGATAGATATTAATTTCTTTAAAAAACATATTTTTACTGAAATCAAGTATCCAGTATTTGATTTAAATTTGTTTACTTACAATTAAAGATTAATTACGAGCTTATCTATTTTACTTTGCCTTTTTTTTTAGTGTACTGGCATTTATCCCATATCAAATGTTATGACGTTTCTATTTTTGGTGTACTTTAAAGCCGTTTGCAGTAATTTTGGTGTTTCTGTCTCGCAACTTTTGTCGCTCTCCATTCACCTAGATACAATATAAACCCTTCAGTTGCAGGTTAGTCGGAATTGTGTGTGTGTGAATGTGTGCTGTAGCTCTCTGCTCGCTTTGTTTCGATTTCAACTCTGATGAGGGTCGCAGCTGGTGCACGCCGAGGTCACATACTGCGTGCGGTTGGTGCTTTCAATTAAAATTTCAGCGTGCACGTAACAACTTTTATTGAAATTACGATTGCAGCAGCCAGCTGAACACACGAATACATTCTCTCTCACACACACACATTCTCTCACACATACCTGCAAACATGTCCAGCTGCACTGCGTAGTTTATTGCATACCTTCGGGGGCATGGGCAATGAGGCGAAGGTGCATGCTGCCATTTGTGGTAGCTGCCTCTAATGAAGCCCAAAATACAATGCTGACGCCGCCTGAGAGTGAATGAGCAACAAATGAATGAGTTGTCATTTACGGAAATTTAATTCCAAACTCCGTCAATGTTGGCAGGGGTCAATCACGGCTGATAACGAGTATCGTAGATATTTGATTAATGTGCCGGGGGAAGCGGGGTGCAAAGGCGCGAACTAAAAGCAAACAAAAACGGGCTTCAACTGTGACAATAAAAAGTTCCTTCTTTCTATTCATGTATTCACATAATCCAAGATGAAAAATAGATTTTACCAAAAATTTAACTGCGCAAAATGCTGACAAGGACATTCCGCCATAGACTCAGCTCAACATGCTGACGGCTGGGTGTCTGGCAGACTGGGCGCATTGGACGCAGTGGGCGTGGCTAGGCGTACCATATGGACAAGGAGTGAGTGCTTGGTTTCCCGCCTGGGATGTTACATCAGCTAAATGGTTAAGCGCACTACTCTCAATGCAAAAAAGGCTACAGTTTTAGAAAAAAAAGAGAACAAAAAAAAAGAGCTTGCGATTCCGGCGACTGAGGACTGACGACCGACGACAGCTCTGGCCGTTGATAGAACTGGCATTGGTGTTACTTTCTCTAGTTCTTCATTCTCCAACTTTAGCTGCCACTAATCCCCCGCCTTGCCCACTGACTTTGCCACATGACAATGAAATTCTGCATTGCTTTTGTATGGTTCGCTTCTGATACCCTTGGTTTTTGGCGTTTTACGGTGTATTTAGATATTCTCTTAATTTGATATATATTTTTTCAGTACTTTATCTAGCACTTTTAGTCCACTTTATACTTGTTTCAGCTTAATTTGCACATTTACTTTAATTTAATTCATTTTCACTTTATAGTTTTTTAGTTACCTATCTTTCTAAATCTTTATTGAGATCTTAGTCTACCACTTCTATTCTTTCTATTTCTGTTTTAATTCAACGTCTACATCTACTTCTACTTTGCCTTTTACTTCTAATTCTTACTTCCATTTAAAATTTAATAGCTTAGCCTTCTATCACAGCTTCTTCTATTTCAAGGGTATTTAATCTTTCAAGTTGTAACTTTGGTTCGGCTGTCTGTTTTTCTTTGCTGCCGCTTCGGTGCTTCGTTTGGAAATTGTCATTTTAGTATTCTGAATTCCCAGCTCTGCTGATTTTGTGCTGTTTCTGCAGTTTCCCAGTTTCCTTTTGTCGTGCTCGCATGCCGCTCCTCCAGCATTTGGCTGGCATTGCTGAATTAAACCAATCACTACTATTTTCACACTTAACTTGCAATTTGCATAAAATATTACCCAAGACCCAACAGTCAAGCAGACCTTGTCGCTGGGGGAAAGCACTTTGGGCATGGGGCGTTTAGTGGGCGTGGGTCGGGATGCCAAGCTGTTTGGGGCTTGCAAATAAGTACGCATCCATTGACAGTTGCGTGTGAATTTCTTTTATTTCTTTATATATATATACACACACACAGCTGCTTATATATATTCCACACAATTTCTCACATACATACTTATAGTAGTATACTATTGAAATTTTGTGTAGTTTTGCATTTTGCTTTCTGAAAAAGTTTGCATTTTTTATTTCGCATTTCCAAGGTCTGAAACACGCGAAGCATTGCTTTTAGCTTAACAAAACTGATTAAGTTTGAGTTGGAAATGTATTTAGTAGTGTATACTTATTTATGCACACAGCATGTGCACTCATTAGTGCAAATGTCGGCCAAAAAAAAAAAGAAAAAACTGCGAAAGTTAAGAGTAACTAAGCGCAATTCGAAACAAACCATTACGCTACATTTAACAAATGGGTTAGACCCAACCATGGTACAACTGTTGGGCATCAGTCCGTGCTTCGACTCGACTCCAAAGAAAGCCTTTGGCTCCTACGTGTATGCCTTTGACTAACCCTGACAAAGGGTTTTGAGCTGTGCGCGCACTAAAGACATTAAATGACCGTTTTGCACATGTCTAAAACAGAGAAATGGCCTCCTTGCTGCCTGTGAGTGTCCTAGACAAAGGTAGAGTGCGTGAACATGAGCGAATAAATTACGAAGCATTTGCAGAATAATTCACTAAGAATCACTCAACTGGTCGCCGCCCAGGGCAACAAAGATTAAGCTGATTCAAATTAATAATTGTTGGGTTCTCAAGCGATATTTTGTTGTTTTAACTAGAGTGCGCAATTTGCAATGCCTTGACTGAGGACGTACCGTTTATCATTTATGCAACAATCAATAAAATAAAAATAAATGTGTTAAAACCTACATATTACTCAATTTTTCATTTTGTCTTTATCTTCAAGCGATCTGAAACGAATATTAATATGTTATTATTGTATTATTCGCTTAATATAAATATCAAAACTAATAACGATATACTAATAGGAGATTTATATTCTTCGCTCTCAAGCAATTCACTAAAAAAAAGCATTTAAATTGTTAAAATTAAAAAAAAAAAAAATACCAAAAACATTTATCAAAAAGCTCTAATAAAATTATAGAATAAATAAAATTTGTAACTCAGCATTTATAAGGTAACTGCACTGTCAATATTAATTCTCGTAATATTTAATGAGGGCATTAAAATTACGAACTTTAATTGCCGGAGACACGGAAATAATTTTATCAACACGTTATTTATGCAAGAAATAAGTACGGTTATTTGCAAATTGGGGCAGGAAGTGCTCTACTGTGACGTTGTGCATCAACAGTGCTCAAATGCTGCAGACACACACACTCGGATGGCAATGTGCAAACAAATACACTTAGGCAAACACATAATTTCGAGTATTTAACTAAAATAAACAGGGTGTAAAACATTTTATTACATGTGATGGCCCCTTTTGCAGCTTGCTCTTTATATTTTTTGTTTTTGCTTTGCATTTGAACAGTTGCACTCAACAGAGAAAGCGAGAGATAGAGAGATAGAGGGAGAGAGAGGGAGAGTAAGACTGGTAGACAGAGGCAAACAATCGGACACCCACAGAATATTTGCATTTCAGTCACTTGCACTTTTGACTGCTGATGCTGCCACTGTGCATACTCGTATATAGCTGCTGGTTACCCCATCCAAGTTACCCTGATCCTTTTAGCTCTCCTCTCCTCTGCTCCGCTCTGTTTTGTCTATTGCTCGTTTTTCGCTTGGCACTTTAGCACATTTCCATTTGCAATTGTTATATCCGTTCTTTGTGCCACGCTGTGTATGTGTGTATGTGTGTGTAGAGTGCGTGCCTGGAGCATTTTGCTTTCTTGCAATTCGTTTAAACAATATGCCGCTGCCGCTTAAAGAGCGCGCGTAAATATTCATAAAAAACTTGGCATGCGGCTAATTAAAAGAGCTGTAAATTAAGAAGGATGCGAGGCAACTAAATGCAAATGCAAATGAAAACCTTAACTAGCAGGCGGCGGCATCAGCTGGCCAGCACTTGTGCGTGCCATGGAACGGTCGGTCACCTTAATTAAAATGCACAATTTTGCACTTTTGGCCAGCGAGCGGCGTTTGTGCTACATTTGCATTAAAAGCGTTTGCTCGCTCTTGCCCCAAACAGCCGGTAACACCAACAACACCAACAACTTGCAACAGAGACTTGGCAACTTCGCTTGCCACTGTCATGCAATTTATTTGCCAACTACTTTACACTTTTTGCATTTGCCCGCTGCCTCTTGGTGTCCTTTTCACTTCTCGTATTGGGTTACATTTTTTATGAATTTTACCCTCCGCCACCAGCACTCCCACTCCCACTCATCTACTGTAATTTTGTTGCGGTGTACGTTCATTTCGCGTATGAGCAAGCGGCACAATTCGGCACCCAACTTGCACCCCGAAACCCTTGCCCCCTGCACTCCTGCAACCTTGTCTCTGCCGCATTCACAATTAAAAAGCTGAACACAAAATTTACATTGTCGCTTGATGGTCTGGCGAGCAAAATTCAGTTCTGTACAGACTATAACATCAGTGCACCCAGACGCCCAGACAGAGTCGTCCTATCTATGAAAGCTCTATCAAGAGAAAATGCTCAAAGTCTAAGTACAGCGCATAAATAGAAATATTTTATTTAATATTCTATTTATATTTGTATTTAGTTTTTGTTTTCGCAAAGAAATCAAATAAAGTTTTAGATTTATGGTTCTATAGAAATTGTACCCCTAGCGTATGCAACAAAAATATCAAACCAATTTGTCTATTATGAGATCGTTTTGGTGTTGAATAATTTATTGTAATTAATTTAAATTTCAATATATAAAACGGTATACTCCTTAGTTTTGCCTTAAATATTCCCATAATATCACCAATAAAATTCACTCACTTGGTACACACTAGATCCTAATTTGTTATAAATAGGATACGTTTGATCTTGTGTAATTAAACCGAAAGCTATGAATATGTTTCCGTCGTAGTTGTTTATTTAGTCTATTTAGTTAAGAAGCTTTGCTTTCTACCTAAGTGCTAAAGGGTTTGCCGACTACACATTGCTGCGGAAAGTTTATGCCAACAGGTTAAATCTCCCCTAACACTATATATGCAAAAGTTGGGAGAAACCGTAAGTCGGGCAACGTCTTGTATACAACAAGTCCGGCTCTGGCAAGGATTTAACAATTATCTTCAAAACTAAACTTATTAAACTGACTAAAACGGATAATCATCGAGTTACTTCTGCGTACTCTAAGAATCTCATGATCTATGTGGGTTACAATTAGCCCTATGCATCATCCTTATACAACAGCTCTATTTATAGGGTATTGCTTAGTTGAGCGATGCAACGTGTTGCTAGTTTTTTGGTTAGGCTCGAGTATGACGTTGGTTCGCCATAAAATAGTAACGCCACTTTATGCGTTTTATGCTTTATGACCACAAATGAGCGCACACAACTCCACAGACATACAGACAGACAGACAGCCGGAGAGACTGTAAGCTTGGGACTCTATATGCTCTCGTCTGCTCCCTGCGAATGTCATTGTGTACGGTGCAACTTTTATGCACGCACACACACATAGAATTTGATTATGGCACACTTGGCATTTGGCAGCGTTCGTTGCAGTTGCTTTTTACTTGTATTTTCGTGTTGCATAAATGCTGAACTTTTTAATTTTAATTGTTAAAAGCTTTTTTGCTAAAAATGTTCAGGATGCGCTGACTGCGCTCACTGCAATTCGTGCGCGTCCTGCACTCTGTACTCTGCACTCTGCACTCTGCCATTTGCCATTCGCCCCCTGTACCCTTTACGCTGCCCGGCTGGCTATAAAACTCAGTCAACATTAATGCATTAAAATGCGCACACAATCACAATCACAGCTGTTCAAGCACCAAACAGTTAAAGTCCCCCCTCGAGTCCGCGCATTTCCATGTGACGGTCAGCAGTGCGCCATGTGCAACAGTTTTGCTCACTGATAAATTAAACAACAGACGAGAGCGTTGCCAATCCGTGAGCAGTTGAAGCCGCGGCTTCTTTGCTGGCCATAAACTACGCACATGCTGCGAAGCGGGGGAGAGAGAGAGAGAGAAAGAAGACTGCAGAGCCACGCCCACCTGGCCACATGGAAGTGGTGCGTTGACTGGGTGATTGGGCGATTGGGTGACCGGGAGAGACTGGCTTATGCAATATTAAGCATACGCCATGCTGCCTGCCATTCATAGATAAATTGCCAACGCGCGTTTAATATGAAAAGTTATAGTGCCTGGCAATTAAAAGGCCGCAAATATGCGTGCAGCTTTAAAGCATGGCGGACAACATCTGAGGGAAATCTCTGCAGCCGGAGATAAATTGAAGACAATGGCCGCGCAGTTGAGTGTATTAATTTTTCTTAACCAGACGCCATTAAAGTGGATACAAATGGCGTCATAACTTTTGTGCAAATGTATGTAATGGCGAGAGGAATTCCTTGCATTTAATCATATACAACAGTTGAGAAGATCGAGTCATATAGCCTTCTGTCTGCTATAAGAGCTGCCAAATTTAATATGTAGATTGCTCTATATACAAGCCAGCTGTCGGTTGTGTGCGACCCATCCGCGTGTACAGAAAACCATTCAATTTGGTTATGAATAAGTTAAACACGTTGAGCTATTGTGTGCGTGTGCCGTGCCTTGATAATTTACGGATAATCCAACTACATACACATACACAGCGAGAATAAAATCGTTCTGAAACTGAATTGGTATGAAATCAGTATAGAAATATGCACTCTTCAAAAATGTTAAAAATAAATGTTAAATTCTTATTAAGGTCTTTCTTAAAAAACTTAAATTTGCAAATTAGTTAGAAGCTTATAAAATTTGATTGCATAATAGCTTCATATAAACTAAATTTGGTTAAATTTATAAGTGCAGATATCTTAATTTTAAATAATAAATAATAATAATAAATATATACATATGTAAAGAAAAAACTAATGTATGTTAGCAAAAATGTTATGTTATCATTAATGTTATATATTTTGTTCAATTTTGAATCTAGAATTTTAATGAATACAAGATCTTCCCCATCAACTTTAACTTCGAAAGATGAAGTTCGTAAATCACGTTTAGGATAACAAAATTGTTGTTGAGTTTTTCGCTCTGTGTACGTAGGTAGGTGTGTATGTGTGTGTGTGTGTATGTTTGTCTGGCTGTCCATATGGAAGCATCAAATAATACACACACGCGCTCAGCTGGCGCCCGCTTACAAATTTTGTAATCCTTTAACGATGCCAGCAACTTCCGCCATTTGCTCTTGCGCACGACTCCACAGGCATTCTGCAAGCACGTCTGTCCGACCGTCTGTCCGTCTGTCTGTCTGTCCTGCAGTGCTGTGGGAGGGAGTGGCGGAACTCTGGCTGTCATTGTCTTGTGTTTTTGTGCCTCATCATCGCATAATTAATCTTCAAAAAATCATCAGTCGTCGCAGGCATTAATCTTTGTTAAAACGTTTCACGCAACTTTTAGTCCATTGTTACTCATACGCCGTGTGTGCTGCATACAAAGCGAGCTACATAATATTGTTGCTGTTTTTCTCATATCATAATTGTGTTGCATTGTTGTTGTTGTTGTTGTTGTTGTTGTTGTTGTTGTCGTTGTCGTTGTTGTAGTGTTTGGTAAGGCTAAATACGAGAGCTTGCTTTTCAGCCCACTTTGTTCTTATTTAACAATTTCCTTAAAGCGCAGTTTTAACACTTTATCTTCAAGCACACACACAACGGCACATACAAGCTTATATGTGTGTATGCATGTGTATATCTACTCTACTTATAGAGTGTAGAACGTATGCAATGGAGTCAACTGAGTTCACTTGACTTGCAATGATAAATGATGGCCTTACATAATGCAACTGCTGACAGGCACAGGATGCCTGCGCAGCAAGCAATGGCTTGTTTATATGAGCTTGTGGCGTGCGTGTGTGTGTGTGTGCGTGTGTGTGTGTGGTTACAATAGAAAATAATGAATGATATGTTTTTGACACGTTGCCGCTGTCACTGCGCCCATTCAATTTTACATTTTGCGCCATTTTATCGCGGCGCTTTAAGCTTCAGTCGTAACGTGTCAGGCGAATCGGTTATAAAGAAAGGCATCTTTGGCATTGACACTGCTGACTACTGACAAAAAAACAAACAACAGCAAGTACTAACAGCAGCAGCACAAACAACAGCAACACCAACATCAACAGCAACAGCAACAACAGCAGCTTGTGCTCTTCATCACGCTCAATTTGCGCGAATTGTGTTGTCTTGTCTTGTTTCATCTTGTACCCTCTTCTTGAAGTCTGCCTCTGCCTCTGCCTCTATCCCTGCCTCTGCCCCCGCCTCTGCCTCTCTCTGCCCGTCTTTTCCTTCGGCCGTTGTACTGCTGTCTGTTGTCAGTTGTCGGTTGTCGGTTGTCAGTTGTCTGCTGTTGCACGCCTTGTTTTTTGGCCGCCTTGCCGGGTACTTGTCTCGCTTTGTTCTTGATTTAAATATTTTTGACACTTGAAGCCCAATAATTGTGCACATTAATCATTACTCAACAGCTGCCATATCGAATATGTCCTTAGTTCTTGTGTAATAAACTACCGCTGATAGTTTGCTTAACTTCTCTTGGTTGGCCTTAGATAAAAGATCCATTAATGAAGTCAAACTGTTAAACCTCTCGTAAAATCTGATAAGCTTGGTGTTTGCATAGAGTCTTTATAAATTTAAATATTGAAAAAAATGTTAAATTTAAAAGAATTTTTTTGAAACAAGTTTTTAGAAACTAAAATACCCAATTTGGATATTTTAGTTTTCGCTGCTGATTAACCATTATTTGTTTTAGTTCAAAGAATAATAATTTGTTTGCTCTTATGTAATTAAACCATCATGTTTACTAAAGCTATTGGACGCTGTGCAAGTGCTGCATATTTATTTATTTTCTGACTGGGCCAATATGGCAATTAGGCATGTGAAAAGAATAAGCCAGAAGCTGCTTGGCCCGGCACATTCATGCGAATGTGAGCAATCTGTTTGGCGCTTCAATTGCCGCCTCGTCAATTTATCACCAAATCAATCAAAAGACTTAAGCACGTCAACTGTCCTGCCTGCTGGGTGAGATGAAGATAGTGATAGAGAGTAAGACAGAGAGACTACGACTACTGGCTTCTTTCAACTGTCCTTTGCATGTGTGAAAAATGCTGGCGAATTGGCGCCAAGAGGTCGCGACGGGCTGATTCTGGCTTCTGGCTCTGCCTTTGACCGTTTGCCGTGAAAATTTATTTGATTGCAGGCTATAAGCAACTGCTAATATGACACAAGCTGATCCCCTGCTGCTGATGTGGGTATGCCGAAGCCCTGGCTGAAGTTGAAGCTGTAGCTGAAGCCAGACAGAACAACAAGCGTGCACAGTCAGAAAAATCAAAAGTTTTCGTATTTTATTTTTTATTTAAATGAAGAGTTCTTTGTCAAAAGTTCAATATTCTAGAAAATTATTGATATTTCGTAAACCCATTGAAAATCAGTACAAATAAAGTTAATTAGTGTATCATTTCTGCTGCACTTCGTATGATATTTTATAAATATTTTAAAATTATGTATTCTACGGGATTGATGAGTACAGGGTGTAAATATAGTCGAGCTTTTTGGACTGTTATTTGTCGGATATTTGTTTAATTTCTAGTGTCATGAACCAATAATAATAAGATTAGATACGATTTGTAATTAATTTATTCATTCTTGGCTCCTAATTTTAGACCAATCTTTATTTTTGCCTCAATCTGAATTCATTCACGTTCAGTGACTAATGCTTGCTCTATATAAGTGTATGTGTGTGTGTGTGTGTGGAGGCGTGTGGGCGTGTCTGGCGCCTTCACAGATCTCGCTGCTGGTTTGCTTTTATGAACCGTCTGTGAAGTTCTGTTCTGTGGAGCTATTGGGACAGGGACACGCAATCTCAGCAGCGCCGCTTGCTGCTCCTGTGATGCTGTGTTTGCCGGCCAAATTGCTTGTGATGAAGACAGTCAAGCGTCAATCAGTCAGTGGCTGTTGTTGCTGTTGCTGCTGCTGTTGCTGCTGTTGCTGTCACTGTGTCTCAGTCTGTCTCTGTCTCAGTCTCAGTCTGCAGCTGAAACTGGCTTTGGCCTGGCTCTGTTCCTGTCTATATCTCTTGCTAACTGTCTGCATGTCCTGTGCTGGCCAACTGTCCCGCCGTCTGTCAGTTAACATGGCTCTTGCGTTTGCCAGCTCGCAGTGCTCGGTGTTCTGTGCTCGGTGCCCCATGTTGGCCGTGGCAATGTCAGGCATGCAGTCGCTTCGCTCGGCTCGTCGAGAGATAATCACTTTGGAAAATTGCTCATGAATGATTTGTTGGCATAAATCAATTTGATTGATGAGCGTCAATATACTTATATGCCGCTTTGATGTGGGCAATTCCAGGGCTCCCACACACACACACCGACATGCGGGAGGGTGGAGTAGCCAGATGAGGGGGGGAGGGGGAGTTACAGCTGTATGTGGGCTGCTCATTGGGCTTTTGTGTAGGCCAAATAATTGATCAATTAAGCATCAATTGCTTGGCTGCCCGAGCTGCGGGTCTGCGCCTTCTCCCCTCATCTGCCACACTTCCACAGCGCCAGTGTTGCAAGGGGTGGCAGAGGGGTTGATAGCGTTGCAGTGGCAAGAACCGAGGCTGTAAGACAAAAAGCCGGCGTTAACTTTCTGCTATTTCAACTTGAGTTGTTATGACACTTTTAATAACTTTATTATTGCATTTACATAGCATGGCAGGCCATGCTCTGCTGTGTTGCCAACAACAAGCAACTTGCCACTTTATGTTGCACTTTGTGTGTGTGTGTGTGTGTGTGTGTGTGTGTGTGCATATGCTTCAACTTTTCTTCAGGTATGTGTGTGCATATTTCTTGGCTGTCTATGCAATTAAAAGTTTAATATAATTAAATGGTTTTATGACTTTGACTCTGCGCTTGGAGCCAAACAGCTCCTTAAGCAGCTTTTCAGTGTCGTTGCCTTCACCGTTGCCGCTGGCTTGTGGCAATTGCCCCCGGACACGTTTTTGGGGTTGCCTGCCAGCAAAACAGTTAAGTCTTCTGCCAGTAAACACGTGCACTTTAAACACGCCCCATAAGAAAGCGGATAGACTGCAAATTGAACTTACTTCTGACTCTGGCGCTGGCTCTGTTGCTATCAAAGTGATTAAACCATCAAAGTTTTGTTCTCGACACGCAGCATTAACGCTTCGACTTTACTTAGCTCGCGCTGGTACTGTGAAAGATTCGGTATAAGTGCAGCCATCTCTAGGTGGCATCCGCACAACGATGTCGATAATTACTTGGCCACTGCGCCATCAGCAGAAATTGGCTGCCACAAGTTAAGGTCAGGCTACAAACGGGACAGGACAATCGACAGTCGACGGTTGACGGTCGACAGTCGACAGTCGAGAGTAGACAACCGACAAACGACATCGCAGTAGCTCGGGATGAGCAAAAAAGATTTTGTCCAAATGTCCTTTGCCACAAATCTCGAGTGACAGATTCGGGCAAACAGCGGGATCTGCACATGGGCGTTGCTTATAAATGTGGCCCAATGTGCACGCCCATTGACAAATTCGAGATTGCTCTAATTTATTTATGGCCAGAACATGCTTCAAGATACATACGGGTTGGCAATTGCTAAACACTGCACACTTGTCGTATTTCTTCATAAAATAGTTGAGAACAACACTTTAATTTCGAGAACATTATGCCATATAAATGACGTTCAAGAGTAAATTTGAACTTAAATTTCAAATTAATTACTGTACATTTTAATAGTACAATTTAAGAGTAACTACCGATATACTGAATACAATATTTTATTTTTAATTTCTATTTATAAAGAACTTATGTTCGATTTTTATTAGGGACTTTGAATGAAACGATAAAATTATAAATGATAATAAAATATCCTCTAGGATATGCAAATTCAGCTTGTTTTAATAGCATTATCTTTCTGACAAGCATCATAAATACTTTCTTAATTTAATTTCATAATTTAAGCTAACATATTTCGCCAAAATATTGTTTCAAATTTTTTGATCAGTACAAATTAAATAAATACGACATTATTCTAAATATTTGTGTTAAGGGTATTTCTGAGTTCATCATTAACAATTGGGATAATCCAACTTTACTTTCAAAGTGATATATTTTGTGTAGTTTAGTAACTCTGTCCGTATTAAATTAAATGAAAATATTTGCCATTTAGTTCTGACTCTCAGTTCATGTATCATGGCTAGTTTGCAAGCTTTTCTTCAGTTTTTATTTGGCAAATAAACAAACATTGGGCACAATTGGAATGTTTAGTAAAAAATGTGTTTTATAAGTAAGAGAAACATGCTCGTATACATATACATATACATATACATATACATATATATATATATATATAATACAAATTAATTGCCATCAACTTGAAAGTTTGGCCAGAGAAACTTTAGTCCGTTTGGGCCATTTTCTTGTCGGTTTTGATGGTTTCGCCAAACCCATCCGCCATGTCAGTTCATGGCAAATTAGTAGCTCGTGGGCATTTTAATTGTGTTTGTAATGCGACGACTTTGACGCTGGTCAGACCCTGGCCCTGCTCCTAGCTGGCTGGGCTAAGTTGTGTGAGTTTAAAAATTAAATGAAAATGAATTCATTTGTACCCTTTTCAAAGCGGCATAAAAAATGATAACGAGCGACGCTTTGTAAGATGTGGCACGAGGCCCCAAAAATGACTTAACTCATTTAATGCGTCTCTAATGGGATACAATTTAAATTTAATTGATTTGCCAAGCAGCAGGGTTTCCGAATTATTCTCTCTTTTTATAGCCACAAAAATTTTTCTAAATTAAAAATGCCTTTTCAGAAAAATGCTTAACGCTTTAAAAGGGCCAACAAATTAATTTATGCCCTGCGTTTCTGACTATTGATTAAATATGCAAGCCACACTGAGCTGACAACGTGGCTAAAAAAAAACCAAGCAGCTTGACAACACTATGTTTTTCAGTGGTTCACTGATTTATTGGTTTAATGCACCCGCAGCTGATAGCTTCGCGCTGGTAGCAGAGCCCTTGCAGCTGGGCACCTTGCCACCCGCATAAACATGACGCAGCAAACCGCAGTGGAAACGCGGCTGCTGCCGCTGCTGCTGCTGCTGCTGCTGCTGTTGGTGGCCATATCGCGACGACACACCAACTGGCAACAATGGGGGGCGCCAAACATGGAAACCTTTGCTGCCCATAGCCATTTCTTAGCTTGGCAGCTAATTTATGTGCGCACGCCGCAAAGGAAAATGCTGGCAAAAGGATACGCCAAGCGAGGAGCCATTCTCATAGCGAGAATTATGCCCACTGTGGGTGTTGCCTTGCTTGGCAAAGCACCGCGCAAATGTCAGCGCGTATAAAAATTCGCATTTTAATATTTGCCAGTTAGCTGCGCAGCGTTGGCAGCTGATTTGCCAGAGCAGCTAGAACCCGCACCGGCTCAACTCCTCAACTCCTCAGCTCCTCTGCTGCTCAGCTGCTCAATTCATACTTTAGCTGTAGGACTCTTTCAGTTTGGTATACCCTTCGCTTGTTTGCCAGCCATTTTATCTGTGCCCAACAGCTGGCGTTTGTTTGCGGTGCCGACGACATCGCGTGTTGACTTTTGCGTCTGAGCCACCTTTTAACTGCAACTAATTTATTTTATTTGCAAGCAGACGCGTCTCATCCCTTTAACTCATACTATTTCCACCTCTCCCTCGCCATAAATATGATTCAAAACAAGCATTATAAAATGTATTGCATAGTGCAGGGCGCTCTGCCTGCTGCACTTGATATAAAGTGCCGTGATCTCCAATGTTGTGCTCCTTCTAGTGGTGCCTACTTGCGATTCTGCATCATCACCATGGACAGGCTGTAAATGAGTTTTGTTATCTGCAAACAAATTGCATTACGGCAAGTACAAAGGGGCTGGAACTCGGCAGTACTTACCTGTGGTGCTGTTCGCACACTCAACGGCAAAATGCCCAGAATTAAGCAGGTTTGATAGTTCTGGGCCTGTTTCAGCATCATCAGGAATAACTTGCGCTGAGTTCCATTTAGTTTATACCAACTTACGTTGCAGATACTGGCATAAACCTCGTCGTACACAAGAGTGTCAAAAAACTCGATATTTGAGTTAATGATGCAGTAATGTTCGTTGGATATTAATCTATCTTATTATTATATAATTATAATTATCCTATCTTCAATACACACAGCGTGAGAAGAGAATATGTCGCTCCACCTTGTATGGAGATACACGGCGCTTGAAAACTTTAAACGCGTTTATCTCGAAACACACTTTTTTGTGACTTATGACACTCTTCTGATAAACGAGCGATATGGCGTATATCAATTGCAAGTTTGTATTTCTAAATCCAACTTTTTTCGCAGATGTCGCATGTCCCAGAGTGCAATAAAGGAACATACTGGATTAAACATTCAGCTGCAATTTGAGCACATTTTCAAGTGTTTAAATTAGATATATGGCCAGTGCTTTATTTAGATTATATATGTAGTATATTAAAATTGTGACCAGTGAAGGAATAGTGACATTAAACAATTTCCATTAAGTTTAACAATAATCTACCAGTGTTACTACATTAGTTGTCAACACATATTGCGTAGACAAATTACAGTATCTCTGACTCCATTGGTGAATAGTGTAGGGCAATCTGCCTGATACAAATTGCTCCGATCAACGATATCGTGTTTATTCCAGGGATGTTTAGTTTCGATTTTGAATCATCAACATGGATACACTGTAAACGAGTTTTGTTATCTGAAAAAAGAGATCACGATGAGCGTAGTAGGTTCTAAAACATTGTATGACTTACCTGTAGCGCTGTTCGCACACTTAGTGTTAAAACGCCTAGTATTAAGAAGGTTTGATATTTCTGTGCCTGTTTCATCATTAACAGGAATAACTTGCGCTGAGCGCCATTGAGTTCATACCAACTAACTTTACAGACGCTTGCATAAACCTGATCATACTGAAAAATATTAATATTTTTAGTTGCATTGGATTTTATCTTTTCAGCCTGAGTACTCACAGCATATTCAATGTTTGTGCCCACAATGCAGTAGAGGGACATTCTGTAGTAACTGACAAAGAAGTAGATGACAGATATCAAATGGAATTCAGTCAAATTCACACAAAAGGTAGTCAGTATGGAAAATGCCGTTGGTAGCACTTGTCCGGCAATCAATAAATGATATGTTTCGTTTATATTCCGACAATACCTACAATAAAATTAATCAATAATCATAAATATTGAACCTCTCTTTGATACTATACGTAGTTAACAGTTGATGCCACTTGATCAAATCCAATAATTGTTTCTGCAATTCCTCAGCTCCATCTATAGGTGCACCCACTCTTACAAAGGCCCTAGCGACCTCTTTGTACTCCAAAGCTTCGTTCAGCTTGTTGGCTTTTATCTCAAAAATATGAGCTAATGTTTCGATATGCATTAAAGCCAACCAGCCCATTAAATCACCTCCGTAAATTGCAAATCCGCCCAATGATACTGACAGTACATGCAAGATATATGTAATAGTATATCCAATATTACTCTCCAATGATAGACCGGGTATCTCGTACTGCACAACAGTGACGCGAGTGCCATCATAGATCAAACGTGCAAGAGGCATTATGTTCATGATGGAGTAGGAGACCAAATATCCAATTTTAAGAAGCTTTGCCATTTTCAGGATTCGACTGGTGGCCAATTCCAGTGCATGGCTATAATCCACTCCGCGTTTTTCATAATCTTTATAGACGTCTAGTGACTCGAACATGAGGCGACGAATGCTGGGTTGTTTGCGTATAATCGTCAATATCTGAGTCAAGAAACTCATGGCGCCACCCATCATTATGTTGGTCTTGAGAAAGTGTGCCCAACTCTGTTGTTCCTCCTTGATCATCCAGTAAATACTAAATATGGTATAGCACACAATCACACCCATGGTAATCCAGATTCGATATGTGTATTGGAATCGAGGCGTCAAAATATCCAGTCCTATAAGCTTTAGCCAATAATTGGTGGTCTGCATGAACCCGTGATAACGAACTGAAGGCCTCATCTTGACTGTTTGTTTACTGGCAAGTTCGCACCGCTTTTATACACGACTATACCTACTCCTGTACTTATATAGCTTATGATAATTGCTTATTTGCTTTATAATGAAGAAATTAAGTCTGAGGCAATTGCAACATTTTCGCAGCTGACATATGTCTCAGCACTTTCAAGGACTCGAGTGAAATTAAACAACCTAATCGTGGTAATTTAAGCACATTTCACATTTTGAATGAAGTCTGACATTAAAATTCAGGACCTTAATTATGAAAAAGTGTATTGCGCAATGTGAATGAATGAAAAGTTACTCAATCGAAGGTTCATAGTAAAAATTAGACAAATTGGCCAATCCATAAGACATTTTGGATGTTTTTTTTCTCCAAACATCTCGATAACTGTAAGCGCCACAGGAACTACAATAATAGAGCTACAGGCTTGTAATTTGGTATGGTCGTATTCTATGGCATTCTCCACTGATACTATAAATGCAATTACGATCTGAAAAAGAAATAGAGTAGATATAGAGCAGACCATCTTTTTCAAAATGTATATATGTGGCAATGCATCCACAATATTAGAGCCACAGACTTCTAATTTGACATGTATTTGGTCTATAGTTGTATCCGTTGATGCTGTGAACGGAGAAGAAACAGCAAAGTTATGCAACAGAACATTTTTTTATAAATGTATGGCAGGCAAAATGTATCTATTTGTCGCAGATACGTGGTTAGCACGTACCCAAATCGCTGCCCTAATCGCTGCCATAGTCATAGTCAGTTATCAAAACTATCATAGCTTAACGTGGATGCCAGTGCCATTGAGCCTGAAGCCATCGGGACAATCTCAAATAGCGCTCACGTTCAGGCTCCGTGGTGCGAGTTCTATGGATACCCTGGTAAAGCATGCTAATGGCATCTACAGACAGGGCCCTGTTGTATTATAAATAATAAAATTAGATATTATATTTATTAAATCAACTTAAACTTACAACTAAAGCAGCACTCTGCAAAACGGCAGCTATTGATCTAATTAGCATTTTGAATGCTTCTAGTGAGGCCAATCGAATTGTGCCAATACAGCGCACGCATACGTATGCATCAACCGCTCTCTTTTACGCAAATCTGCACATGCAGCGCTTAGGCTCTTGCTGGCTCTCTAAGCAAGAGCGCACCTACATCCCACATCCTACATCAAGCCTACATCCAGAGTGTATGGGTCCGTATGTGTTAAATTGAGAACAGATCTGAGTTAGAGTCACCGTGAGAGGCGGTGAGCGTTGTTGGGCGTTTACACAAAGCCAACATTTAAAAGGTTATTTTAGCAGAAAGAGCCAAGACAAAACTTTATTCACGACTTATCATAAAAAATGTATTTTAAAAGATATTAACATTTTAAGTTTAATTTTATATTTATTAAATCTTGCAGAACTACAAATTTTTGAACTAAAACCATCTATAAATAACATTTTAGGTATTAAGCTGTGATTCAAGCCAATATTTTGAAGAACGCTAGGTAATACAGGCCGCCTTGTAGAGCCCTTGATACAAAGTAATGTGATTTTGAGTGCCTTCAATTGCGGACTAATTACGATTCTGCATAATCATCATAGATACGCTGTAAATAAGTTTTGCTATCTGCAAACAAATTGAATTATAGATAGTGTCAAGAAAGTTTTATTTGTAAAATCTACCTGTAGGGCTGTGTGAACATTTAGTGATAAAACGCCGAGCATTACGAAAGTTTTAGCGTTTTGAGCATTCTTCATCATAAGTCCGAATAACTTACGCTGTGATACGTTCAGTTCATACCAAGTGATATTACAGATACTTGCATAAACTTTGTCGAACTAAAGTATATTTTAATTAGATGTATTGAAAGTTCGAATTCATAATTAGGATACTCACAGCATATTCAATTTGTGTTCCAATAATGCTATAGAGTGCCATCCTGTAGCAACTGACCACGAAATAAATGACCGATATCAAATGGAACTCGGTAAGTATTACACAAAAGGTGCTCAATATTGAAACAGCCATACTCAGCACATATACGGTTAATAATATATGATATGTAATGTCAATATCCTGGTAGTATCTATAATAGAATTTACAAAACAAAGTTAAGTTCTTCAACACATTCAAATTTAAGATTCCATACATAGCTAACAGCTGATGGAACTTGATCAACTCCAGTAGTCTCTGATGCAGCTCATCCCTTCCATCCATAGCTTCTCCCACTCTCATTATGCTCTTGGCAACCGCCTTCTTCACCAGTGCATCATTTAGTTTGTCTGCTTTTATCTCAAAAATGCTGGACAATGTCAGAATATGCATTAGGGCTAGACAGGTCATTAGGTCACCACCATAGAATCCGGCTGCACCCAACATCGCGGACATTAAATGCAGTAGATATGTAAGGGTATATCCGACATCAGTCTGCGGTGATAGACCTGGTATCTCATACTGCACAATGGTGACGCGAGTGCCATCGTAGGCCAGCCGTATAAGAGGAATGATGCTCATGACCGAGTAGGATACAAAATATGCGATTCGAAAGAGTTTTGTCATTGTGAGGATTCGATCGTTGCTCAATTGCAGTGTATTAACATAAACCACTCCTCGTTTTTCGTAATCCTCAAAGACCTTAAGTGACTCGTACATGAGGCGTCGAATGCTTGGCTGCCTGCGCAGAATCGTTAAAATCTGAGTTACGAAACTCAAGACGCCTCCCATCATGATGTTGGCCTTTAGCAAGTGTGACCAGCCCTGCTGTGCTTGCAGGATGATCCAGTATATACTAAATATAGTATAGCACACGATTGCGAACAGGGTGATCCAGATTCGATAGGTATATTTGAATCCCGGCGTTAAAATATCCAGTCCAAGGTACATTAGCCAATAGTTGGTAGACTGCATGAATCCGTGATACCGCAATGAAGGCGTCATCTTTACTGTTTGTTTACTGCCAAGCCTGTGTACGCTTTTATATCCATTCACACGACATAGGATAAGTTAATTGCAGTAGTTTTAAACGTAATTGTGAGGAAATTATTAACGTTGCAGTCATTATAAGCTTTAGGCAGCTGTCACATGTCCCAGGATATGGGTAAAGACGGTACCTTCGATTGAAATTGAAGAACTTAATAGAATTCCTCATGTTTAGCTTATTCTAGTTTTTTTATTGCCATGCAAAACATATTAGGAATTGTAATGGCAATTGAGTATTATAAAAATACAAACAAATTGCATTACGGCTAGTACAAAGGGGTCTGGAACTCGGCAGTACTTACTTGTAGTGCTGTTCTCACACTCAACAGCAAAATGCCCAGAATTATGCACGTTTGATATTTCAGTGCCTGTTTCATCATTAACAGGAATAACTAACGCTTCCATTTAGTTCATACAAACTCACGTTGCAGATACTGGCATAAACATCGTCGTACTGACGGAGATTAAATTAGATGTATCGAAAGTTTCCATTGAAAGTTCTTACGGCATATTCAATTTGTGTGCCAACAACGCAAAATAATGACATCCTGTACCAGCAACGGAACTTTTTTATTTATAAATGTATGGCAGGCAAAAATTATCTATTTGTCGCAGATGTGTGGTTAGCATGTTCCCATGGCATCGTTACCCTAATCGCTGCCATCGTCATAGTCATTGTCACGGTCATCGAAAAGATCATTGGGTGTCAGTGGTATTGAGCCAGAAGCCATCGGGAGAATGTAAAATAGCTCTTACGCTCAGGCGAGACAATCGGATATCTGTTGAGTTTACCAACAGTTCAGTGCGAGTTTAGTGGATGCCCTGACACTACACTGTGATCAGCAGCACTGCATCAGCTGTATTTATAGTGCTTGCAAGCTGCGCAGTCGCTGCCTCTTATAAGCGAATAAGAAAGAGAAAGAGTCAAGAAAACCCACCCACCAATCTGGAGCTGTGGTGAGAGAACACATTGATCGCTCTCTGTGCGTAAGCTGCTGCGCAGCGCTAGGCCGCTCTCCTTGCTGGCTCTCCAAGCATACCTTCTGCATTACAAGTAATGCAGCGGGTAGCCGGCTCGCCTCTAAAGAACACATCGACCGCTCTCTATGCATAAGCTCCGAGGCATCGCTTAGCCGCTCTTCTTGGTGGCTCTCCCAGCATACCGCCTGCATTACAAGTAATGCAGCGGGTAGCCGGCTCGCCTGTAAAGAAAACAGCGACCGCTCTCTATGCATAAGCTCCGAGGCAGCGCTTGTCCTAGGTGGCTCTCCAAGCATACCGCTTGCATTACAAGTAATGCAGCGGGTAGCCAGCTCACCTATAAAGAACATATCGACCGCTCTCTATGCATAAGCTCCGGGGCAGCGCGTAGCCGCTCTCCTTGGTGGCTCTCCCAGCATACCGCCTGCATTACAAGTAATGCAGCGGGTAGCCGGCTCGCCTGTAAAGAAAACAGCGACCGCTCTCTATGCATAAGTTCCGAGGCAGCGCTTAGCCACTCTTTTATGTGGCTCTCCAAGCATACCTCCTGCATTACAAGTAATGCAGCGGGTAGCCGGCTCGCCTATAAAGAAAACAGCGGCCGCTCTCTATGCATAAGCTCCGAGGCAGCGCTTGTCCTAGGTGGCTCTCCAAGCATACCGCTTACATTACAAGTAATGCAGCGGGTAGCCAGCTCACCTATAAAGAACATATCTACCGCTCTCTATGCATAAGCTCCGGGGCAGCGCGTAGCCGCTCTCCTTGGTGGCTCTCCAAGCATACCGCCTGCATTACAAGTAATGCAGCGGGTAGCCGGCTCGCCTATAAAGAACACATCGACCGCTCTCTATGCATAAGCTCCGAGGCAGCGCTTAGCCACTCTTTTATGTGGCTCTCCAAGCATACCTCCTGCATTACAAGTAATGCAGCGGGTAGCCGGCTCGCCTATAAAGAACACATCGACCGCTCTCTATGCATAAGCTCCGAGGCAGCGCTCAGCCGCTCTCGGTGCATATTTGTGCGTTGTTGGTCGATTCCACTAAAGCCAACATTTAAAAGGTTTTTTTTAGCATAAAGCGCCAAGATAAAACTTTATTCATTCATATTAATGACTAAAAGAAGATTAATACATAATACAGTATTGAATGATATGAGTTACTACATTTAAAGATGAAAATGGATTTTCACGACATATCATTAATTATGTATTTTAAAAGATTATATTAACGTTTCAAGATCATTTTATCTTGTACGCTAGTACGCTAGGCCTCCTTGTAAAACCCTTATAAAGTAATGTGATCTACAATGTTGAGTGCCTTCAATTGCCGACTAATTACGATTCTGTATCATCATCATGGATACGCTGTAAATAAGTTTAGCTATCTGCAACAAAAATGAATTATAAATAGTGTCATGGAAGATTCATTTGTAAAATCTACCTGTAGGGCTGTGTGAACATTCAGTGATAAAACGCCGAGCATTACAAAAGTTTCAGCGTTCTGAGCATTCTTCATCATGAGTCCGAATAACTTACGTTGTGATCCATTCAGTTCATACCAGCTGACATTACAGATACTTGCATACACTTTGTCGAACTAAAGCACATTTTAATAGGTTGTATTGAAATCTCGACTTCATAAGAAGGATACTCACAGCATATTCAATTTGTGTACCAACAATGCAATAGAGTGACATCCTGTAGCAACTGACCAAAAAATAAATGACAGATATCAAATGGAACTCGGTAAGTATCACACAAAAGGTGCTCAATATTGAAACAGCCATACTCAGCACTTGTCCGGTCATTAATATATAATATGTCCTGTCAATGTTCTGATAGTATCTTTAAAATTTGTAAGCAAACTTAAGTTTTTTAAATCAAACAAATTTATAACTCCATACATAGTTAACAACTGATGGCACTTGATCAACTCCAGTAGTCTCTGATGCAACTCATCGCTTCCATCCATGTCTGCTCCAACTCTCATTATGCTCTTGGAAACCGCCTTTTTCTTCAGTGCATCATTTAGTTTGCCTGCTTTTATCTCAAAAATGCTGGACAATGTCAAAATATGCATGAGGGCTAGACAGCCCATTAAGTCACCACCATAGAATCCGGCTGCACCCAATACCACTGACAGTAAATGCAGTAGATATGTAAGGATATATCCGATATCAGTCTGCGGTGATAGACCTGGTATCTCATACTGTACAATGGTGACGCGAGTGCCATCGTAGGCCAGCCGGACAAGAGGAATGATGCTCATGACCGAGTAGGACACAAAATATGTGATTCGAAAGAGTTTTGTCATTGTGAGGATTCGATCGTTGCTCAATTGCAGTGTATTAACATAAACCACTCCTCGTTTTTCGTAATCCTCAAAGACCTTAAGTGACTCGTACATGAGGCGTCGAATGCTTGGCTGCCTGCGCAGAATCGTTAAAATCTGAGTTACGAAACTCAAGACGCCTCCCATCATGATGTTGGCCTTTAGCAAGTGTGACCAGCCCTGCTGTGCTTGCAGGATGATCCAGTATATACTAAATATAGTATAGCACACGATTGCGAACAGGGTGATCCAGATTCGATAGGTATATTTGAATCCCGGCGTTAAAATATCCAGTCCAAGGTACATTAGCCAATAGTTGGTGGACTGCATGAATCCGTGATACCGCAGTGAAGGCGTCATCTTTACTGTTTGTTTACTGCCAAGCCTGTGTACGCTTTTATATCCATTCACACGACATAGGATAAGCTAATTGCAGTAGTTTTAAACGTAATTGTGAGGAAATTATTAACTTTGCAGTCATTATAAGCTTTAGGCAGCTGTCACATGTCCCAGGATATGGGTAAGGACGGTACCTTGGATTTAAATTCAGGAACTTAATAGAATTCCTCATGTTCAGCTTATTCCATTTTTTTTTTATTGCAATGAAAAGACGTAAAATGAAATATTAGCAATTGTAATGGCAATTAAGCATTATTAAAGTACAAGGCAATATACACAAATAAATTACGGAATGTGTTTTCACAATTTTTAGAGCACCAGACAAACTAGCCCTATGACTGTTGATTTTATTAAAATATTTGCTCATGTTTATTGAACAAAAACGAGGGCAACAAAATGTACTTAATTACAACTGCATTATTATAACGTTAAAATTGTTATTATAACATTAACCCGGCGCCAACGCGGCTGCATTTATAAAATACGCATTAAAATATGGTTTGCTTCTCGCAATTAATGTCGAATAAAACCACGAGTAGAGATGAAACAGAGGGGTATTTTTCAAAAATAAATTTAATTTTTATGTGCATGTGCGATAAATTTTATGTTCATGTCTAAAAGAAACGAGACGGGAGAGAAAACTTTTTTAACGAGCTACACAATTAATGAATGCTTTCAATATGTAGATGATTTCTCGTTTATTACATTTATAAAGCATCGTATTTAACCCCAGGGTGAAAAAGTGTTAACTTCTAAATTATCTCTATGTGATAATGCAACTTATTGTTCCATTTATAGATTCTTTAAAATGTGTACTTTTCCCATTTTGTGAGATTTTTAGTATTCATTATAAATATGTATATATATATTTTGTAATCAGTTTTTTATTAATTTTTTTTTTTTGTATTTTTTTATGGAAAAGTATTTTATAAAAATAATCTTCTTGAATTGATTAAAGATCATTATAATTAGAATCAAAAAAGATAAATAAAGATAAGGTGCAATAGATTTTTAAATTTTAAATCACTTAATGGAATGGTTTAACGAATTGATTGATGGATAGGTTGATCGATGAATTCGCAGCATTTACTTTTCTGACTTCCCAGTAATTCTTTCGTAGACTCTGTCAATACAAGCTCAAATGATATTTTCTAAGTTAAATTGATTTATTTTATTCATAACAAACAAATTTTCTATAGAATTCTGAGGCGTTGTTGAAAACATATTACGTATACGCATGGTTGTCATTCAATGAATGCGCTTTGTTATTTAGCAGAGCCCTTGGGCCATTTTCCGTCACACACATCACTTTATTTCTACTGCTACTTCATTGTGTGCTCATCATTATTAATTTCCAAGCTATAAATTTCACTTTGCCACATTCCTGAAGGCCAATTCCTAAGAGGTAGGCAGAGAATGAGAGTGCAGGATGTACTCCTGTTCTATGCTATCTTCGCTTGGTCTGGTGTGGTTCGCTTAGACTTGCTTACCTTTTTGCACGCTCCAATAGCTTTTGGTTTTTGTTTTGGTTGTTTTTTTTTTTTTTTTGTCTATAGTGTTTTGTTATTCTGACCGAATTGACTCTTCCCTGCCTGTCTCCTTTTAGCCGCCATGTTGCATCTTTTGTTTATGCCGCACAATGGCGTTTTGCCGCAGCTTTTTAGTGCCTGCCATTGTGTTTTGTCTCTCCCACACTTGCTGTGGTCATAAAATGCAATGGAATTTCATATAGTGCCATTATATATGTAAGCACTTATGTATTGCTGCTGGGGCATAATGCTTTGTATAATATGCTCAAACACGTAAAAAATGCAAGCCGAAACTTTGCAGCCATGTAGACACGCACACAGACATCTACAGAACCTATACATGCTATATACCTTTGTGTGTTTTCGTATAACAATAAAGTGAATGTCAGTGCATTTGATGTTTAATCAATTGAAAATGGAAGTCGGTATGTGCGTGTGTGTCTGAGTATGTGTTGATACTCACAGCACATCAAGTCAATTGTTTGCCCTCAGACCGAGACCTAAGACCTGAGACCAGAGACCCGAGAGCTGAGCTGCTCGACTTCCGCATCTGCGAACTGTTTGCCCAGCACAAACTGCAGCCTAGTGCGGCAATCTTAAGGCGCTTAGGATAAAACATTATCCGGATTCCAATGTGCGTATGCGGCTTTAGCTTTGGCTTTGACTTTGTCGGCACATACAACCAACACCAACACCAAAGTAACCACCTACCACCCACCACATCCTGCTTCAGGTCTATTGAATGCGGATCTATCGTTCAGCTTGGCCAGGTTCTTTGGCGTAGGCGTCGCCTGCTGTTGCTTATTGTGGCTTGTAGCATGAAAGAGAAATAAAAATTACAATATTGACGCTGCAACAACACGCACACACACACGCACACTCACACGCACATACACACACACACACACACACATATGCAAAGAAGCAGAGAGACGCAAAGCAGAGCAAAGCATGCAGCCTGCTGATGCGTGAATCTCTTTGCCACAGGCTGCCGCCATTGTAAAAGTGCTTTCACTCCGTATTTGAGTATGTGTGTGTGTCAGTTGTAGCCGCCATTGTATCGAAACTTCCTTTAATGGTTTCCGGTTATCATTTTTGGCTCTGCTCTCTCTCGCTGTGTTGTTCCTCTCTTTCGTTCTCTGCTGTGCTTTGTGCTTCGTGTCAATAAAGATTAAGCGCATTGTTCTTCGCTGATTCCTTTCGTCATGCAAGGAAATTAATATTCGCAATCCATTACGCTTCTAATAACACTTCACACACACATAAATGCATAAATTCATAAACAAAAAGGCAGTTTTTAATAACCTTAATGGGCGGCTTTAAGCCTTAAAGCTGAAAGCTGAAAGCTGTTGGCAGCGTCTTAACCACGACCTAACTGACCCTCTCAAACACACTCACCCGCACACATAATCAATCAATTCAACGCTTTAAGCTTTTGACAAATACTCGCAGGCGGCCAGGGCAATCTTTTAAAGAGTCTCGCTTACACACCGACACACACACACACACACACATATACGCACACTCACACACATTGATAGATAAGTTCGCTCCTTTGTTCAATGACACACGATACCACCCCCTCCCCATACGATACCATCCCTCGGCTCCACTGGCCGTCGTCGACTAATGATGACAAATTTTTTATGGGCGTTATGAGCAACATTGCGCTGCGCTGGTCCAAAGTGCATGGGAGGCACATGGGAACATGGAGGGGCCACAAGAGCCAAGGGGAGAAAGCCACGGTTCTGCCATTGTCACAATCCCATCCAATGCCATTCTATAGCATCCTGTGCCGCTTCAGCCCGTGGGCTCTTTATTAATTTGACAGCATCAACAGGAGCTGCCCCTCTCCGCCCCCCTCTTGCTCTGACTCACGTTCTATCTCTGCTGCTGCCTCTGACTCGACTCGGCACACGCTAATGATTGAAATGAACTCCATGTCATGTCTGGTCTTAGGCAAAAGCCAGCGTCCAAACGAGTAACGCCTCCCTTTCAGTCAGCAGCTTGATTGATGGTTATCACTCACTGGTCCCACTGTACTACGGCAGTTGACGTCGCCCTCAGATTAAATGCTGTAGGTGTGTCATAACTTTTTTCATCCACTGCCTATCATTTATTGTATTGCTCTTTTGTTGAGCTCAAAATTGCCGGGGCTAAAGCCTGTCCACTTGTCATACCTCTGCGCCTAAAAGGCGCGTCCGCCGACAGAGCGACGGAGTAAAAATCAAATCCGAAAATAGGTGTAACAAATGCTACACATCGGTCATGTTTAAAAGCAAATTAGGGCAATTAACAAATGCAAAATATAAAAAAAATATATATATATATTCTGAAGATTAACAACGATATTGAACTACTGAATACACTATCGAGACTAGGCGGCTGTCCTCACTTATTGCGTAATCTTTCGATCGACATAAATTGGCATGATCAAGATTGCTTAACGAATATTGTTAGCGGTGTTCCAAAATTGTTTATATCCATTAAATTGAATTGTTTTTGGAAATCAACAGCAAGAAATTAAATAAATTAGCAGCACTGATTGTAAGGTCATTGACAATTCAGCATAAGCACTCATTAACTAAATGAAAGATCAAATGTATAACAAATAGTGAAATAATCGTTAAGCTAGCTTTGTTCTACTCAAATTCTATACTTGGTTAGAACGCTCACGTTTTTGCCCTTTCAAATGTCAAACAATTAATATTTTGCAGTTATTTTGTGCCGTTTTTCAGTTATTTTTCTATTTTTATTTCGCTTTTAGCTGAGCATTCGTCCTGGGAATTCATGCTTCAAGCGCATTCCATTGAACAGCCAGCGGAAATGGCATCGTTTAGTTGCCTCCGCCTATCAGCTGGCAGCTTTGTGGCCAGTTCATTTGTGCTTGTGTCTGTGTGCGTGTGTCTGTATTCGTGTGTGTGTGTGTGTGTATGTTTGCCGTAATGAGCGCGTAGATATTCTAAAATCCCAGGCCATACTGCGGCTGGGCAACAGTCTACTTGCTCACCTGCCCGACTCATGGCGACCCACTTGTCGGGGGCGTTGTGGAAATTCTCACTCACTAGCAGCTTGAAATCTCAAAAATTGTAGGCCACAAACGTTGCCAAAGGCCAAAACAACAACAGTGTTGCCAAAGAGAAAATGTACCACACACATCAAGAGAGATAGAGTGAAATCGTGCATTGCGCTCACTGGAATTGTTCCTGTTCGTTTGGCTTTGAGGTTATTTGCTCAGAGCCGATGAGGGAAATTTGTGCTGACTGGAAGCGCGTATAAGAGTGAAAACTAACTGCGTGTGGAATATTTTTGGGATATTTTGCTTGGCAGTTGAATATTGCTTAACGGATGGCGAGTTAATTTGGCAACAGCTTCTCACTTGTTGCCTGGCATTATGCCGTGAGTGAACCATGCGACAATATGGCATGGACATGGCAATGCAGTAAAGTCATCATTGCAGCAGATATTTAATGAAAATGATTTTAACTTTATGCCCGCGCTAACGAGACAAAAGCAATGGCCAATGGGCAATGGGCAATGGACGCTGAACGGAAGCGGAAAAATGAGATTTATGATGTGCACAATGGGTAGTCAGGTGACTCTGGTTATAAGCGATGGGCGAGGGGCGAGGGGATGGGGTGAGGGCGGCAGGTACAGGTGCCGACGCCGGAACCGGGTGGGTGTCAGTTGGGTGCATGTGTATAAATAAAAGTATTTGTGTGCATGCCATAAATGCTATATGAATTATTAAAATAAAAGTAAAACGGAAACATAACAAAGGTTCAGCAACATTTATGACAGGAAAACGCGAAGCGCGTAGCCCAAAATACAACAACAGCAGCACCACAAAGAGATTGCCGTGGCACGCATCTAAAACGAGATATGCCACGCCGGAAATAAGCGTCGTATATACTAACCAAAATACTCACACACAAACACAGACACAGCCACACACAGACACAGGCACACATGCCTAGTGTTTACACACTGCCAATTTAAGATCCCCTATAAGTAGGCTTCATTTACCAGGCAAACGGTAGAAAAAAAGCAAATCCCGAGATTATTAGCACAACGCGACTAAATGATACCCAGTTTGTCAGTAAAATAAATATTATATTTTGCAATAACATAAATATTGAAATATTGACAAAATTAACATTTTTTATATATTTATTATTTTGAACAGTTATATAAATAATTTATAAAATGGTAAAACATGTGAAATAACAGCTGAAATTGAATTTTAAAAATTCATTAATGTTATTTTGCGAGCTATTAGCCATTAAAAAAATATTAAGACCACATTTAGCATTTTTTTTAAGTCCCAAATCTGTTAAAATAACACTAATTCCGCCTATTTTTTAATCATAAACGATAGCTGAATCGCGATTCTTCGTAAAGAAATTCAAATTCGTATATTATTTTATTGTTTAAATGAATGGTTATTTACATTGCCATATAATTATTGTTTAGGCATCAAAAGAATTTAAACAAAGGTTTAAGGTAAGTAGAAAAGCTTTAAAAAGTTAAAATAATCTTTCAAATTCAGAAAAAACTTAGATTTTATGTCTAAAATATATTTTCTAAGCTCCGTTTGGCTTTTCTGCGTTCGTTTCATAAGCATATCTTTAGGTATACCTACCCATATGTACAGGGTATATCAAACAAGCTCTGGCTGCGTGGGCAGACTAACTACGCAAGGTTGCTTACTGCTTTATGTAGTTGTAGTTGTAGTATCAGCAGTTATTGCTGTTGCTTTTGCTGCTGTTGTTGTTATTTGTGCCAAAGTTAAATACAAATATGCATGTAAACAGGCATCTACTTAAGCAGCTTGCCCCTGCCCAAAAAAAGCGGGCCCAGGGTAGAGGTCTGTGTGCCTGGTCTGAATCCCCGCCACCCGTAGTACCGTACAGTGTATTAATGTTCATTGAAGCGATCAAAATCAAGTCGACTACGGCTAATGCTACGCACATTTTTTGCTCGATCCTGTGAACTTTTGCTTGTTATTTGCAATTTGCTTCAGCAGCAGCAGCAACAACAACAACAACAGCAGATTCTGATTTTATACTATATGCAGAGGCAGAGCTCTGTTTGTTTTTGCCTCTCGCTGTTGCCTTCGGTTTTTTAAGGTCGTTTACAGCAAACATTTCGTCTGGCATTCGGTGGGGGGGCAGGAGGCAGATTGGGCAAATGTATGTTGTTATTATTATGGGGCATGTTGTTAACTACCCATACGCAAACTCACAATTTGCTCTTCTGTTGCCCTCGGTCTGCCGCTGTACGTTTTGGGCATAAAACGGATTTGTGAAATCGCTTGGAAAAAATATAATCAAAATTGTTTTCAAATGACTTACAATTGCTTGTCGTGAGTGGGCCACGGCGTAATTATCGTACGCCACTGGGGTGTTAACTGTCAGCCAATCGGCATCCGTTAGCTGGACCCGTAATTTAAGCCACGCTATTGCCGTTGACAACTAGAAAAATTGCCTTTTTATGACCATAGTTTGGAGCTTGGCCCCCACCAGTTCCCCTCAATGGAATGTGCTCACGCTGCCAAACAATTGAAGCTTATATACTGCTCCTGGTATGCGCTGAGTTAATAGCAAAACCGTGCAAATGCCAAGCGACTTTTGTTATTTCCAAACCAACTTCGGGCGGGGGAGCTGGGGCTGCACACCACTTTCATTGGCGCTATTGTGGTCGACGGTACTTAGAATACCCCAGAGATGTTGCCGTTGATAGTCGCATGCTATCACTGCCAGCTTAGCTGATCCAGCTACCTAGGGCCCCAGTCCTTATATCAATTTGTGTCCGACTTCTCGGCCACCTTGCTTGGATGCCACTCCCTGCCAGCTGGCACCAAGGCGCACTTGTCATTTTCAATATTTTATGATGGCTGCCATTGAACTCTCTATAAAGAGCACATAAATTTAGCAAATGTAGCCAATGTAGCTGCCACCAAACTGGCCAATGTCTGTCGTTGCTTGAGATGCCACCCAACAATGCAGCAAAATGTTGTAGAGAGCTGCCATATATAGTTGTGCTATTGCCCTGTTCCTGCCCCCTCCTCCTCCTCCCACATGCTGCGCATAAAGAGCACAGCGAAGACAAAAAACTACGTACACATCATCATTGTCAATTGCCGGATGTGGGGCAGCGCCTGGCATCCGGTTGAAAGAGCGGGGGGAGGGCTAACAACGGCGACCAAGCGAGCAATCGCTGCTGCTGTATTCATTGTTGCCACGTAATTGCATTTCGCTATCGCAGATATTTATAGCTCCACTCGGTCAAGAGCAGCTCCATAGCCAGCGAGCAGCCAATGGCCAATAGCTCTGACAGTGGCCATGCTTTGGCAGCAACAGATTTTTTCGCAGCAAATGCGGTCAACCGCAAAAGCGCAGCAACTGCAGCAACAGCAGCAGCAGCAAAGTCGTTACAAGGATAAGGGATAGGGATAAGGGCGTTAGAGCGCATTGGTACTTGAAGCAGCTGCTACACTATGGGACAAAATAGTAGATTTTGGCATTAATTTTTAAAAGTCGCTAAAATTACTTACTAAACAAAAGAAGTCTCCCTTAGCATGAAATGTATTTAATATAGCAGAGAAATTTACTCTTAATAAATTATATCATTTTGGGGCAATAATTTTTATATAATATTGTATAGTTCAATAGGGATGCAACCGAAATGATATATTAATAACTTTTACGTTTATTATTCGATGTAATTGTAATTTTGCCAACTTTGTTGGGAAAGAATTTGCAGGTCCTGGTTGTTGGTGTGCTTACTACATAAAAAAACAATCCCACGCATGCTTCTATAAAATAAACTCAAATCATAAAAATTATGAAAATTGTTAGATTCGCTCTCGAGATAGTAATTAACGCCACAAAATCTGGTACTTTTGCCAATAGTGTGCTGTTGCTGTTGCTAGTGTTGGGCATTAGTCGTGGCCTGGCAAATAAAAATAAGCAATGACTGGCCACGCTTTGTCACTGCTGCTGCTACTGCTGCTGCTGCTGTTGTTGCTGTTTTTGTCATCATCATGAAGCACATTGAACAACAGCACTGAGCACTGTGTACGGAACATTGTTATTGCATTTCGCACAGCAAGCAACAGCCATCTGCAGCTATGCAAGATGAGCAAAATCGCTTTTTACTCGGGCTCCGAGGCATTGGCCAATTGCAGCGCATTAGTGGCCTTTTTAACAATGCCTGGCAGAGGTCAAGTTGTTTTTTTTATTGAATAAAACGACATCAGCATCATCGTCATCGTGCTGAAGCCTTCTTCACTTTGAGTGATGGCTTTGGATCAGTACTTTTGCCTGTAGTGCAGTTGATAAGCCAACTTCAAAGAGCAGCTAAAAATCAATTTAAACATATAGAGTGTGCTGTTATCTCTTTCACCATACGACACAAAATAGACATTATTTAAAGGATTTTTTAAATACATTTCCTTATGATTTACGCTTATACATACACTACATATTTGATGAGAGAGTTCGGACAGCGAGAGATCGGCATGCGTGAATTTGGTTATCGAGAGTTAGGCCTACGAAAGTTTTGCCAAACCATGGCATATCTACACAAACTGCCGGCACTTCACATTGCCAATTCCGAGTACCTGCTGCTGGCGACAGGCTCCGAAATTAGAAAAAAATAAATAACATTTATTATAACAATCGCATTTGTCACTTAAGCACCCATCACACATCTTAACCACATGACTGCAGAAACTACACTGTGATTAGCAGCACTGCAGCAGCAGTATTTATAGTGCTTGCAGGCTGAGCTGTCGCTATCTCTTGATCAGTTCTCTCCAAAAGGAAAGCGTCAAAAAAAACCCACCCACCAGTCCGCTGCTGTAGTAAGCCCGCTGGTTGCTCCAGCGCTCACTCTATGCATACGCTCATATGCAGCGCTTGGCCGCTCTCCTATTTGCTCGCTCTTGCTGGCTCTCTATTGGTTTGGTATTGGTTTTTAATTCAAATAGATGGATATATTATGTTTATTTATATATACATATTTACTATTATCCAGGATCGTTTCAATCTTTGGAATTTTAGAAAGAATTCCCTAATTTGGTCTTTACTAAATTCATTGGGCTAACGAGAGTTCGGTGTAGTAGAGTTTTTTTTTCTAGCATTTTAGCTCTTTCTCAATTGGCAAATCGTATATTTCAAAACGAAGCTAATAAATATTATGTAAGAAATGGCAATTCTCATATCAACTTTGCTATGTTAAGGCAAATAATTCTGGATGCTGTTATGTGTTGTGCCAAGAGTTAAAATGAAAATTTTGACCTTTTGCTATGGCAAGCGACAATTGGTAAATAAATTTCACGCACACACACACACACACACGAGAGACTCGTCGGAGCATGTAAATGTTATTGCTAGCATAATTTCCTTAGCTGCAAGTGTGTGTGTGTGAGGGCCAGTGTGTGTTGCAGTTGCAGTTTTTGCCGTTACACGAGCCATTTACAGTAGCAACTACAAGCGACTGCATTGCGGCAGTTGCTGTTGCTGTTGCTATTGCTATTGCTGCTATTTTTACTGCTGTTTCTGCTGCTGCTGCTGCTCCGTATGAAAGCATATCGAGCAGCGGTGGCACGGTAATTGCCATTGCAAACAACGTTACGTTGTATGTCTGCCAGGCAGGCCAAGTTAGTTTTAGGTAAAAATTTCGTAAAACACAAATTATTTACAATTTTCGGGGCAAAACGAACTGTCGCCTGTCAAAATAATAAATATGAGAGCATTGCAAAGGATATGCCTGCGCTGACCATGGACGGAGTTGCAGTTGCTTTTTCCTATTAGCTCTGTCTCTCTGCACTGAGAGAAAAATCAATAGTTTTCGTAATTGAATCAAGAATTGGTGTCAAAAGTTCAATAAAACCGAAAGACTCTTAATTCAAAAATGAAACTTTGCATTTAAGCGCTTTATTTAAATTTTGTTTCTATTTTCATGAGCTTTTAAGATTGAAATAATTCACGATTCATAGATAATTAAAAAATTGTTGGACTTTGTATCAAGTATATATCAGAACGATAACTTAATACTGAACATAGATGATTGTTGTTTGGAACATATATTATATACTAATATATTTATCTATCCTAAATTTGCGGTTAAATTTAACTCAATCCAGACTTTTACCTTAATGATACTTAATCCATTCACTTTTCTATATCGATGTGTACTTGAATTCTAACAAAATTCATTAAATAGCATTATTTTGTGGAACGTATTTTTTTTTTATTTTTCTGAGTGTATCTGCTTGTTGCTGTTGTCATTAGCCGTTGTGCAAATAATTTACTTTACCACATTCACTTCGATAACTAACCATTGTGATGTTGGTCCTGCTGCCGTCTGCTGCCCATTATGGCTTCTCTCACACATACATATACATACATATATATAGTTTGTGTGTGAGTGTGTGCGAAAGTGCGAGTAGAGTCGTTGCCTTGGCTCTGCTCTGCTCTGCTCTACCCGGCTACCCTTGTCTCTTGCTTCACTTATTGATTTCAATTAACATGCAACAGCATGTCTCTTTTGTGTATGCACACACATGCCACACTCATACGCACACATGCCGATAAACATAGCTGGAGCTTGCATTGTTGTCGCACTCTGGAGCTGCATGCAACATACAGTGGCAGCTCAGTCTGCTCTTTTTCAATCTTTTCCTGGGCTAATGTTACACTTGTGCATCGTTAGAATTTTGCAGTTGTGTGTATAGCAGAGAGGTCACTGCTGTTTCGCTTCTTTCAATAATTATCAATTTGTGTTTGTCTTTGTGCTCGTACTTAGTTGTTGCAGCATGTTTTGTTTATTTACTTGTTTTTGGGGGTTTAAGCTGGGCTAACAGTGCGTATGCGTGTTGTGCTCTTGCTTGTTTTGCTCTTAATGCCCAGTAAATTGTGCTTTGAAGCTGCTGCATAATTTGTAAGCTTTAGCTAAGCACATACAATTGCCAAAATATGTTCGATTCGTGAAAATATTTATTTTATAGCAGTTCCAGTAGAGCTGACAATGTTGTATTTTAAGGTAAAAGCAGGTTGATAGGTTTGGCAGAAAATTCCACAGCAGTTTGCATATTAAATTGAGAATTAAAATGCCTGAAATTTTATTAAATTACGAGCTTTTTTAAGTCTTATCAAATTTGCTCTTATCAACAGAATAAAAACTCTATCCCCTTTGATTACAATATACTATTTGCGCTTTATTTTTGATTAAACCTAAATTGTAAATTGTATTTACATTAAATTTACTTAAGTAAAACTGTGTGTGTTTGGGTGTGTGTAAAGAAATGAGTTCTTTATCATTTGGTTAATAAGTTAAATTTGACTTTGCTTCTTTAAAAGGCTCTGAACATGCGTGGAATTTGGTTTTGTCTCATCTACTGTTAAAAGGCACTGCTATATTAGGTTATGTGGTTGGATTGTGCTTGTGGTTTTCTCTTATTTAATGTAATTTAATGTAGATTATATTTTTCAGGCCTTTAAGCTATTGTCTTGGTTACAACATGCCAGTTGCTAGTTACATTTGATTACGTGTATGTTGTAGGTTTTCAGTATGTTGGTAAGGTTTCACTTTTCGGTTGTATCTACTTCTGTTCAGTCTTTAAAGTCAACTGTTAAACAATATATTTTTCTTTATATTCCTTCTGCATACTTAACGCTGTGTGGCAAGCCTTTTCAACCCGCTGTTATAACGATTGTTGCTGCTGCTTCTCCTTTCCTGGCTCTTTCTTCCAGCAGAGCCTTTAGGATTGTGTTATCCCAACGGCTGATGCTGTTGTATTTTTTTAAAAGCCCAATTTTTTTAAAGCTTTGAGGTCCACATCGCCATAGTAATCCTCGCTATAAACGGGAAAATTCAAATATTAAAAAATATAAATAGGAATGTTAAAAATAAAATGGGTTTGTTTTAACGCTTTATGTACGTAATATTACGCATACGCAGCGTTGCTTGGATTCGCCTTGATTTGCTTAACTACGAGTATGCTGCACATTTTTATTTTTATACCACGTTTGAGTATTTGCTTAGCACGCATGTATTGTGTGGAAGTGAGTTAAGACTATATTCAATTAATATTAGTATGTTTGGGATCTCCTTTTTTATTGTTTTTGGGCATACAATGGGGTTTCTTTATTGCTGTATTTTGAAATGGAGCTACATCTTTTTGTGGGTTGCTGGCAAATCAACAAAGGAAATTTTTATGAAAACCATAATTAAAAATAATTTCATTAAAAAGTTGTTAGAAGCGAGGCGAGGCTAATGAAAAGTCGACTACCACACAAGGATTTCCGTCAACGCCAGCTGAATAGAATAGCAAGCGCAAAAGCCACAGGACATCAAGGATTAAAAGATGCCCTTTTGTTTTGTGGCAACAACTGGCATAGTATATGTATGTTACTTACACACACAATACAAACACATCTGTGCCATTGCGAGAGAGCAAATTGCCTTTAAAGCATGCTGCACAAGGACACGAACGTGCTGCCAGTCAGCAGGACATACTTCATAAAAAATGCGCCTTGTATGATGAACAAAAAGCGCAAAGCAATTAAATTAAATAAAATGGAATTGGCCAGAATTTAATGGCAATGGCATATAGTCCCTCTGACTGTTCATCTCTGGTTGTGTCAATTGTTAACGGACAGTTTATAAGACGACTTATAACAGAGATATTGCTATTTTATATGACTTATAATTTGAAATGTCTTAATATTGGCTTCTGCAGTGGGGCGTTTGTATCATTAAAAAGACGTTCATGAGCACGAGCAACAAGAATCGCAGCGATTCATCGTGGTTATTATCCATCAACAGCAGCAGGATATAGCTCTATTTCCATTTTATTTTTTCATATTGCTTTTGCGCTGCTTCAAGTTACACTGACAATATAGTATATGAGGTATGTTGGACCCAATAATATAATTCTTGAATAAATTAAATTTTAAATTATTTAAAATTGATTGCAAATATTTTGTTTTTCTAAATGGTAATCAATTTTTAAACCAAATATTCAAATGTTGTTAACCTTATTATATTCTAAATAGATCCCATACATAGAGATAACAACATTCTTACATTAACCAAAAACTTGTGAAAATTCATAAATCTTTAATAGATTTTTTTCTACGTGTAGTCGGTATGTATTGCTGTGAGTTGGGCCGTTGGGTGGTCAAGTGGATAGACAGTTGTATAACTTTGTTTAATCATTTTTGTTTATAAAACACTTTTATGTGCTTTGCGTTTGGCGCTCTCTGTTACTGCTGTTACTCGTCTTGCTCTCTCTTTCTCGATTTCTAAATATATATATCTCTCTCTCTTTCTGGCTGCTCTCGTATCAAATCTGCTAACCTCAGTTCTTTCATAGCTGACGGAGCACTTGCTTCTGTTGCAGATGCTTGCAGCAACTTTTAATTAGAGATTGCTCACTCATAGCAGCAGCAACAGAGCCCTCAACTCCATGCAATGGCGGTGACTGGAGAAACAGGTAAATGCAAAGATGGCGGTTGGCATTGGCATGACTGTAGGGGAGAGTGTATGCGTGCGTGTGTGTGTGTGTGTTTGTTACTGTTACTGTTACCGCAGTCTAAATAGAACAGCAGCAAGAAGAGTGGCAAACACGAATTATGTCCATGGCCAGCACTTTGTGCTAATTTTCAAAAATGTTGCAGTTCTCTTGCCTGAGTTTTCATGCTAGCTTAACCAACACTGATGCACACACACACACGCACACATGCACACACACACAGATTTTCATGGAGTAAAGTTAGACTTGGGTAACTTGTGCAACGCCTGCGCCTTGAGCTTGTATAGTTTTATAATTTTTATTTAATTAGTTTTAAAACTCTTTCAAAAATGTGGGTGCGTTTATGTATGTGTGTCTGTGTGTGTGTGTGTTTATGCATATACATACACTAAAATCACACACACTCATAGAAAAGTCAACGCGAAACTGGTAAAAGTAAAGTTTTCCGGCTTTTATGATTTAGTGAGGCGACATCCAACCTCTAGTATCGAGACAGTACTGTCCACGTGCTACAACCACTCTCTTTCTCTTTCTGTTTCTCATTCCCTTTCTCTGTCTATGTGTGTATGTGTGTGTGTATAGTACATGTATTTGGCTTGGTTCTGCCTGCAATTGTGTTGATAATTTGAAAATTCATTTAAAGTTTTTGTATCGCGTTTTTGTTTATAGAATCTAATGAATAATTAACAAAGTTCTTGTGCATTTGAAAAGATGTCAACGACTAGGACGCCGACAACATTGCCAAAGACTTCCTGGGCGGTCGAAAAGGCTGCCAACTTTTCATTTGCGACAAATATGGCTGGCGTCACAAAGTTTTCTGTTTACTTATTATTTACAGACTCTACGACTTCAGACAAAAAGTCAGCGGTAAGAATACTATACACCAAACCTCCACCTCCACCTCAGCCTCCACCCCACTTCACTCGAGATGGAAAAATTATAAATTATTTACGAGAGTTTACGAATTTCGCTATTTTCGTTGCGCACTTTAGCCGGCCGTGAAGCCCCAGAAATTGTTTGACATTTAGTTGCATAAATAGCGCTTTAAATCGCGAGTGTGCATAAACTTTTCCTAGGTACTGTTTGCTCTTACTTTCTGTATATTTCAGCGTTCAAATTAAGCATAGAAAGTTCGACATAGATATGGTTCACAGTATGAAAAAGTTGAATAGTTTAAAAACAAATAAATAAATTCTAGGAATAATAAATGGATTTGTAGGGATGGACTTAGTTGGATGCCTTCGACAGCCTGCAATTGACGTCTCTATTTATATCTACATTTATTTCCGAAGAACTTTTCTGAATTTATTTATATTTATTTGATGTTTCTGGAAAGGTTTGTACCGCTATACGCCCAAAAGTTCAAGCTTTCCGTTTTTCTTTTATTTGATCGTATGGAATATATATAAAAATTTGTGTGTCTATATCTTTTATTCTTGTCAGTTCATAATAGCCCTCTCTTACCCATTTCTGATATATGTCAGGCATAAAAATTCTTGTTAAATAAATAATCTCTGTTCCATAGTTTTTTAAGTTTTTTGTGTATATTTTTCGTTTTTTTATGTATAAAATAAAATTATAAGCTTATAAACAAAGATCACTTAAATGTAAAAATCTCTCAATTTTGCGTTTAATTTCGAAAGATTTTTGCTCTCTGCTTGATGTTGTTTTCTGTTTTTCACGCATTTCATGATGTATTTTTGCGATTGAAACCATTTTGAACATGGACATAGGAGTTTATGGTCGAAATGGGAAAACAGAAAGTCAAGAGATGCATATCAACAATTTGACTTATTGTACAGAAAGTCGAAATGGAAAGACGAATTGAAGAAAATAAAAGAAAATTTGAAAGACATTAAACTGATTGGATTCGATTGAGCTGAGGCTGATTGAGTATTTAAAAATTTGTTAGGTGACTTTGTGATATGAGAGTTGGAAAGGAGTTTAGTTGATATTGTTGTTGTTTTTGTTGGATTGTTGAAGTTGTAGTTGTTGTTGTTGTTTTGTTTGTTTCTTTCTCTGATTCTCTTGTTATAGTATTTGCTGTTATTTTTTAGTTGTTGTTATTATGTTTATGAGGTGGCAGCTTTGGTTTTGGGCGCGCTCTTAGTGCGACCTTCAGTGTTCAATCCAGCTAGAAGTTCGCTTTTGCGGATGCTCTTCAGATCCAGATCACCATAGTAGTCTTCGCTGCAATTGTAAAGGGACGAGGTAAAGAGAGACAAATGTGAGAATAGGCCAAGAGATATGTATGTAAATGTGTGTTAATGTAGTGAACAGATTCAAAGATTCAAAGTGAAAGTGTATTGAGAAAGTGGACAGATAGTGCCTAGAGGTTTCTACACATACTATACATAGATAGATCTATCTGTGGTCTGTGGTCATAAGTGCAAGCGTGGCAATATCTCAAACGGTATCAGCACTCCCAAGCAAATAATAGCAAATCAAGTGCTGCGGATAGATCAGAATAATGCAACTTACCAGCCGGGAACATCCTCGGGATCCTCGCAGTTGCCAGTGCCATCGCTATCGCCAATCTTGAAGACAGTGCCAATTGGGCAGCCATACTCACGGGCAACGCCCTCCAAGCAAATGTAATACTTGCGGCAATCCTCGGGATGTGCATGACGCGAGAAAGAGCCGGCATTAGCCAGCTCTCCCGCAGCGGGGCAGGCAAAGCCATTGGCAACCTCTGCAAGGTCAAGTAATTAGCCCAGTTAACCAAAAACAAGCCCTCTTCGACTCACCTTCGTTCTTGCACTCGGGCACCTGATCAGCCCACATGCAGACGCGGGCATCGCGATCGTAGGCCAAGCCGGGAGAGCATTGGTATCTGGATGGCTCGCCGTTCCAGCAGTTCCAGAACACATCGCATTTGTTCTCATCGGGGAAGATGCCGTACAAGCGAGCACAGTGTGGTGTGGTAATTGGAGGTTCTGCAAACAGATCGTAAGAGGTTAAGTTTCCATTCCATAGTCCATATGGGGAGGGAGAGCGCAAGACTTACCCAACTCTGTGCGTTCACCGCAGTCTACGTTGTGCAAATAGTCGCAGTTCTCCGTGAGGAATTTGGAGTCTGTGGAATCGAAGGCCAGGCCGTTGCCGCAGGTTTTCAGCTCGGAGACGCCATTATCGCACTTCCAGTATTTGTCGCATGACGTCTCATGTGGATAGAAGCCAAAGTCGTCGGGGCATTTGAAGCTCTGTTGGGCCACAGCTGCAATGAAGAATAAACACAATTAGCCACGCTTATAAAGGCAAATATAACTACAAATTAATTGCAACTTGAGTAATGCATCATTTACAAGCAACAAACACATAATGCTCTGCTCAATCTAACCACTAAAAAATGCATGCAGTGGTGCCCTTAAGAAGCCCCAAAGCCCCTGCAAATAATACGAGTAAATACGAACTGGCCAACATGTAATGGCCTGGTTTAAACCTTCAAGGGTTTTATGCTCTATGCTTCATATGGATTTCGATTTCAATTTCAATTTGAGTTTTGATGTGCACAACAATTTGTCATCTCGCCCATAAGGCATTCACTTTAAAAAGTCGCCTGTCTGCCAATAAATCTTGTTGGCAACTGAAAGTTTCCCAGAGACCTGAGATCCACAAGATATACGTATGTATCTACAGACATACGCAGAGCGTTGACAGCTCAGGGCCAACTGCATTTACTTTTTTTATGTTTTTTTTTTTTTTCTTGTATTTTGTTTTGTTTTCGGCGATGAAATTACACCGTCACCGTAAACAATATCGGCATCGACATCGACACTGTTGCCGAACCCTGTGGCAGAGTTGAAGCACCTGAAACCTGCCACCAAGGACTTATCGTTGCCACTCCTATCCCGGCTTGCCCCTCTGGCTCTTAAGCCGGGCTTAGTGCAACCGCAAAGCGTAACGAACTAAAATGCATTTATACACCTAACTAATGTGGTATTTTATCGGGATGCTCTGTATTTTATTTCATTTTGTTTAATTTTGTTTTCATTTCGAGATCGAAATCAAATGTCAGCAGCCAACAAATAATTATACATAGCTAAAATTACTGATGAAATTAACAAATACGAATTTTGACTACTACTAGTAGTAAATGCTCCTCCTGTTCCTCCCACCTGCTCCACTCGTGTGTGTGATAATCTAATTGCAAAGCCGCAAAACTGTGGTCGCACTCCACATGCTCAATCAAAAGTGAACTGCACCTGCCACGCCCCACGCCCCACGCCGCATGCTGCACACCTCCTGCCACGCCCACTGACTAGCTGACTGATAAAATAAAATAGTATTGATGCAACTTGCCTGAAGAATATCCAGGCACTGATAACATGCAATTTTCATGTTATGTGCAAACTAATCAAATATCAGTGCAAACGAAAACGTTTACGTTTCGAAAATTATTTGCAGAATTTAATTAAAAACTCTGCTATGCCATGGAATTTATTCATACACACTGCGCACTCGTTATTCAAGTATGTAAACAAAAGTCCATAAATTACACATTGTATTTCGCTATATTCGGGCTAGCAGTATTATTTTACGACTGCAAATTCTGTATCGTTTTTATTGCTTTTATATTTTAGCCGGTTCCCATTGAAATTGTTGTGCCGTGATTTTGTTTACTGTGAAACTGTTAATTATACAATTATTTTTGACATATGCTCTATGTCAATGCACTGCAGGTGAAATGTTTTTTGATATCTCTGGCTTTATTCGAATCGAGCTTTATTTATGCTCTGTGGTTATTTAGCTTATTGCCAGTTTTACTCATGCAATTCAAACTATTAAAGCAAGCTTTCCTAGCTTTCAATCTTTTTAATGGCTTGTTTTTGACTCTATTAGTACCTTGAGCTCAGGTGCGCAATCTCAGGTGCATTGCTTTGCCAGCACTTAGCAGCTAAACACACACTCACATATTTAACAAATAAAACCAAAACACTCTGGTGTACAAGCTTACAGTAATAATAATTCAGTTTTGTTGCTGCAAAAAGCGCATTCCCCATAAATGGAAAGGGAATTCGAATGGAAATGGAAATGGAAATGGAAATGGGTGTATGGCAATTGCCAGCGGCAGCCACAGCAGCAGACCGCAGTACTAATGCGCTTACATATGTGTATACTTTTGTAGGTATGCAGTGTGCAACGGTTACAGCAGCTACACTCAGAAAAATATGTATAAGAGGATTAACAGATGATCAATTTTCTACTTAGCAATAACCATCTAAACAAAGACAGTAAAAAATTTAATTTTACAATACATATTATACAAGACAATCAACTAAGATTATTTAATAATTAAATTTTATAATTTTGAAAACTTTCAAAATATTGTATAACTATGCATGAACAATATCTATAAGAGGATTAACAGATGAGCAGTTTATTACTTAGCAATAACTATCTAAACAAAGACAATAAAAAATGTAATTCTAAATACATATTATACAGACAATCAACTAAAATTAAATTTTATTATTTTTGAAAAAAAAAATATTGTATAACGATGCATAAATGTCTGCATTTATTAAAATAGAAATAAATATTTGAAACAAAAATAAAAATAAATGGTAAAACATTTTAATTATTTTAATTATTTTTTTTATCGCAGTGTATTTAATTATAACATTAGTATTACTGTTCTCGAGGTATGTTGGTTATGCCACATGTGAACTAAACAATTAGCTCAGAGCACCAGGTACAAGTTGGCTCGCAATAACTGCACATTGTTGCCATAATACTGGTTTATGCCCAAAGTCTAAGATAAACGTGCTAAAAAGCAGGAATGAGGCATTCAAAATACGCATTAAATTTAACTAATTAGATGTATCTATTTCCTTATAAATACAAATCTTCGCCTCGCACTGATGTCATGCGCAAATATCCAGAATATTTTAACTGCTAATTAATTCATTCTGTTAAATGAAAACGACAACCACAGCGAAAACGAAAGCAAAGCTGAGATTCTAGGCCGCATTTGAGCCATGAGTGTGGTTTTTTTTATTTAATACCCAGTTTAGTTCTTGGAAACCGGTTAAACCAGAACACACAAGAGTTTACTTACTAACCCACTCGGCGTTGGCCAATATCAGGCGTGTTTTGTTCTTTTTGTGGAATTTCTGTGACGGTTCCGGCCGGCACACCCTGCCCAGCTACAGATACATTTGTATCTTATGGATGGTGGATGGATCGTGGTAAATGGCCAATCTCATAAATTAACAGTTTAAGTTAGACAGATTGCCGCATGTTGCATGTTGTTTAATTTGCTGTTTGCAATAATTGTTTTATCTATCAATTTTGCGAGCTTAATTACGTTTTTTCTCCCTCTCCTGGAGTAAACAGCACAATGTGTGTGTGTTTTATGTGCATGGGTATTTAAATAATAAATTTTTATTGACATTTTAACAGTAAAACCGCCAATTGTATTGGTCTTGTCGGTTGAATGCGCATCATAGCCGTACTTATTGTGTTTTTTTTTTGTATTTGTTGTTGTAGTCAATATGATTATTATTGTTACTATTGTTGTTATTGCCATTTATCTACTGCCGTTCATCCGGTCGTCCATTAACATAATCATTTAATTAACCAAAACTGTACACAGCCACACACGCAAGTTATAAACTTGATAAAGCGAGTCGCAACGCAGCAAAAAAAGAGGAAAATAAATTAATTTATGTTTCACCTAAATGACAGACATTGTCAAGATGCAAATAACACAAATGAATTAATAATTAAATATTTAATTATTAATTTAAATATATCACAATTTGCAAGTGCATTATTTATGTAAAACAATGCCGTATGAGCAATATGATCCAGGCTAATTGTATGAAGAGCAGGGCTTATCTAAATATTTGACTTGTATGCAATATCTATAAACATGCTCAATATCACAGGGCTCTGGGCTAGAGTTGCTATTTGGTTTGCTTTATGTTTTTTGTTATTCTCTTGGCTACGTGTCTGCAAATTTCTTGACAAATAATGGCAAATTTGCATTTCATGTCATGCAGTTGGCGCTACGGTGACTCATAAATTTGAATATCAACAGCCAGGCCAGAGCATTGAACCTGGGCCCACTTGAGGCTTGAAACGCCAGCAGAATAACACTTGAAGACAGCCCAAGTAGGAGCATTCTTAGCCCAGGCTATCTGTCTCCATGTGTCTCTGTCTGTCTCCCTGCAAGTACGACCCCAACTGCAGCTCCATCGCCTCTGTCTATGTCTTCATCTATAGCTGGGCACTGTGTTTAGACTCATAATCGTTAGCAGGAAGAGCTGCAATCACAGGTTTTTTGTTTTTCGTTTTTGTTTTTTTCTAGCACTGCCTGCTCACTCACAGCTCACAATAGGTGTCTGTGGCAGTTGTAACTATCTATCATTTGCCTGTGGCAAATTTGTGTTTGTCTGTTGTTCTTGTTGCCGTCTTGGCGTGCCATGGATCGGGCCAAGACAACGTTGGCCATATAAATCAAGAAAATTGCTGACATTTAAGCACGTTCCTTTTCATTTCATTTGAGTTTGTTTCGTTTGGCCCTAGCCTGAATTGATATTTACACAGCAACTACAACAACTCTTTAGCGGCATTTCCGCTAAATGTTGTTGCCTTCTTCGTTTTGGCCCGTTCTCAAACCCAAAACACTTACCTATGCGAGGGTGGTAAGCAAAGTAACCCAGCTAACTTGCCACAAGCTAAGAATGTCTCTCAAAAAGGCCAACATTAAAATTGTGAATATTGTTTGAATATGATTTTCTCTGGTTGCCAACCTCGTTTATATTTGGCTGGATATGTGTGTATTGCATATATAACCCAGCGCCGTAATGATATTTAAATATTTGCCCACTTTGCTGGCGGCGTACAGCGAGTGTAGTGTATGTATGTAGGTTAATCTGCGTTTGAATTGTTTAGCTATTGTTTCAGGTATGATTGTTGTTGCGCGCTGGCTCACGGGGCGTATGCGTCATCATGCTGAATCCTGAATAGTTTTTGTGGCGCGTCATATTGAGCAATAAATCTGTTTAGCTGCATGCTTAGAGCTGAGCCTTTAAAAGTTATAGATTTATTTTCAAATTTACCGCATCGACGACAGCCTGAGCAGGCAGGCGCCAAAAATGGCAGCCATGCAAATTCTAGCATGGCGGGCGCATTTAAGAGCTGTGTATGTGTGGCTCCCACACACACACCATGACCCCATAAATCAGCACAGATACTCAACTAAAGCATGTGTGTTTGTATGTTTTGGCGCTGCTAATGCAACCCATAAAAGCTGTGTGTGTGTGTGTGTGTGTGTGTGTGTGTGTGTGTTGGCCATTTCATTTGATTTTGTTGCCACAAAATAAAAACTTTTCAAGCGTGACTTGCTGCTGTTGCTACTGTTGCTGCTGTAGCTGTTGCCGTGGTGTGGCAATAACAAAATGGCAAAATACACACACACACACATGTCTGGCTGTTTGTATTTGCCACGCTTTTTGCTGCATCTGCCACTGCTAAACCGCAGCAGCAGCCAATGTGTATAAAAAAAATAAACAAAACAGAAACAAAACAAAAATGTTGAAGCAACAGAGACAAATAAAATGAAAATGAAAATGAACAAAAAAGTCGCGCAACCAAATGCGGAAATTTATTGTGTTTTTCGTCGCTTTTCGGAAATCTTTCGAACGCTTAAATTGTTTATTGCTGTGATTAGCATGGATGTGGCAACATTTGTGGGCCCAGCAGCTCCACTTTGGGCCCCAAGTGTTTGGCTTATTGGAGTTTTGCCATTCGAGTCGAGTCGAGTCGATTCAATTCGATGCGAACAAGTGCCATTGCATAATTTGTGCCAACTACAACTTGAACTTGACAATGTGCCTGCCAGCAGCATGATTTGAGGCCCCATTAATCGTGCATGATTTCGATGTTGTTAAGTTTAATAACTTTCAAATTGCTGCCAATTAAAAGCGAGCAGCGAAATTGCAAAAATGCATAACAAGCAATTAGCCATTGCAATTTCTTGCCAGCTATTTCATGTGTGTCTTGGCTCTGAGTTGAATAACCAACCAACAAAAAGCCACAGCTCACGTTGACGGCCCCAGTTGAAACGAGATGAAACGAGTTTTATTAATGGCTAATGGGCAATGGGTAACAGGGCGTGGCTGAGGCTGCGACATACTTAACATACCTAAAGCCCAAACCTCGCGGATGGTTGTCTTCGGTATTAATTTAGCAATTATTGCAGAGCCTTTCAATGTCAATGTCAATATGTTTTGGCCACAATAATTAAGAGCAGACACACTGCCAAAGTCTATTGGCCCATCTGGATACAGGCCGATTGTGCAATCAGGGCCAAGCCGCGTGCAGTCGAGCTGAACCAGACACACAGACGGCTGTTGTAACTTCTTGCACTCTTAAAGGCGTCGCCCGATGAGGTAATGAAATCGAAGTAAACCAATAGATACAGTTACACTTTGTGCCTGTATCTATAACTCTGTCTGTATCTGTATCTGTAGCTGTGTCTGTGTCTGGTAATGCAAGCAAACGTGTCGGGTTGCTGCACAACATGGCCGCTCTAATGGCGCAGAGAGTGGAGCTCGATTACGCTTATGGTTTGCATTCGGCCTGCTTGCCTTTTCCGCCTTCTATTCAGGCAGTAAAAGTGGGCCAACGCTGGGTGATAGTTGATTACAGATTGCACAAGCAGCGCTTAATGTTATAACACACTCTCGTTTTTTATCTTCTCGTCTTTAACACATTTTCACACTACTTGCTGTTGCTGGTTGCTTGTTGCTTGTGGCTTGTTGCTTGTTGCTTTCAAGTGTCCTTCAATGAGTTGATTATGCAAGCGGAAAAACTGTTTCAACTGCTTTTCTCTGTATCATCAAATAACTAACAAGTAATACATACCGGCTCCGAATAATGCCACAAATACAACTAAAAATTTCTTCATTGCTTTTGCTTTTATTTATTTATATTATTTGCTGTCTTTGAGTTTGCGTTATAACGTTTTTTGGTTGTTGTTGTTGTTGCTGTTGTTGTTGTTGTTGGCGACGTAACGCAACCGTAACTGAGGGGAGCGGGTGGTTGAGCACTTGAACAAACTTGACTGCGCACCACTTGGACCGACGACTCGAACTGTGTGTGGCTGTGGCTGGTGCGGGAGCTTTTTATACCGCTGCGCTGGCGCACAAGCCGCGAACAATCCAGACAACGTTGGCGTCGACGTCAACAGCGACTGCTGCACAGACTGAGGCTGAGGCTGAGGCTGAGACTGAAACAACAACAACTACAATCACGTTCACTGGCATATTGCAACGGTACAAGCGCAGCTTAGCCTAGGCAGCTTTGCTGTCTCTTTTCTTTTCAGCCATCTCGCACTCGCTTCCAATTGTTGAGTGTAAGCCTGGCTTTAACTGTACTCGCCTTGTTTTGTATCTTGTATTTTGTATTTTGTATGCATGCAGCGTACTACGTACTGCGACGCCGACAGCAACGCCGGCTGCGCAGCCAGCGTCAACGCCTGCGTTCAAAAATCTTGCCATTGTTGTGCTTGGAGGGCCATTCGTCAATTGATCTGCGGCATTACGTTTTGCATTTTGAGGCGGGGGTTGCAGATGGAATTTCTGCCTGAAAGTTCAGTCAAATACATACACAAATATTTCTACGTATTTGTGTATGTGCCTGTGTGTATTTGTGTGTGTATGTGTAGGCAGTCGGGCCAACTAACAGCCAATTTGTTTTGTTATTGTTGCTTCGAGCTAATTATGGCTGGGGATTTTGCTCAAGTGCCGGCCTGGGGCACGGCTCTAGCTACCTACCCAAATTAATAAAAAAAATCATAGTTGAACTTCACCTCGTTGGTTATATACACACTTAAAGACATACATACACTGAGCAAAAACATTAATTAAAAGACATACTCGTTTCACCATACAGCAACTCAACATCTTGTCTGCAAATGATTTGTTTAATTAACAAAACACCCGGAATAGGCTGCACCTCACTTTAGACTAGTAGAGCAGGGGAAAATCTAGTGGTTATATAGTATTATGTTACTATTTAATAGTACTAGATGCCAGTTAAATATTAAATAATTTTCTTTTAATATAATTTTACTATATTTGTAATTAATATTATTACTATCATTATTATTATGTTTCATGTTGTATAAAAACGCATTTCTGGATATACAAATTGAAGTTACCTTAGTTTACCTAGTTTATTGAAATTTGAGCTTCCAAATTAGCAATAAATTATATAACAATAAATTATAACACATTTTTTTTTTTATATTTACCTAATTAAATATAAATAAGGATAACATGCTTATCATAGGATTTGTTTTCTCTCTTCTAGCACAATTCACTAGAATTCACTACTTAACCTTTTTCTCCGAGTGTACTTGCAGTTATAGTGATATACATATTGATGTGTATATATAGTATTTGCTATGTGTGTGTGCACGCTTTGAGGTTGAGTCATGTGGCCGGCATTTGAGCCAACGGCTCTAGGCAAGTCCACAGGCAGATTGCGCTTACGCCCTGTAGTGCATATGTTCTTACCACATTTCAATTGACTTTGCGTCTAATTAAAAATTAAAAATAAATCAATGCAATTAACATGACTTCTTAATGGGAAAATGCAGTGTGATGGTCAACCGGTAAGCAATTGAAATATGAAATGGCGCCGAGTGCTCTTACCACCACATAAGCAAATACGCGCTCTCAACTGGCTGACATTAAGACTGTCGATGCGTACAAGTAAAAGGTAGGCCAGCCAGTTGCAGTTGCAGTTGTAGCTGCTGTAGTTGTTGTAGTTGTTGTAGCTGTTGTAGTTATTGTAGTTGTTGTAGTTGTTGTGGCAACAGCGACTATTAAAACTGACCCAGCGCCGCGGTCAACGGCAGCCACTCAACGGCGCCGTATTTTGTGTAAAAACAGATACAAAAAAATAAAAGTAATGGCAACAGTAAGGACGAGACAGATCAGTCGGGCGGAAGGTTACAGTCGGACGTAACAGATAGTAACCCTGTACTTTGTGTTGCCATAATCACTGCACACATGCCTCATACAACGAGGCGATAGGAGGCGCACAAGCCACTCCCCTCTGCAAAGTCGAGCCAATTGTATGTTAATATCTTCGCTGTTTCTTATCCGATAGTAATGCAGTTTAAAATTGCAGCTGCTGTGACTTTTTGCGGTTAAAAAACAAGAAGAGCAGGTATCAAAATAGGAGTGCCTAAGTAACAAATTTTATGCCCTTAGCTCTTATAGTTTGTGAGCTCTTGGTGGCCTTTATAATACTACAATACTTCATTGCACTAACTTAACAAACCCTTTTGCTATTTTTTAAAGTACAGGGTCTTAAAAAAATTGTAAAAAATTGTTGTAAATGTGTGCAATTAAATGCAAGAAATGTGATTCAAGGTTTCGGAATGCAGGAAGAATATGAAATTACAGACGGCGGAGACAAGAGGCCGCTGCAGAACAATTACAGCTGCCACGACTTGAAACCAGAGACAGAGGCAGACACAGAGCCAGAGCCAAAGTCGAGAGCTGAGCTGAGTTGGGCTGAGCTGCTGTGTGTTATTGAAGTGGACTCTAGAAAACTTGAGGCTGCCCACAGACGCCAGACAGCGAACCAGTTTTAGAAGTGCAAAAAACGCGACAAACTAAGCTACCTTGTCAGTTATGCTTTCGCTTTCAATAGCTGTTGCTGCTACTGCTGCTGCTGCTGCTGCTGCGGCTGCTGCTGCTGCTGCAAATGTTGTTGCCTTAGCTACTGTTAGCTGTTACCAACTGCAAGTGATAGTGGCTGGAATGCATGGTAGACATAAAGCAAAGGCCAGGCTCCAGCCACTGACTGGCAAATGCCCTCTTATTTGCAATAAAAATTGTCGTGCAGTAGTTGAAATATCTGTGTAATTTGTGTATTGTTTTATTTGCTTTAGATTTTATTATTATGTATTTTGTTTTTAGGGTTTGTTAGGCTAACCCAAAAAGCGTTAAACTTGTTTGCCATGCAGCTGTCAGGCGTCTGGCTTGTTATAGATTTGGTTTTGGTTTTAGCCAACTTTTGCCTGGCATTTCGGGGAGTGTGTGGCCCAGGGCGAGTTATGTTTATGGCAACGGGTCGCCGCTCCATTCCAACTGAATGCCAAATTGTGCCAAAGCAGTTGGAGTTAAAATTCTTGGAGCCAACACAGACAGAGTTTATGGCTAGTACCTGTAAATTGATTGGCTAATGCCGCATGCTAAGCTAACCGAGCAGCTTTTGCTGTTTGTAATTTGTGCACAAGAAATTAAAAGTATTTGAAAAATGCTCAAATTGCATCAGCAGCAAAGCGGACAGACACTGCACCACTGCACCACAGCACCACAGCAACACTGCACAGATTGTGAGTAGTGGTTTTTTAATTGTTGACTTTGTAGCCCATTTGTGGGTGGGTGCAGCGTCAACGTCAGCTGCAACATTAGTTGCAGCCACGTCGACGTCGCATGTGCAACGCGGAAGAAAAGTTGTTTGGCCTGGACTGGCCTGGCCTGGCCCACTCTGCAACAGAGCACCCTCCCTCCATCCCACCATCCCTCCATCACGCCGTCACTCCCTGCGCTCGCCTATCTCAATTCAAGCCATTTGTATGCTATCTGATTCGTCGCACACCCATGCAGTAAATACCATTACCCCGTGTCGGTGTGTGTCTCTATGTGTGCGTCGCGTTCAATTGAGCCAACTTTAAAGACCTCTCGGTTTCGGCCATGCAAGTTCTTAGCTCGCATTTAGCAAGTGCATTTCGAAACGGTAATTTGTCGTTAACCATTGCTACTGTAAGTTCGTGAGCGGAATCTTTCGTGTGCCAAGAACCCGTTGAAACGGCATTTTATTACATTTGAACATTTTTACGTTTTTACGTTTTTTATTGCAACTGTACGCAGTTCGTAATGCCAGTGGCTTGATTTAGACCCCAATAGTCGTAAATCCGGCATAGACTAGTTGATAGTTTCAGTGTCACATTGACTTGCAATGACTAAGGTTAAACGCTTTTCAATAAATTAAGGCTAAATGCAAATATTCTAGCAATTACATGACATTTGAATAAAAAATGTCTCAGCAATGAAATAAATTGAAATTTTTAATTTGTTTTAGGCGGCTTTTAATCTATGCGATAAATAACAATAATGTGGTTTATACACTCAACAAAATAGAAAACAACAAAGTAAATAATTGTAGAATTCTGTCTATACTTATATTTAATACAAACTTGAAGAAAAGAGGCCAAATTTTCTGTTTTTTTTTTCAATGTTAAAAAATGCAAAGATATTAAATCTTAGAATTATTAAAGGTTTTTTTTTATCTTATTAACATTTTTTTGTCTTATTGGAAGTGAAAAATTATAAAAACTTGTAATATATCTGAATTTAGTTAGTTTTTGTTGGGCTTTTGATAACAAAAAAGTATAATAACTTAAATAATTTAATTATTTGTATGATATAGGGTTTATTTCTAATTAACTGAGTGTACAAACTCTAATAGCAATTTCCAAATCATTTACTTAAGCTATTTATATACTACATACCTATCAATATAATCTCAGACTCTGTCAACAGTTAGCAGTAGGGTTGAGCTCATATCGAACTGCAGTTGAAACTGCAATGTTTGCGGTGTTTTATTGAGACGCAATGGCACGATTTCCATATATTGTACAATACCACCGACTATTTCTCATTTCACAGTTCACAGTTTTCATTTATTAACTAATTTCGGATTTACGTAAGACGAAAAAGCGTTCAGGCCTCAACGACGGTGTTTACACGCAACCACAGAGTCGAGGTCAATGATCAGTGAAATTTACTTTCAAATTATATCTGCTTTTCAGCTTTTCTGTTGACTGAAAAGCGTTCGGGTTGGAGCGGAAGCCTAAACGTTATTTGGATTAATTTGTAGGTAATATCGGATACCGTGCAAACACAATAAAACTATAGCCATAAATACATATGCCAGATCTTTTGTAATGTAGCTCAACTTATGAGACAGGCGTATGAGCAATGGATGATGGCGGAGGATGGAGGGCGAGTGATAGAGGGGGCATAATCATCATTATTAATGCTTGCCCACACCCACTTACTTAGCTATGTAAAGATAAAGATACTTATGTGTGTGTTTGTGTGTCTGTTTGAGTATGGCCATTAGCCGTTTGAAGCCGCAGCCCAATTCAATCCAATCACGACAATGGGGCGCTGCATTTTACCACACTTGAAATCGCAATACAATGAATACATCTGCATAATTAATTCCCACTAACGAAGATGTTGAGTTAATGAGTTGGATGGATGAATGTTTTGCACCAAATTGAAGGCAACAGACATGCGCAGGTTGTTGACTTCTTCGCTCGTTTGTGGGCCCAGTTTTGAGCCAATACCTCGAGTCTATGCACTTCACAGCAGCTGTCGCATTTGTTTGTGCCACATTAAATCCACTTGGCACTCAGATCTATTTTTAATTATGCTCATTTTCGGATTTGGTTACTTTTGGCTTCAAAATCCAACGTGTTGTGTTGTTGCCTGTCAATTTGAAATTGAAAGTGAAACGAATTTGTGTTTGCACTTGCAGCTGATGTAATTTTAATTGAAATTTGGCATGCACAATTGTACGATTGTCACTTCACAGCATCCTGCAGTTCTTTGCCAAGTCCACCAAGGACAGTTAATTGTTATCTGGCTTTTATCACAGCGCCTGCAGTTTCGTATAATGGATTGAACATGCACGAAAACGAATCGAATTCGATTTTAGCTTGTTTCTCACCATAAAATATGCATTGTTTTTTTTTCTTGCTGTATTTTGTTTTTTTTTTTATTTTTGCGGCAGCTGAACGCGCCTTGCCAAAAACTAGGTTATAACCTTGAGATCCACAAAAGAAACGCTGAAAATTCAAAGTTATCAATAAATTCATGACGAGACACAAAGGGGGCATCACGTCAAAAGAAAGCCAGACAAATGGCGCTCAAAGAAACACAAACTTAAATATATTCAAATCCATGCTAAGCTCTATTAAAATGCTAAATACTTGCTGCTCAGCTCTTTCGCAATCCCACTGACAAAATATTCCAAGATGCCGGGAAACAGCTGTGAAGCTTGACGCCCATCTAGCTGCATTTCAAATTACCAGAGGTCACAGCATAACGGTGCCGTGAACGCATCCCAGACACGCTATAGATAGTCTAGCTATAGCCAAAGATATAGCCAGAGTTATAGCCAAAGTTGTGGTTGTGACTGTGGTTGTGGTTGTGTCAACATCATCTGTGCTGTTGTTGTCATCATTGCTACATCGCCATATAGACTGCATTCATCTGTCGCTTAAAAGCTGTTTGGCAACAACAAATAACAAACAACAAACACAAACAGTAAACAAGAAACCGAATAACAATTAACTATATAACGAAAATTTGGACAAATTGACAACGGCCTGGCCTGGCCTGGCCTCTGAGAGAGTGAAAGAAAGAAGAGAGGAAACGAGCCCGACCAAACTGGATTTATAATTTCAATGGCCAAACACGCAAGAAAACAAGCCAAGGTCACAGCTGCAAAAGAAATTGTGGAATCATGGCATCACGGTATGGAATGGTATGCGACTGCCATTGTCTTGGTATGGGTATGCAGAACCACTTTTGGTGTGTAGCGGAGTGTATCAGTGTGTACACGATTGCAGGTATGCCTGGCACTTGCAGTTAATGAAGACGCAGTTGAAGATCTGCGCAGATACAGATACACAGATACACAGATACTGAGATACTGAGATACAGAGATTCACAGAAGCAACGGCGACGGCTACGTGTTAAACATGTTTTACAGATACAACATCAACATCAACATCTCTGAAATCCGGTTGCTCAAAAATGCGTAAAGTGGGACGATGTCGCTCCTTTGCAAACAGCAAAAGCAATATTATTAAATGCCTGACAAGTGGCTGGGCAAAATGCCAAAACATAAAAACACCAAATCAATTAACAGCACAATACACTGAACACAACTCGCATACACTTGTGGCCTCATTGGCAGCTCTTGATCAATAGCAATAGCAATATCGCTATCAACAACACTAACAATAACAATAACAATAACCATATACTTAGCAGCAGCCCATTGCGCAAACTGTAAGTTGAGAATCTGTAAATTTACGCAAACGCGGCATAAACTTGAACCGCTGATAATGCCCCGTGGCTTATCAATCACTTGGACCTGAGCCCAACTACAATGAAATGGGTTATCTACGCAGGGCACGAATTCATCAAGAATGTAGTTTAGTTTTTTGGCAGTGCTTCAGTATTTGCTGGCACTCGGAACGGAAAGAAACGCACAGATCATGCGCCTACTCTTGCTGCTGGCAACAAGCCTTTCCCTGACAGCGGTAAGCTCTTTAGATACTTTACTCCCATGCTACACAATTGCACACTCATGCTACTTGCAGCTTGTCACCTGCGCGCTGTTGAACGGCGAACAGCGCAGCATTGCGAAATGTCTGAGAAACTTTGGCGGCCTGAACGATGAGAACGCACAGCGTCTGGCACGCTACACCCAATGGTCTGATAACAACGAGGAGGTGCCCTGCTTCACGCAGTGCTATCTCAACGAGATGTTCGACTTCTACCACAATGAGGCGGGCTTCGACCAGCAGCGGATTAGGAAACACTTCGGACCCGCTGTCTACAAGGCGTGCGAGGAGCGACTGCGGCTGGGGGAGCGCAGGGAGAGCAGCTGTGAGCACGCCTATCAGGGATTTCACTGCATCGTCAGCGTGAGTATGAGAAGAGATAAGAGAGGAGCACTGACTGATTGCGCGGGCTCTTGGCTATTTTTAGCTGGAGAACGATCCCTTCATTCTCATCGAGAACATGCAAAACATCACGCACGCCGCCAAGTCCGCCATGAAGCAATGCCTGCAGCAGGCGGACCAAGTGGAATGGAATCTTCTCGGAGAATATGCGCGGTTTCCGGTCACAGAGCCCATACCCTGCTTCACCCGCTGCTTCATCTCCCAGCTGCAGCTCTTCGATGAGCGCACGCGTCGCTGGCGTGTGCCGGCCATGCGCCAGACGCTGGGCGTGCCCCAGGCTGGGGCACGTGTGTCTGGCTGTGGGCAGCGTCGTGGCCGAGATCCGTGCACAACGATTTACCAGCAGTTCACGTGCTTTGTGATGGCCAATTAGTGGTGGACAGACTTGGTCTGCTTACGTTTGTAATACATGAAAGATAAATACATGAAGGTCTAACTCAGATCAGATTGCCGTTGTGCCGTTCCCAGCAGAGATACTCCTCGTACATCCAGTCGCACTTGTTGGAGGCCACTCGCCGCCGCTGATCGCTGAGGCGGCACTCGTTGTAATCCGCCTGCTGATCCTGCCGGGTGGGTCCGAAGGCCTGCTGCCAGTGCTGCAGGCGCCAGTTGCCAGACTCGTCGTAGAAGTTCAGGGCGTCTGCGAAGCATTGGAAGAGGCACGGTATGGATTCCTTGGGCGTCAGCTTGCTGTACTGCAGCAGCTGCACATTGGTGGCATTTAGTTGGGTGGTGCACCTTAGCAGTATGCTGAGGCTGGTGGTGGCATGCAGCTCCGCCTGCTTCAGGCAGCGCAGACCGCGATGCGCATAGCTGCAGCCATCGCGTGACTTTCGCTGCAGCTCATAGCGGCAATAGTTGTAGATGTCGGCGCCCAGCTCCTCGGCTATGCGCTGCTTGCGCCATTTGTTGGCATCTATGTCGAACCAGCCCTTCTCGCTGGCCAGGCAGCGCATCAGGCAGGGAATCTCCTCGGTGGCCCAGTCTGCATATCGCTGCAGTTTCTCCAGATCACTCTCAACGCGCTCCGCCGTGCTGACCTCATGCAGGCACTTCTGTAGTATCTGAGCATCCGCTGCAAAGTCAGCCACAACCTGTGAATGAAGCGACTTGTAAGTGAGGGAGCTTTTGCCGCTTTAACGCTGGAACAGACCGTGCTGCAGACTGAGGAGAAAGCCAAGAGGCTGAGCAGCAGACGAAAATGCATCTCGACACTTGGAATGCACAATCTCAACTGCTGACACTGCCGGCAGCGTCAGACTATCTGAGTCTGAGACTGAGGCAATGCAGTGGCGCTTATCAGCGCCTGCGTTGAAGGCAATGAACGCGGAACGAGAGTTCAATGCCAGAACGCTGGGAAGGTTTGTATTTTAGCATTTATTTTGTACAGAGTAAAAAGCAGAACTCCTAGATGCGGCATTTGTTTTCAATATTTATTTCAAATGTTAAAATATCACAAACTCTTAAGCGTAGACCTTGCGCACCACGTGACGATTGATGGGCAGCCAGCAGGAGAAGACACGGTTAGCCCAGACGCAAACATCCGACTCGGCCTCGTTGTGATCAATGCACTTCTCCAGGCCATGTTGAACGGAGGACAGATCCTTGTCGCTCTTGGATGTGAACTGCGCCTTGATGGCCCTCTCGTCGAAGCCCTTGCGCTCGGTGAAGAGACCCATCTTTTCTAAGAAGCACTTGACATAGCAGTTGGTGCGACGATGGGCGGGGAATTCATAGTTCAGATACTTTTCGTATATATCATCGGGTACGTTAAACTGCTCGTGACATTCCTCGTGGGCAGTCACAGCGTCTTCATGCGTACGCACCTGAAACTTGGCGGCAACCTGAAGCGACACAATACAATACAAATATCAAAAAGCAGATCTTTGGTAATGGCCATGTCGAAATTACCTGGTTAAGAGCTACAGCAGCCAGAGCAATGCTAAGCAGTAGGGTGTAAGATTTCATGTTATCTGTGGACTGGTTGCTGGCTGCTGGACTGACTTCTGGCAGGGTTCGATTGCGAATGCGAATGCGACTGGGTCACGACAAGATTTTCCATCCATAATTTCTGTATATATGCCCAATCGGCGCTAGAAAGAAGAAAAAACAAATAAAATGAAAAGAAAAGATACGAACACGCTAAACGCTTGAATAACACGCCAAACCCGTTGCTGTCTTGGCGTTGTCTTTGCTGCTGCAAGTGGTACCCTTGCGTCAGTTTGCTCTTAAAAAACGAGTAAGTGAAGCAGCGGCGACCACAAACGGGTTTCTATATTGCTATGGGTATGGCTATGGCTATGGGTTTGGGTTTGGGCCAGAGCTGAAGCTGCTGTTGATGTTGATGACTGCGAACGTCAGCGTCAACTACTGCGTCAACGTCAGCGTCGACGGCGGCAGCGGCGCGGCTGTCAACGGCATTGTTGGGCCGCGTTGGCTGACTTGGATTATATAATCGACTTCGTCGTCGGTGGCTTTAGTACGTAGTGGTTACGTTTTGTTTGAGCCAATTAAACGATTTGTTTTTCGCTTTTTTTCGTGCCACAAAAATTCACTTGGTCAGTGTTGACTCCTTGTTGTTGGTGTTGTTGTTGTCGTTGTTGTGGCAAAAGTCGGCGGTAAAAAATGCATGTATTTTGCAGTGCGGCAAATTCTAACACCTCTGGGCAGTTTGCCGCACACTTCCGCAATGAATATGCTGGCCTGATTCGCTCTCAGTGGCTGCCATTTTTGCTTGCCACGTGGTATACATACACTTAGAGAAAAGGAAACAGCAAATTTACGATATTCAGAAACTAAAAGTTTAAATTTACACCGAATAAATTCTAGGAGTTTCTCAGTTTACATATCTTTTGAATTTATTAACTGATTTTAGTGCATATTACAGGAGAAAGTATAGAGTATATACTTTGTGGGGTCTGCGACGCCTTCTCCTGTCCATTACATACGTTCCCATTTTTCATATGCTATTTAATTAATTTGAAAGGAATTGTTAGATATCAATCAAACTTAATCGTATTATGTAAAACTATATGTTTTGATTAGGAAAAAATATTTAAAATAAGTGCATTGTAATCCAGATCCAGTGAATTTTAAATAGCACAGCTATATAAAAAGGTTGTGGTAGATTACTACGTCTTTTTCTCTGAGTGTACAAATATATATTTTGTTTGTTCACCTGTTTGTTTTTTATGTCACGCGGCAGCAGACCCCAAATAAATTAAATAAATTATTCAATTGAATTTATTTATTGCCAGCCAATTTGCTTTCCCTGCAGACTTTTGCATTTATGTAATTAACGGCAGGCGGTGCAAACTGCACAGATTGCTACCATATCAGCTTGGTTCATAAGGGTTGACACGGACCATTTGTTTCGGGTTCTTAAATGTGCACAGCACGTCTCTGCATTTTATTTTCAAGCAGAGCGAACAATATAACCAAACTGTGGACAATATAGTATGCAAGGAGACAAGAGAATGACTTTTAGAAACAATACAAAATACAAATAATATAGAATAAAAATGCACTTTAAAAATATATTCATTTCGAGTGCCCCCATTGGTAGGGCAATCAATTTATTGGGAGAGTCATCAACCTGCTGCTGCAACTTCAAATCTTCGATGGTCGCCATTTGCTGACCTTTGGTGCAATAAATTCAATCATATGCAGGTGTCACAGCAGGCTGGGTTTCATATTTATATAAAAATGCAATATATGGACGGGGCAGATCAGTGGGACGGAGGCTACAGTCGGACGTAACCGACAGTGGGAGACCCTTTACTTTGTCTATATGTACTCACAAACACAATCAGCGGCACGCGCACAAAACAACGCGCATATGCATGGCACACCACCCCCCCTCTGCCCAGTGCGGCAAATTGTCCGTTCCATATTTTCGCTGTTTCTTATCCGATCGGAACGAAATTCACAGGGTCAATAGAGAATGTCATAAGCTAGTCACGTACCAAATTACAAGTCAATAACTTTAAAGCTGTGGCTGCAGTAGCTTTTTGCGCTTTGCGGGGAAAGGGGGGGAGGTATCCAAAATATAAAACAAACTCGTGCTGCTTACTGAATAGGGGATCCTGAATCCCGAATATGGTGTCTCTAGCTCTTATAGTTGCTGAGATCTAGGTGTTCATACAGACGGACAGACAGACGGACAGACGGACAGACGGACAGACGGACATGGCTATATCAACTCGTCTTGTCGTCCTGATCAAGAATATATATACTTTGTGGGGTCTGCCACGCCTCCTTCTGGGTGTTACACACATTTCCTCTTTGCACTAAGTTAATAGACCCTTTTTACTTTTTTAAAGTAAAGGATCTAAAAATATTTGCCAAACGCTTAACGAATTCCCTCTTTGTGAAAACCTTTAAGCGGAAAATGAAATCAAAATAAAAATGTGAAAAATGTTTAAATGTACACAACAAATTATAGGAAATTTGTTGGTATATTTGGTAATTGATATTCAAATATGTGCATGCAAATAATTTTTAATGCTTTTTTTATAGGTATGAAGGTATGAATGTGCAGTCGAGCGCTTAAACCTGCAGTTCAGGTTTCTACAATTGTATGTTAAATAAAAAAGAAATAATTGGTCTTTAATAAAAACCGTTTGTGTTGCCATATTAAACTGAGACACCTCTTAAGCCAATCTTTAAATACTATTTACTCTAAAACGTATATATGTATTTATAATCCGCACAAAGCGGATGTGTAAAGAAAACCGTAAAAATTTAACATTTAAAATCAGGTTTCTTTTGGTTTATTATTCTACTACCGAAACTATTTTTCAGGTCATCATTTTTTTCGGGATATTCCATCTCTCCCTAATATTTAAGTTGCTTTAATTTTTATTGCATTGCTTTAATTCAAATTTATGACTAAAGGCCAATTTCCGAAAACTAATTAAAGAAAACATAAATTTCATAAAAAATATTTATAATACTACATTTAATAAATTTTTTGTTTTAATTTCGGAGAAATTGAACAAAAAATTGTAAACCCAAGTTGTTAGACTGTAACTCTTGAGGCCTAAAGAATGTTAGTTCTGTTAAAAGTATTGTGGCCAGGCGCAATTGTTGTTTCATGGTTTCTCAATCGAAAAAATTCAACCCAAGTCCCAGTGCAATTAAAAAACAAATTCCAAAAAGTTACATGTAAAACTACACGGTGCTTTGGGTATGTTAGCATGTCAGGTTTTTGTTTTTCTTTTCGTTGTAGTTTTATTGTTCGGTAGCAGAAACCAAATGCAAATTCAATTGCTCGTCGTATGCATGCAGGCTGTGTGCCACAGGATATCCGACTGGCTGCCATTTTGAGCATATCGAGAGCCTTGACCAGGAGCGACAGCCAGCACAACAAACAATAAAAATGCAAGGCCTTTGCCTGTAAACTAACAGCAGTAGAACCAAAACAACTACAAGCGACAACAACAATAACAACAGACTGTCTGCAACAACCGCATTTACAGGGAAAAACACTTACAAGAGAGTTTGAACATTTTCCATTTATCCATTTTTTGGATTTGTTTTCCTTTGATGTCGAGCCTATAAATCACAAATTGAGCTGCGGTACAATCCCCTGTCCCGCTCTGCATCTGCCTGGGTCTTTGCATCGTATATTATGAGCTCATATTAAAACATTTTACACACAATTTCGTTGCAGTCGCCTGCCTGTTGGCCTGCCTGCCGGGTCTGTCCCTCCGTCCGTCCAGTCATGAATTATTATGCACCTAGGCGTATACGCAATGTTTAATTTTCAACTCGAGCGGCAGAGCAAGAGCTGCACACATAAATTCTACGGCCGCCGACAAACGACTTGTTCAATTTCTCTATATTTTTCCTGTGCACTGTCCGCTTCCGTGGTCTGCTCCAACGAGAACTCCTGCCAGAGACCAGAATGACCAATGCCAGTGCAAGAAAATATGTCCGAGTTTGCTAAGGAGTAGTAACAATTTCTATTCGGTTATTCCCCTTTTTTTTTCCCTATTTGTGGCCCCTCAGTGTAGTTTTTTTTGGTGTTCAGGTCTTGCCGCGTGCCTAGTTCTGATGCAGGCCAGCCACGTACACATGTCGAGCAGTAACTGCTGCTGCCTGCAACGTTGCCCGGTGGCATTGTTGCTCTGGCGGAGTGGTCGACGCCATCATCATCATCAACAGCGACGCAGCAGCAAAAATTTCAGCCATTTGTCCTGCATGCTTGCGGCATAAAAATATGCCAGGGCCAGCATTTTCATGCGGGTCATCTACTTGCAGCGCAAGTTCCCTGTGCCCAGTACCCAGTGCCCAGTACCCGGTTCCTAGTTTCAGTTCCTGCTTCAACTTGCAGCATTTGAAAGTCATGTGCCGTCGTCCCGAGTCTCCAGTGTCCACTGGGTGTTGCCGCCGCCTACTGGCAACACCCGAAACGAGAGTTTTGCAGTTTTTGGGCAGCTTCGCAGCCTCTTCAACTGTGGAAGGTATGTTTTGGGTAGTCTGGCTGCGGAGCCTGTGAAAATCACACAAATAAAAAATACCTCTTGTTGGTGCAGGGAGGAAGGTAGGAGAAATAGAAAGAGAGAGAGAGGCAGTACGTTTAGCAAATGGACTCTGGCCTCAAATGCTGCTGGCACTTTCACAAAACATTTGAAATACAAATAAAAATCTGCAGCATGTGTGGACGAGAGGAAACTGCAGTTGGAAATCATTTCAAATGCAAAGTAAAATTTCATTTTGTTTTACTTTTCAGTTGGTCAGCACAGCAACGCCTTCCCCTCTCCCTTCTCTGCCACAATGTCTGCAAGTTGAACATGTTTGTTTACGCTTCATCATGTCGTCGTTAGTTGCTGGCAGCCAGAGTTGCTCCGTGCTGGCCAGACATCTGCACCATTGACACGATGACATTTTAATATGGCTCGTAACTTTTGTTTAGCTTAGACCCTCACCCCCACCCCCACCCGCATCCGCATCCGCACTGGCATCCGCACTGCTTGGCATCGGCAAGTGCCTTTTGTATTTTGTATTGACGTCGTCATTGCTGTTTGGCTAGTTGATTTTTTTACGCTCCTTGCAGCTTACGTGCGTGTCATCAGCTAGCGTTAAGCGATTTATGCTGAGATTGAGATATACTCTGTATTTTTGCCAGGGCATAAGATAAAGAAATCACTTGCAGCAGCAGCATCAGCATCAGCAGCAGCTGCAGTAAGACAGTTCATAATATTAATTCATTTCGTTTCGTTTCGTTTCAATTGAATTGAATTGAATTTTATTAAAAAATTTCGTATGCTTTTCCCAGGTGCTTGTAGTACATGGCATTATCATATTTGGACCCTGTACTTAAAAAAAGAACAAAGTGGTATACTATGTTACTGCAAATGAGAAATCTGTGTAACACAGGATGACAAGCTGAGTCGATATAGCCATATCCGTCTGTCCGCATGAACATATAGATCTTGCAAACTAGTAAATCTTGAGACACAATTTTTTGTATGTAAATTCTGCTTGCTGTACGCAGATCAAGTAAAGCTAGGGATTTCTTGCTTGGTATGTTTGTAGACTATGGCATTCTCCATCCATGATGTGCATTGCATTACGATTGTATAAGAAACAGCGAAGATATGCAATAGACAATAGCTCTACTATTATTCAAATACATTGGGGTCACCTACTGTCGATTACGTCCCACTGTTGCCTTTTGCTTAACTGATCTGCCCCTGCTGACTGGTTTCTTTTTATTTAGGTAAATTTCTGCCTGATTTGTATTGAATTGAAATCCAAAGGTAATGTAGTGCATAAAATCAGAGTCATGCAGACATATACATAACACGAATCCCCCCAACTACCCACACCCAGTATCAGGCAACACCTTTCGCCTGCTATGCGTTCAATTTTTCATTACTCATGCTTCAATCAATCACAAAAATACGATTTTATTTCATTTTCATGCGTATTATAAGCGCTGATATTCACATTTCTTTCACGAGCACAACTCGCATGTCGCGCGCTTAGCTGGAGTGAGGCTGGATGTACGTATCGTGTGTTTGGCGTGGCAACATGTGGTATGCGCAATGTGCTTTGCATATTGCCAATCCAGTCGACACAGCATGTGTGCGTCTGCATGTATGTTTGTGTGTTTGCGTGTTTGTGTGCGGACAAATTGAAATTTATATTAATTTAAATGGGCAATTAAGCGGCAGCTATTCGAAAAGGTTTAGCGTAAGCTGCGCCTCCACTTAACTCCCCAAACGATGGGCCATAAAATTCGAACTGCAGGCTTATTTTGCTGTGTCATCGCATCGAAAGTCAAAGTGATTCAAGCTTAATACTAGCTAATGAGACGAAAAATCTGGGGATTGTACACCAAACGAAACAGATTAACGAAAACACTGCAGCGGCTTTAGCTTATTGTTATCTTTTAAAATACTTTTTAAAGTCACGCAATCGCCAATTACTTAAAGAGTAACAATAATGATAGTTCAAAAAGCAAAACTTATACCGGTTACCAAGCCCAACAATCGACGCTATCTGTTGAGTGCAAATGTTCTCAAATATTCAGTGGAGGAAAAAACCCATTGATGCCTATCTAAAACCTTTCTCAATTCGGCGTGTGATGTCAACGTTTCCTCGAATCATGTCGCAGAAACTAAGTAAACTCCATTAGCAGCTGAGCCCCTGCCAAATGTTTTTGCAGCAAGTGACATGGCGATCGCTTCCATAGAATCTTTCGCTCCCACACAAGCCAGCAGAAGTCGAATGTTGGGTACGTTGAAGACCGGCATGGAAGGCAAGTTTTGGCGTTGCTGTCGCCGCTTTGACAACGCCTTTTGTGATTGGAATATAAAATAAGATACAATATACACACAGCAACAACAACAACAACAACAACTACAACAACAATCGAACAATCGAGTCGAGGCTGTGGAAGACGCTGTGGCAACTGGGAACACAGGGCACTGGGAACAACACAAATCAAACGCATCTGCTGGTGAATTCGTCAGGCAGCTGCTGGGAATTTGAAAAGAAGTCGCAACTGGAGACTGACAATATTTTTTGTATTTCTTCGCTTGATTCTAGTATATTTTGTTATAGCTGTTTTTATGTATGCATGCGTACATTTGTCAATTGATGACGGCTGCTTAGTAATTACGTGACGTTTTTGATAAATTTTGATTCGTAACGTGATTTGCAGACGTCCATTACTTAAGACTAATGTGCGGCATGCTCCCAGAATTGGAACAAACGCTTCAACGATTTGGCTTTAATGCATTTCTATTAACGGTTTGCCTACCAACACCCAGCAATGCCACATGCTGACCCAGTTCGTCAATGGAATTGACAAATACACAGACGGACGGACAGCCTAACGGAGAGTCGAGAGGTTATCAACCCAAATAAAAATAATAAAAAAGACTGCGTTCAATGCATTGACACAATTTTGGCTTGTGGCCAGCTGTATGCAGAATTTTCAACTGCGCCCACCTACAGTATGATTAATGCAACCACACACCCACACCTACACCTACACCAACAGATACAACTACAGCTACAGCTACAGAGCTGCTTATTGAAAACCACCTATATAGAGAATTGGGTTTTAACTGTTTCCCCTTTTCCTGTTGCCTTTCGCCAAACGGCATAAATGTTGCATTTATCGCTGTTGCTGTTGCTGTGGCTGCGGCTGTGGCTCTGACTGTTGCTGTCATTCAGTTTATTATAATGTCATTATGCTAATTTTACAGTTTTCAATCGATTCAATCGAGGCACACAAACAAAGTGCATGCATATGGCAGGGCTGGCTGGCAAGTGAATGGCATCTCTGGCAAGATGTTGTTGTCGCTAATGTCGCATCGCTGTTATGTATGCTCTGCTTGATGCCTGCATTTGACATTTTACTCATTGCTTTCTTGCTAATGTTGCTGTTGATATTTTTGCTCGCCTCTTTAGCTTTCAATAAAAATTGTTGAATAATCAGCAACAGCAGCAGCAGCAGCAGCAGCAGCAACCATCATCAATAGCAGCCACATTGAAAGGTACAATTCGCCTCCAGTATGTGGAAGAAGAAAGCGTATTGCGAATTTAGTGTGACTTGATTTGCGTGATGTGCATACACGTACTACACACACTCTGCACACCCTACACACATCACACGACATAGTTGCCTGACAAACACATGTGGCAGAGTGGCACTCGGATTATATAAGCTAGCAAATGTTATGGTATTTCAAGCACTATATAAATAACGGGCGTGTATGCCTTAAAACTTTTAAAACGAAAGGGCGAAAGGCAAAGACAAACGAGAGCAACGCGCAAATGTTGTGAATGGACTGTATTATAGCTAAATTGCCCACTTAATACCACCAGATAAGCCTCACTTACTATGGTAAATTCAAAATCAGCATTAGCTGCCATTAAAATGGAAAACATAAATTTAATGACGATGAAGAAAATATCAATTATCACCAAAATGATATAATATTAATAAAATAGTTGGATATATGGGAAAGTAATTAAATTTATGGCATTGATAATAAAAATGCTTCCATAGTATGGTATATACATATAACTCTTAGGTGTAGAATACTCTATATAGAAAGAGCATTTTCTATATTTCAACTTGATATAAAAGCTTCTATTTATTCTTTCAAAAATGTATTGAATTAATTAGTTTAACTTAAGGCTGTACATTACAAATAAGAGAAATAAAAAAAGAATATTAAAAACGAACTCTTGAAGTTTCAGTTTCAGTTCCCTTTTTTTTAATTTTTAACTCATTTAAAACGCTTGAAAATGAGCACAAAGACTCGTGTAGAATCGTACCCAAACCTGATGGTGGGGCCATCGCTTAATTTGGACATACAGTGAAAATCGAAATACAAAAGAATCACCTTACTATAACATTTACAACGTGTTAGCACTTTAGTTCTGAACAATTTCTAGAGTTTGACCTAAAGCATTTAGTGCTTAACAGGAAAATAGGCAAAACGTGCCATGCATAAGTGAAAATTTCTAAACACCACCATATTTGTATGTCGCCCTGACCATATTTACAAGAAATCAAAAATCAACAAGCCAATACGGTCCTATTGCTGCTAAAGTGCTTAAGCTGTTGTTGGCTAGTAATAGAAAAAAAAATATATATATATATAAATAAAACCGGTAATACAAAATACTGTTTACTGGCAAGCCATTGCACACTGGTCGAAATGACCGATTTTTTTGCATAAAATCGAAATATTGATGGATAAGAATGTTAATGTGACTTATATTTTCTCAAAGTATATTATCCAACTACATAAAATCCATAACTTTAAGTTCAATATTTACCACAGTGATTTTGTACGAGTGCCGCAAAGTTCAACAATCGATCAGACAATTGCTTCCAGCAAATAAGCGCGAAACCGACGCCCAACTTTGATGTACTACTGGAAGTTCACATGTGCACTAATAAATAAATAAAAATATGAAGAGTATTGTGAAAAGTATGTAAAATATAAAAAAACAAATTATGTTAAACGGATGTGCTTCCTGTTTTTTCGGTGAATTATTTTTTTTGTGTATTAAAATAGAAAAATGTTAACAAAAATGTTCGTCTTCTATGGATCATAACTAACAGGGAACTCCTTGGAACTAGCAAGTTAATATGGGAAAATGTTTATGTTTATAAGTAGTTTATAACACAAAAGAAATTTGTTGCCCCAATCATACCCGTTTTTTTTTTTATCTAATTAAAGACAACGATATTTTGTATGTACGCCATACAAATATCAGAATTTTTTAGTTGCATACTTTAAGGTGCACATATAATAATATAATTGACTTGCTGTTTGTCGAATAAAATAACAAGGTGATGTTTTTCTACCGATTTAAACGAATCGTACCATTTTGAAAAGAAGATTGTTTAAACTTTATACAAAAAAATAATAACAAGTGCTTCAACAATTTTTTTGACCGTCACACTCTTATCTCAATAAAAATTACTCATTTACAAAATATTCTTACATGGGCGGTGCACGTGGGCGTGGTCCGATTCACCTGAAATTTTTTCCATTTATTCTATTTGTGAATACAAGCGTTTGTACTAAATTTCAGCTTCATAGCTTTATTATTTTATTTTATTCAAAATAATTGGCCATTTCGACCAGTGTGCATTGCCTGGTTGTTTAGCTGGATGACTGCATAGTAAAATGAATAATGCTGCAAACCCAAAGGAATTTAATGAAATACAAAAAAAAATATATAAGATAAATATACAAAAATTAATTATATTTACATATTATAAATTTTAATTCAATTTACAATATTTAAAATAAAAAGTGTGTAAAGCTATAAATTAATTGTTTAGATAGTCTAATATTGTTTCGTTCCTTATCCATTATTTAAGACTGTTTCGGTTTTTAATTATTTCATCTTTTAAATAATCTTTTAATTTTCAAACACCCAAAAATGTAAACCCTTTATTTTTGTGTAATAATTTTATTTTATTTCTTTTTTAGATAGATATTCATTTACATTTTCAATAATTTATTTTAATTGTTGTAGTCAAATAAAATTGTTCAAAGTCTGTTAAAGTTTTCATATTATATCTAGCATGGTAACGACTTGGAAACGAAGCCAGCAATTTATGCCAATTTGTGCACTCCAATTTCCGTATCACACTTCAAAAAGCAGTTATATTATTGGAATTTTTGTCCGGGGGTTCAATGCACCGAGGGCACTGCATTCACTATATACTCACACTACATGCGAGTACAGTCGCCATCGGCTGCCAATTAAGTGTAAATGTCACGGGCTCAGTGCGAGGCATTAATCATAATTAGTTATGCCACACGACAGACAGCAGCTTCAACAAAAATAACAACGATAACAACAACTGCAGCTACAACTACAACAACAGCTACAACTACAACTACAGCAAAGTGGTCATTGATATGTAAACAATTTGAACTGATTTGAAAAGGCGATTAGAGTTCAATTTTGAACTCCAGTCGAGTCGAGATTAAGTGGCAACATGGCAACGCGCTTTTGTTGAAAGTTTGTACAACAATTAGCAAAATGTAGCACAAAGGTTTTTAGGGCTGGTTGTTGGTTGTTGTTGTTCGTTTGATGTTTGTGGTTAGTCTTGCTGTTGTTGTTGTTGTTGTGCATCTACGTAACGCAAATGAGCTAACAAACAGCGAAAAAGAAAGCAATAATGCTGCACATAACTGACTCTGGATTCGGAACGATTCACTTTGCCAGAGACAATTCGAACAATGCGGCGTATGCGCAATGTATGCTTTTGAGTGGGTGCGTGTATGTCTCTCTGTTGTATTGTGTTAAACCCTTTCGAGAAGTTATCTAATCCAATTAGGAGCTGTCGCAGCATTAAAGTTTTTGAGCGCAACGTTGCGTAAATTGTCCAAAAAGGGCGTGGCACATTCGGACAGGCGTTAATGTTTTGGCACACAAATTGTTGCTGTTCCTGCTGCTGCTGCTGCTGCTGCTGCTCTCGATTAAGTTTCGAGCGCCAACTGACAAAATTCGTTATAAAATTGCACTGCAATGGACGTTGGCTGTAAACATTTTAAACAATTATAAAACTTGTTTTACGCTTCACAACACTACACAAAAATACACATAACAAAAATAAATAAAAAATGAAAAGTAAAATTGAAAAATTGCAGCAGCAGCCAAATGCACCAAACGATTTGCCAGCAAATTGGCCGCAACTGTCAAGTGCAGCGAAGTCAGTCTGATGTTTTCACTCAATTTTTTATTTTATTTCAATTTTTGGACAATCGCATCGATTTATATTTCAGTTGCCAACCTAAATGGCTGTATTGATTATTTTAATTTAATACAATTTAAATAAAATCAATATTGCCTAGCATTTGTTGCTGGAAATTTATTGAATTTTAAAAGAAAATATACTATTGAAAAAATGTCGACCGAATCTATTTTCGAAACCAAGCTGATGGCCGTCATAGGCGATGAGGTTGGCAGTTTTCATAGAGTATTCAGAAAGGGTATTCATTTCTATTTTTGCAGGACACCTGTGTAGGATTTCTGCTCGGGGGCATTGGAGAAGTTAACGAACAGCGTCAGCCCAACTTTATGGTTGTTGAAAGAGGTAACTGCTGCAGCTTTTAAATAGCTTTTTAATATAATCTGTAACTGCTGCAGATACCACTGCTCTTGAAATACAGGAGTGCTTCAATCGCTTTGTGGCTCGCGAAGACGTGGCCATTATCATTATCAATCAGATCTATGCCGATATGATACGCCCATCCATCGATTCGCACCTATTGCCTGTGCCCACCGTGCTGGAGATACCTGCGAAGCAGCACGCATATGATTCGAGCAAAGATTCCATACTGAAGCGGGCAAATGTGAGTTATACCATATAGAGCATATTGCGTGTCGTATAATTAAATCTTTCTAGGGTATTTTAAAGCCAATCGTACGACGTCGTCCATAAAGATTTCTTGAGATTGCAGCATTTGAATTAAAAATTTGCATAGCTTATGCGAGCGGCTTTGAAATGCTTTTGACATTGTTACAAACTCGATGGCACAATTGATTCGAAAACTTTTAGACAAATGGAAAAGCAAAACAAGCACCACAAATACTTTATGCAACTTTTCAGTTTGCGTTTTAAGGAAATTGCCGAATAATAAAACAAAAAAAATATAACCAAACCTTTAGCTTGTATTGTAAAAAATCTGATGCAGCCCTGCACGTTGCACTGGCAACCACAGGACCAGCTATAACAAAAGTTGAAGTAACAACAAAGTGAGCGAAAACGATACAAATAAGCGCTGAAAATGCCAATACATGGCAAACGCAAAGCGAAAACAAAAGCACGTGAAGTAGACACTGCAGAAAGTAGCAGCAAAACTCTCTTGAAAGACACAACACAGCACATTGATACAATTTACGTTGCAAGAATTGAAACTCTAGGTAGAGGAGCAAGTGAAATGTGTAAGGCGTTCGGTTTTCTTGGCTAGGTACAGTGGATCATTTATCCGAAGTAAATGGCACAAACTTAAAGATTTCAACTGTGTAACGGTTTCAGTATAAATTTATTCAATAATAATAAAAAATCAACTTTTAGAGAATGTTTTTATTTTTAGCATAAACGCCGAACATTTATTTAGATATTTAGACCAGGGATCGCAAATAATAGTTATGGGTTGAAAATAACATTACAAGATATGTTGATATTAATAATCTTTAAAAACTACTAAAGAACTTCAGAATCTATGTAAATAGATTTGTATCCCTGAAATGGATAAATGTATTCTTTCTTTGTTGTGGGCGGAAAGAGGGTGACATCCACATTAAAATTTAGCTTGATCTGCGTATGGTATACACCAACATACATACCAAATATATTTACAAAATATAACATCCCAACTAATTTTTGATATCTATTTGCGGAATATGAGCCATAGTGCAATATATTCTCGGAACGCTTAGCGCAACAAAAGCATGCGAAAACAATATTTGTGCAAAGTATTTTACAGCAAACTTTTCGCGCCAGAAAGTTAACGAAAAGGCATTCAAAAAGTTGTGACAAGTTCGCATCTTTCAGGGGGCGTGGCTGTTGGCTGTTGGCTGTTGCTGGCTGCACTCCGTTGACAACGCCTGCCTAAAAATAGACAACGACATTGAGTGCACAACACGAATCGACGCCTGCAAGTATGCAGCGATAAATTGCTTTTGCCAAGCACTGTGTGAATAAGCGCACATTTGCCTCACTGCACTTGCCGCATTCAGATTTAATGAGCCATACAATTTGAGAGCAACCAATTGGCTGACTGTCAAAAATCTGTACTTCAGGTGCAAATTTTCTGACAACATAATGGCGTGATACGGTTTCCGGTTGGGCCTAATTAACCGCACTGCTGACACCGTCGTTCAACAATATCATACACTGGCATAAGGTAGTAAAATTGCGTTTCGGCTGCCAAATATATTTGACAAAGGGCCATAACAAATGCGAGTGAGGGTATGTCTTTGAAAGGTTGAAAATCGTTCTAACAAAATAAAAGAAAGTCACGAATAATAAAGAAATTAAATCAGTTGGACTAAAATAGGGATTTCAAACAGAAATAAATAAAATTGTGTTTTGTTTTTAAAAGGACAAAATTTTGAAACTCGGTTCCTTGGAGAATATTACATTTTTGACCTTTGAATTATTATATTATAAAAATATTATTATTAAATTATTAATATTATTATTATCTTGAAGTTCGCGAACTTTTTCGCATGCCAAGTTGACGAATATAATTTATTTTGAATTTTAATAATAATGCAGTTAATATTCTATAATGTTGCTAATTCAGTATGATAGTCGAAATAAAATAAATAAGCTAGTATTCAGTGTTGACATAATTACGTAAAATCTAGCGCACTCTGTCGATCTCATAGGATCTCTAAAGAAGGAACTGCACGTTCAAACCCATTTGGAAGCTAAAGCAATTTTTAATTAAAATAGAAGACGTGGCACAATATACTCGTACATGCCATGTAGAATGTTAAAAGTGGCATCAATTGCCCAGCAGGAGCAAAAGGGCGTCGTAAAGTAATGAAGAAGGGAGCAACAGAGCGGAACTTTTGACATACGATGAAAATGCTAAAGAGGCACAGATAGTGAAAGAGAGAAAGACAGACAGAAACACGGAAAGAGAAGGAAAGAAAATGAATGAAAGAAAACTAAATAAATAAGTGAATGACAAAAGTCGAGGCTGTTGGATGGGGTGGATGCAAAACTTTTGCAGCAGTAGCAATGGAGAAAATAAATAAATGAAATTATGCAAAAAGTAGTTTTGAATTTTCATGACAGCGTTTAAAAAACAAATAGCTGAATGCAATTTAAAACTGCGCAGAGAATGGCATCTAGTGTAATAATAAAGGCAACTAAAGATACCGGATGCTGCGAGAGACAACAAAGAGAAGTTGGAAGCGTGCTTTTTACATGAAAATGAGCTATATAGCCGCAGCTACTGATGTTATTGCTTCAAGTGATAATTGAAATCTAGCCACAGAAGACAATTCCAAAAGTATGTTTATAAAAAACAAGCATGCTTCATATCGAAGGAATACTTGCCCAAAAATTAGCAGAAGAAACGCTTGCAATATTCCAAATGCAAATTAACAAATGTAATTGGCCCAGAGAAAATTAACTGGCAGATGGAAAGCTGAACTGGACAGCTGAGCGAGGGAACGACAGTCGTTAAAATATTTGACTTGGACTTGGACAATTCCAGTTAGTTGGTTGCTTCAATCAGTTTGGCACAGGCAGCACGGAAAGACACAGAGACAGGGAAACGCCCACATAGACAATTGCAGGCACTTGACACTGTGGCAGGGCGACCTGCAGGACTCAATGTGCTCGAAAACAAAGTTAATTAAATGATCTGATCTCCATTATTCCCAAGTGCTAATCTCAATTACAAAATTGAAATGAGCAAGAGCACACAAACACAAACGTTCGAAGCAGTCTTGAGGGAATTCAAGCTTCGCTCACACATTGACAAACATACAAACATACAAATGTGCAAAACTTGGCCAAAATGTAACTCGAATATCAAAGAAAATAGGGAAAGTGAAATGGATTCAGTAGATTGAAGTGCAACAGAGAAGCTCCAAGCACAAAGAGACATTCTGTCTATGTGTCTATGTGTGTGTGTAGATGCATATGGGGCTGCCATTTTATGGACATATTTAGAGGTTGGTGTTGGGTCGTTTGGCTGGGGGCGTGGCTGCAATGCAATCGGCACGGCACAAAGCGTTTCATTAACAATTGCAAATTGGTATCAATTCATGACAGACGTTCAAATGCCGCTCTGCCTTCGGTGTACGTGTGCACGTACACACACAACGAACAGTACATTTGTGTATCTGTGTGCGTATGAGCACAGTTGAACTTAATTCTCCGAATCACTGAGCTAAACAAAATCATTGAAACTGCCATTGCCTGAGAACAGCATGGCTAAGAGGCATCCGGCTGATGATGATGATGATGATTATGATGAGGGTGATGATGATGATGTTGCTGTTGTTGCTCATGATGTCGTCAATTATCGGTGTGAGGTATGGATATTGAACAGTTAGCCTATTGAGACTGTTATAGTTATAGCCCAGACATATATGCATGTATATGGGGCGTTTAATTAGCTTGGAAATAATGGACAACATGGCGTATGCGTTATTTGCGCAAACACAGGTATTTACCTGAGACACAAGATAACTTCATTGCATTGTCTGGCAGCAAAGTATCGAGCATCTGCAACTAATTAATTAGTTTGAATTTAAATTAAGACGATTTCGTGAATGGCAGCGTCGACAAGAATGTCGATGTCCTTAGCATTGCCGTAGCACTTGATTGGAGGCGTGTCTGTGCGGGTTTGGGTTTGCGATTGGGTTTGGTTTGTTTGCTCTGCTGCTGCATGTCGAGGACGGCCATCACTTTATCTAATTTGTATTCAAAACACAAAACAGCTGCCGTTGCCGTTACAGTTACATTTGATTGAATGTGTCCCCCCTACCTGCCCTGCTGGCCCGTCAAATCGTATTACATCGGAGTCGAAGATTAAACGCCAGAGCAGCTTTTAACAGTGACGTTTGCTCGGGGTCTTCTAATTAATTGGCATTGAGCAGAGCGACGCTTCGAAAGGATTAAGCAACAAATTGCATCTCACTGCACAATGGTCTTTGAAAACGGACAGATGAAGTGACACAGGAGAGTTGCTGAAAGTTTCTCTGCATTCGGATTAATTAAATAGTATATGAAATTATCTAAATGAAATCGAAATATGCTCATAGCTTTTTGTCTATTTTAACACCAACTATAGTTAGCTGGCAACAATGCCTTTGTTATGGCCACATTCATGGCTAAATTTCAGTCGACTTTATAAGCATAACAAATGCATGGCTTTGCTATTGTAATACTCCAGCAACAGAGCCACAAAACCGCATAAAAATAAACTGCCATACAATTGAAATGGAAAATATATATAGAAATAGATACAAATGCATACAAATAACAATTGCAAATATTTAGTTTAAATTAAAAAAGGAAACTTTTTAGCCTCAGGCTTTGTGCAGCACCACAAAAATGTTCAAGTCGCTGGCAAAATAAAAAATGTGTATAAAAATGCCTGTGAAAAAAGTACCGCAAGCACACACACTCGTACACATTCACACAAATAACGCTACGTTTGCACACAACAATAAAATGGCGGCGCTAAGTTAGGCAACCGACGCCAACGCCGACGCCGACGCCATCATTTTTGGGGTAATGCAAAATTACGTTATAACGGCATAAATTTAAATAAATGCCGGTCTCGGGATTTTTATGCATTTTTACCGCATAACAAATACTTGTGCTAGCTTGCGCTATCGCTCTAATGCGCCTTTGTTGCCTGCCACGCCCACCGCACACCCACATAACACACACTCTTACCTCATGCCCCTTACCTGAACCTCAACCTCAGCCTCGGCTGCTGCTGCTACTGCTTGTCCTGCTGCATTTGGCCAGTGAAATTTCCTTCCGTTTTTATTGGCGCAGCAGCTAGAAGTAACCTAGTCAAATGTGTATATGTGTCCCTCTGCCCGCCTGCCACCCCTTGGCTCCTGTTGCTCTGGTTGAGAATCCTTGGCTGTTATTTGTATGCCCCTAAAATTATGCAAAGTAATGCTGTCTGCCGCTCAACGTGTTCTCGTTTCACGCCGATATTTGCAATTGTTAAAGTAATAAGCGGTTTTAAGTGTGAGCTGCACCTGTTCAGGCCTCAATCCACAATCCTTAATCCTCAATCCTCAATCCTCGCCCAGCTCATAGCTCAGTCCAGTCTCCGTCTCCGTCTCGGACGCGTCTGTTGCATGAGCAAATATTTGGCCACCTTAAGCGACTGCCAACGGCTGTGCAGCAGACTCTTGGCCAATTAAATGGCCAGCAGTAAGTGAGACTCGTCGCTAGCTCAGTTACAGAGCAGACCCAATACCAATACCAGTACAAGTCCCAGCTGCAGTGTGTGCCTCCTCTGTTTCGCTCTGCTCCTGGTACACCGGATGTGGCTGCGCCATGCTTTTCGGTTTACGTAGTAAATTAACTTCCGTTTTATTTGTAAGATTTCCTTTCGCTTTGCTCGTCGTTCGTTTTGCCCTTTTTGCTGCCGATCCTGGCGTGACTCTGCCCCTGTCCTTGGGCTGCTTCGGTATGCTTTTGTTACTTTATTTTGTTTTTTTTTTCGGTTTTTTTTTTATTTTGTGTTTTTTTTTTGGGGCTATGGAAGCTATGGGGTTTGGCTGCTTGGCTGCTGCTTTTGTATATTTTTAAGCGCTTTTTCATTCAATTTGCGAAATTGAAGTGGGAATTGAGAAATAAATTCCGTTCCGTGTGTTTCGGCTTGCACTCCGATTCTTTGATACCAGATCCAAGTCTCGACTACGACTTTGGTTTGCGTGTTTGCACACGAATGCAACGGATGTGGCCAAGGCCTGGGACTCGACTCGATTCGACCCGTCTGGGCAGAATTAGGTGAAATGCAAAACGTTTTACTTAATGAAATAATTGAGGCATCTGAAGGCCATAGCCGACAGCACTGCCCCGGAAATGGGAGCATTTAAATGCTGCATAAAGCGCATTTCCGTCTGTTTTCCTACCCGCTTTCCGCTCGTTCACCATTTCGTCTTGCTATCTCTGTGCTCCACTTTTAGCTGCACTTTAAATACACTATCACACAGATAAATAAAAGCGGCTGTAGTGAATGCTATGCATATTTTCCAGCTTGACATTTATGCAAACAGAGGAAAAGTAAAAGGAAGAGCAAAGGAAAAGGAAAAGCAAGATTTTTCTAACGCTTAGCTCAGAGTTGTCTTATCTAAGTTACAACAGCTCTCCCTCTGCCGTTGAGATACAGAGACGGACTATTGTACCCCAATTGTTCAGATTGCCAGTTTGCCAGTTTGCCAGTTTGCCAGTTTGCCAGTTTTCCAGTTTAAGAGTTGCTAGCAGCTGCTGGATCACTGATTCATCTGGCCACTCATATAAGCTGCCATTCGGATATAGAACAGTTATTGCTGCCTGGGTAACTCGGCTGCTTATCACAAGTGCAGAGTCTTGAATCTCTGAGAGCATTTGCCTTTTTGTGTGCGTTCCATGAAACAGGTAGCCCCTTGGCTCCTCAAGCGTTTTCAATTTGTATTAAAAGCTTTCCGCAGGGCAAGGATGTGCTGGGTGTTCAGCTTAACATATGCATTAAGACGTGCTGTCTATGTAAAAGAATGAAAAGGAACCCCCTTCCAGTTGCCAGTTCCGCACTCATTCCTTCCCGCTCATTGCTCCCTTCCTCTCGAAGTTGTTGTCCAATTTGGGTTGATAATTTCACGGTTTGTTGACAACTCAGGTGGACAAAACATTGTATGGCTATCTGTACCTACATCTCTACATCTCTATCTGCTGCTGCTGACCCCGACATTGGTTCGTCTGGTTCATGGCAAAGCTTTTGAGTGTGCAAGTCGGTCTTCTGTCCAGAACGCCATTGTCATGGCATTTACATGCACTGGTGGCTGCCATTAAGCACTAAAACCGACACACAAACCCCTACAAGTGCCAGTGGGGCAGACAACAACTATTAGGAAAGACTTTACTTTGATTCGTACATCCGAGTTTTTGCCTCAAATGATTGCCTTGTCAATTGCTTTATGGCTCAGTGTGTCTGTAAACGTATTAGAACTATTTTGTATTGAGTGGCTAGTCTTCAATGGCTTTACAGTATTAAGAGCAAGATTAAAAGATTGTCTAAAGGCTCCGAAACTAAACTTTATTGTTCACAAATTGATACCGGATTATGATTGAATTGTGTTGTTCACAAATAGCTATTCCCATTTTATTTATTTATAGTTTAAGCGTAAGACAGTGAATAAACTAAATAAATATAAAAATTAATAGAACAATTTAAATGTAATTGAGATAAAAAATAAAATTAGCTTAAAGTATACTTAACGAAATTATTATTTATTTAATAACTGGAATATTCGGTTGGAGATGAATTAAATACTTCATAAAGACCTTATTCAAAAAATGAATGTAAAATATTGTCTATGCAGAAAAGTCTAGTTAAATTGGCTGAGAGCCAGAAGAAAAAAATGTCTTCTTATTTATCAGCATTTATTAATTTATAAGCATATACTTCTTCAACGCAAAAAGACTAAATAACTTGGAGTTGATAGTATACTATAGATAGAATTATAAAACGCAAAAACCAGCGTAAACCTATTAAATTAATAAACACTGTACACGTACAGAGCGTTTAAGCCTGAAAAATACCATTAAATCGCAGTCGTAGTTTATACACTCGTACTTTCTCTGGTTTTACACTTGCTGGCCACTTTTTGCTGCCGAAACGCGATATCTCATTACAAGAGCAACATTTTTATTTAAACCGATTGAGTGATTTATTGTAATTTATTTCATTTAAATCGTTTGTCTGACACAAACGCAGCATGGCTCAGCCGAAAAAAAGGAAGGTAGCTGCAAAGCCCACACAGAGTCAACCCAACCGACCAGACCAGGCAAGTCGAAAAAAGCGTGATATTTACAATACATTTTACAGCCGATGGTGGCGCACGCATCACTGGCCAGGATAAGAGCTACGAGGAGTAAGTATGTGTAGTATGAAGCCCTGGCCGGTGCCCGTTGAGCGCATTTAAATGTTGGCAAAAATCAAGCAGGGCAACATCGGCATCTACGTCGCTGCTGACGGACCGATGATCTGTTGCTGGGCGACACTTGAGTCGCATAGACTGCTAGATACTCTGTAAACAAGCTGCATTTTAAAATATATGATGCAAAAATTAAAATGAATAATTGAATTGTTTTTATTTCTTAATAAACTCCTACTACTGTGAATAAATTAAAAATTTAAAAAATTAAATTAAATAAGTGGAAACTGACTGCTGATTTACAGGGTATGTTGACGTTAATGTAATCTTGATTTGATTGCCATTTTCATGCCATTTTGTTTTACATTTTACATTTTTGCGTGCTCAGTTCAGTTGCTTTCGCTTGTATTGACTTCATTTTAAATTGGCGGTTAAATCTGTTTGAAATTGTCACGCAATCACACACACCAACACGCACAACACTCAGGCCCCAGACATCAACACAAACACACGAACACACGCACACACATACACAGATACACCGAACGAGTGACGGCCGTCAGGCAGTGCTTGGGCCTCAGCCTGGATTTTCGGTCGGCTGCTGTTTTTAGTGATTTTACTTTTGCCTTGTTTTTTGTATTGCATACTTTTAAGCGCACTCTACTGCGCGTTCCCTCTCTGGCTCTATCATCCACCTCTTCACAGCAGTTGACGTCGACTGCGACTGCGACTGCGACTGCGACGCCAACGGCAGCCGCACTCGGCGCAATCAACGCAACGAGGCATTAATTTGTTGTACACTGTGTGACATAATTGGGTGACAGTGCGGCAAAAACAAGTTGTGGGCCCAGCATTTGCTGAGTGCAAGCGTTGCGTCTACTCCTCCAGTACCAGCACCTCCACATCCACCTCCACCTGCACCTCCATTTGCACCTCCATCTGCATCTGCTCTTTTTGATTTGATTTTTTTTGGCCTGGTATTCAAGTTTATTAGCCTATGAAAAATTTGCTAGGTGTGCGCTTTTCTCTTGGCATTGCATACAAATTTTAATTAATGCAGTCACACCTCAACATCCCATTCTCATTCCCACTGCCATTCCCCCGGTTGGCAAGTGTTGTGATAGTTTTGGCCTGGCTAAAATTGATTTTGACAAGCACAAATGCGGCTATGTTGGCTATTTAAATTCTTATTTGTGCATGTCACTCAGTGAGACGTTGACAGGGGCCTAAATAGTACAACCACTAAAGACCTGAAACTGACCATGACTTCAGCTCTATTTTGGTTCAGTTTAGTTTTGAGTGCCCTGCAAAATGTTGGCCAACCGCAAGAAGATTCTTATGTATTGCCGCTAGTTGCAGCTCTTTTCCCTTTTGGCCAGTCTCTACGTTGCGGTTGTTGGGGTTTTGTTTGAGAGTAAGAGCTGAAAAAACAGCACATATAGTCTACATCTTTTGTATCTTTTTTGTTAATTTGCAGCTGCCACTCTTTGCAGTCAGTCGGACTTTAGCAGAGGCAGCCTATGTGTGTTTGTCCAGCCAATTTGAGACTTTCGGAAATGAACAAAGTTGTGCTTATGCACATGGCCAGGTAATTATGGCTCGTACGGCAGGTAGAACTCAAGCAAAGCGTACAATTTTCCAGCCAAAAGTACAATTGGAGTTCCGCTTGCATTTTAGGTCAATGCAACGAGATTGGAGTTCCGAAATATTGTTATTTTAAACCAAAACAAGAAAAAAAACCCGGAACGTTTTATTAGAAATCATTATGATACGCACGAAGTCATTTTGCATTATGGGTTAAAGTTGATTTTTTAATACTTTCCACTTGTACATACTTTTGGAACAAATAAATCATAACCAAAACCAAACTTGATATGAATATTCCTAAATGCAATCTAATAACAAACATACCCTAGTGGATAACATATACAGGCTTTTCCATTGATGGGGTTAAATAACCAATAAAGCACTTTAAAAGAACTTGAAACTTCCGAGTGCTATATGGAAATAATATATTTCTATATTTATTTATTATAGGTAATTGAAATCGAAATCATTGCGAAGCATAAACAATAGAATTCTGCATATTATGTTATTTATACATACTATAAACAGGAAATGTGTAAGTGAGAGTGTGTGTGTGTGTGTGTATGTGTATGTGTGTGTGAGTGTATGTAGGCACTTAGCGAGGAAACAATAGCCAATAAAGTGCATGAAAAACTAATTGCAAATTTTGTACAACACAATTGAAGTATGCTGAAACAATGCAGAGCCAAAGTTTATATTTAACCAGAATGGGCGGAGCAGATCAGTTGGACGCGCCCAACTGCAGCATACCCTGTTCCCTAAATTTAAAATATAATTTAATAATATTATCATACGAAGCGTATCAGCAATACTGCCGGATGACGAGTGCAATATTTATTTATTTAAAGTCGACTAAGACCAGTTGGCCAAGAAAAATTATATTACAAATTAAAATTAGAAATAATAAAATTTAAATAATTAAAATTTAATTAAAAAATATAAGATAAGAAAAATATTGTTTATTTAATAGTTTCTGAACTCGTTAACCGATTTCAATGCACCTTTCAGGTTATTTAAATAAAATAGTATAAAGTATATATTGTAAATGGCTGCTCTAGCTTTTATAGTTTTCGAAATTTCAGCGTTAATATAGACTGATTTTCAGAAGGACAGAAGGACATGACTATATCGAATCGTCATCCTGATCAAGAATACATTTACTTTGTGGGATCTGTCATAATTCCTTCTGCTCTTTACATACATTCTCCCAAAGTTATTGACCCTATTTTTAAGCATTTTTATTGGGCACAGGGTATAAAAAGCACGCGTTAACCAATAGCATTGACCAGTATAGCAGCCTCTGTGCTTGTGTGTGTATATATGTATGTGTCTTTGCCAGTGTGTGTACGTATGTATGCACAAAGGAAGCAGGCCGAGCAGCAGCTACAATAACGTTGACCTCACGCTACAGATTAAAAATTAATAAAATGCATAACTCGATTGAACATTGTATTTACATGCCATAAATAAATGATTGAAATTCCATAATTATGTAGGTGTAAAAAAAGAAAGCAAAGGAGAGAACTGAACCGCGGAAGCGGTAGCACAGAATATTTTAATTGTTGCAACGTTTATTGATTAAACATTTAACAATTTCCCATGGCTTTTATTATTTTTAAATCACTTCTTTCACGCTAAACAGTGCAAGCGGAAACCGGAAGTGGCGAACGCCATTTACGCCTGTCGCCATGCGTGTGTGAAATTCAACCCCTCAAGTGCGCCATTGTCCGACTGTCAATACAAACTCACTGACACGCCAAACCACGGAGCGTTGCTTATCTGTTGTAATTGTTTAAGTACGGGCTTGCGCTTTTACAGCTTGTTATTGAAAAGTAACAACATGAAGTAACAGCAATTACTGCCATAACAACAGCATGCATACTGAGATACACTGCAGACAATCATAATGATGATGATAACAACTACAACTACAGCTACAGCTACAACAACAGCAACAACGATAACATCCACACTGCATTGGCGCCGTGTTGGGAGCGCAACAATTGAAAATTCAATTAAAAGTCTTTATTAAAATAAAATGCGCTATAAACTCCCAGCGGCCATGCCCAGTTGCCCTTCTGTGCGCCTGATCTCCATTCGCATGGAAGCACTTGGCGGTTGCGCCTTTTATGCCCACCTGCTGGGCCACGCCCCCAACAGACCTAACGCTGTGTGTGACCTCTCTTGCCCCTCTCCTCCTGTCCTCCCCGCCCACCCACTGTGTGTGCTGTGGCTTTTTTCTCCCGAATCTGAAGCGTTGCAAAGTTAATTTGGGTTTTTGTTGTTGCCAATTTTAAATGGTTGTTATTGTTGCTGTTGCTGTTCATACTTCTATTGTTGTTGTTGTTGTTGTTGTTGTTGATTCGGTTTCGGTCAGGCCGTAAGTGATTTTAATTAATTTAAATTCGAATTAAAGCGGTTTTTGTCCGATTAAAACTCAAAAACTGCAACAATGATCGGCCCGCATAATTAAAATTTAACAAAATTGCCCTTTCGCAATTCATACAAATTGTGCATAATTTAATTCGCCAATAAAATGAAAAATAAATAAATGCTTCAGGTCATTTCATTAATTGCTCATGCATATAAACAGCAAAAATTCCCCGAAAAATCTCCAAATGTTACCCAAAGGCACTCTACGCTCTAAATTCTGCTCAGGTTTGTGATGAGTTCTGCGATTTGATCTAAAAATAAAATATATGCCGCATTTGTGTATTCACAGATTTAAGGTTTTAATTAATTTTTGGCAGCTATTTTAAATTGAAATTCATCCTTAAAGGCAAATTCAAATATGTATTTATTCCTTTACTAGCGAAATTCAGGCAGATAAATGGAATAAGCTTTAATTAATTCTATTATCTAAACATATAATACTAATAGAATTTTTAAAACATTTATAGAAATTATTTTTATTATTTCTATTTAAAAATAGCATCTTGGTAGTCTTGGGCTATATGTTTTCTGCAGTACGCCTTGCAGCCTGTCAGTGAGTAAGAGTTTTCCATACTCATATGCACAAGTCAAACAAGTCTCGGGGAGTGTGTACACAGATGCTATATCACATGTAAGTATTTTTACAAATGCCAGCAGGTTTATATACATATCGGTTAGTGTCCGAAACGAATGGGTTTACTCTAAAACTACGGGGTCTAATTTATCTCCCTCGGTGCATTGCAAACTTCACGACTAACTTATTATACTCTCTGCAGGTTCAATGGATTTGCACAGTGCTGCTCAAAGCTCCGGCTAAGTCGTTGTTATTGCATTCACAAGATAAATGAGGCTCCCTGCTCTGGCTGTCGTTGCTGAAGTCCAAAGTCCGAAGTCCGGAGACCTGAGTCCGGACTCCGGAGTACAGAGCTCTGAGTCTAGGAGTCAGGACCTATGTTTGGATGCGTCGTGCGGTGGCAAGGTAAACAAACATCTCGGATTAACAGTGGACGCTGGTCAGTGGGCCAGCAGAGACAGTATCGGGTTAGCAGTAAGAGCGGCATGAACATGGACGTGCTGCTCCTGTCCGTTGTGTGCTCTGTACACCTTGCACTTGGCCGAGCGCCCAAAGTTGTTTACACTTTTTGAGGCAGGACATAAGAGGCATGACAAAACACGGGGCAAACAAAACTAAAGCTGTAAATAGTGGACCAGTAGCAGGACGGGACCAGACCAGAGCCAGCGCACAGACCAAAACAGACCAAAACAGACCAGAAAAACCAGGAGCTAAAAAACGCACCGAATACGAAAACTTCGCCCAAAGCTTCAGTTCTCCATTAGCAGTGGGCAATGGGACAGCGGTCTGCGGGGCGAACCAACTAAAGTTGACTAAAAGCAGTTTATCCACCTGCAAGCTGGTGGCACGGGAGAGGGCAGAGCGGGGGGCGGCATAAGTGTAAGGCGTGGCACAGTACGTGCAAAGCGCACGTGTATTTGGCACTTGGCCATTGTTACCATTGGCTTTGTCTTGCCATCTTTGCTCTGTGACTGCATAACTGTAAGTGTCTGAGCGTCTGAGTGTCTGTGTGTGAGGACTTAAAGACTGAACTGACTAAGCAAGCTTTTGTGGTATACAGTTAAACAAGAAAGTGGCCAAGTGTCATGGAGTCGACTTGGAGCGACGGCCATTGAATGGCAGCCGGGCCAAAACAAAGAACTCTGCCCGGCATAATCAGCACTCAGCCGTCGCGTTTTGGCCGCAGCCATCGCCATGGCAATACTGCATTTATAATTCCCCCGAAAGCCCTGCACAACAAATGAAAATAATAAAAATAAAACGCGGAAAAAACAAAAGCAAGGAAAGTCAAAGGATTGCCAGGATTGCTGGGATTGGTGGGATTGCTGGGATTGCTGGGATTGCTGGATTGCTGTTTTCTTGCGTAGCCATTAGACAGCGCCTGGCAGCATTTCCGCTGCCAACACAAGACTTTAGACAAGTTTTCACGGCTGGCTGATCCAATTCCCACTCACTCACCTGGCATGCTACCGGGTATGCTGCCTCGATTTCAACCATGTGGGGTGGTAATAGAAATGTTCTTTTCGTTGTTTTATGCCTATTTACGCTTCTAACAGGACATCCGGCAAAATGGGGCTACAACTTAAGCGGCTCGGCTCCTCAAACTATGCTCTTTTATATTTCTCACACGTTCCAATTACATAGAACGCCAACGCTCCCGCTATTCCTTAAGGGCACAATTCAGCTCTGCCTGGGCAAAGTAATAGCGTGCCAAAGAGCTACTTCATCGTTCAGCGGAAGTGATTGAAGCTATGCGAGTGTGTGAGTGGCCTCACATGCATGTGTGTGTAAGTGTTGGTATTTCGCATACAAAACTGCCGAGCCATTGCTGAACTTTGAGTGCAGGTCGCATGGGTTGCCGGGTCGTCAGGTCGCCGGGTCGCCAGGTCGCTTAGACCGCATACATTATGGCCAGAGCTCCAAGCCCAAACTCCGGCGATCCCCGACGTTTTGATTTCTTGGGCTGCACAGAGCCAAAGTGCTAAACTATGTTGCCCGGCTTTTGAGTGCGGTCCTGGCACCTTTTTGCCACCTTATGCTACGCATTGGCAAGCATTGTTTGTTTGTATGTGTCTGTGTGTGTGTGTGTTGGGCTACGACAAACGTTTTCAATTAGCAGTTCATGAATTTTTAAACCGTTAATGAAATATGCAAAGGCATTTTAAATGCGGCTGCATGTACATAAGCCACTTCTGTGAGTATGTGTGCATGGCTTGTGTGTGTGTGTGTGTGTGTGTGTGTGTGTGTGTGTGCTGCTGCTAAATAAAAGTGAAAGTCTCTGGCAAGTATGCAATGTCAAATAGTTGCAAGTGGTGCCTCAAAGCAACCGCAGGAGAGGAAGCCACGTCAACCGGAAACTACTTCGATTGGCAACGACTTCCGCTTGATACGTTAGCTAAACAAGCTGTCGTTTTGCATGTTGCTGTTGTTGCTGTTGTTGCTGTTGCTGTTGCTGCTGTTGTTGCTGCTGCTGTTGGTGCATCGTTTGACATGCCAAAATTGCGTTGGCACATAATTAACGCTCTGCCTGCACAGCTAGCTCAAAATGCAACTGCGACTGACAACAATTACAAATGTAATAAATGTAACGGCAAAGTGCAATTGCTGTTGCCGTCGACACAACTTCAAAAGTCAACGAACTACACATGCAAAACAAGCCACACACCCGCACACACACACACGCACAACACACACACACACACTTGCAGCCATTTGCACCTCTGCGCACACTTTTGCTAGTTAGAAGTTGTTCGAGTTGTGCTGCTGCCGCGCCATTGCAGCAATGGCTGTGTATTTCTCTCTCCTTCTCTCTCTCTCTCCGTCTCTTACCATCTCCCTCTAGGTATGTGTGTGTGCCGAGTCATACAATTTCATTTACATATTTGCACTCGTTCTTTACCCAGACAACGACGACGACGACGACGACGTCGACAACGAAGTCGACTTTTTCTTTATGTAACATTTGTGTTTGGTTTTGGTTGCTGCGGTTTGTTTTTGTTGCCTGCCTGCTCTATGGCCCAGCAGCTCAGCATGTTGTGGCATTTACACACACAAGTTGCCACTACACACACATGCTCGGTGCTCATTTCATTTAAATTTTAATTTTAATTGTCGAAAAATGCCATACAAAACCATTGAGAACTTGCCTCAACTGCTTCTGCCCACCTCCGCTCTGCCCCTGCCCCACTGCCTTCAGAAAAAAAATTAAATAAAATAAATACTTGAAAAGCCAGGCCAAGCGGCAGATTTTCTTTGGGCGCAAAATTTAATTCAAATTAAAGCTACAGCTCAAATGCTAAGAGCAAAACTATGCCGTTCTGACATCAGACTGCAAATTCCGCATTCCTTTCGCCCCGCTGTACTGAACAAAGCAAATAACTTTACTTCACATGTTGTAAATACATACATATATGTATGTATGTTCCTACATGGCTTTTAAACTGTAAAATTTAATTAAATTTACTTCAGCAGACATTGATTGCATGCTTTGATAATTCCATCACACAAACGAAATACTTAATACTTAATACGTACAATAATTCCAGCAAGCACATTGTATTCATTTTCAACAAGTGGCTGACGTTGTTGACGGAAAATGTAACACGTAAATAAATTGAGAACAATCGAAGCAATTGTGCGAAAACCAGCCAACAACTGTGCATCAATTTATTACATTGCATTCAAAAATAATAGACTGCGGTATGCACAAAAATCAAGTTTTCATAAATCTTATTTTAACATTTATAGTAGCAACATTTGAAGATATTGTTATATTTATATATTTTATATCCAATTTTAAGGCCAGCTAAAGTTCAGTCAGCAAGACGTAGGCAGCAAGAGTTAGGCAGCTAGAAATGGGCCAGCAAGAGCTATTTAAGGAGAGTTAGGCCAGCTAGAGTTCGGCTAGCAAGAGTTCGGGCAGCGAGAAAAACACCAGCGCATGTTCGGCCATGTTGGGTCATCGAAAGTTTGGCCATCGAGAGTAACACATCGTAATGCATTTATTGTTCATATCGCACAAACGATCTGGAAGTTCACTGCAATATGTTTCTCACAATGGGATACGATATTATAAAAAATAAACACTTAAGCACCCACCACATGACTGCAGAAACTACACTGTGATTAGCTGCACTGCAGTTGCAGTATTTATAGATATTGCTTGGAGGCTGCCCTGTCGCTGTCTCTTGATCAGTTCCCGCCAAGAATAAAGCGTCACAAAAACCCACTCACCAGTCCGCGTATGATCATACACAGCGCTTGACCACTCACATTGGGTTTGTGTGTGTGCGTGGTATTCATTGAGTACAATTCGGAATAATAGTTGAAATGGGAAACGGTCAGTGCAGTGGCGTGAGGCCTCTGTATTTGTAAACCTCTGGATCCGAGCAATAAATGTATTACGTTTTCGCTATCTCTCGCTGCCCAACCTTGGCTTGCTGAACTCTTGCTTGCCTTACTCTCGTTGAACGAACTCATGCTGGCCAAACTCTCGCTGGACGAACTCGCGCTGGCTACTAGCTCGACTATCGAAATATGGCTTGTCGAACTCTCGCTGGACGAACTCTCGATGGCTGTTCTCTCGCTCGCCAAACTTTTGCTGCCCGAACGCTCGTTGGTTGTATATACGATAGAGCCACCAAGTTCTTTACTACAATTTTCTTGAGTTTATATAATTATCTTTAAGAAATTAAATTTCTAGGTGTTGTTGTTTGATAGCAAATCAGTTAGTTACTCAGGATAAATAACTTAATATATATTTGGATAGGTAAATTTCGGAGCCTAGCAGCTTAAAACGGTAAAATTTGTTTAATTGTTACTTAAAAACCGATTAAAAATAATGGAATTTTATAATCGGCTTTAAACGTAAACGGCACTATATATGTTAAGTAGAAAAACCTTTTCAAGCCTTTAATAAATTGTTTTAGTGATGCATGTCTTAATATTTTCTATATTATTTACATATCTATATTCTTTAATTCATTAAATTTATTTATGCATTATGTATATATTATATTGCCAAGTGTTCAAATGGCGGTAGGCCATACGTTGTACGCAAAGGGCTTATTTAAAGCTATATTTAAATACTTTCAAGTTACAGCCTTATTTAAGATATACATTATCAAGCTGTTTCAATTAGCTTTTATTTGTTTGCTGGTAGAAACAAACGAACATCAAGCTACAGCTGCGGCCTGTGAAGAGATTAACCCTGAAACTTAATAGTTGAGCAGTTGGAGTTTTAAATCCGAAAAAGCCTTCTGCCTGACACACGATGTGCAAAGAATAATGAATATTACATTCAAATTGCACGAGTGCCACTTAGGCACGCGCACACACAGAGACACCTATGCACCAATGGGTGCATTTGTTTGTGTGTGTCGTGTGGTTGTGAGTGTGTGTGTGAGTGTGAGTGTTGTAGGTGTTTGCTGCATCTTCATACTTGTGTTACAAAAGTCAGGCAACTTGCATAATGCCTCTTCTAGCCATGTTTATGCCACTTTATGCAAAAATAATTGCACAATTAGTTTGAAGCTGCCGGTTGCCGGTTGCAGGGTGCCGGGGGGCAGGTACTAGGTAGGTTCTTCGGCTCTTGGGCTCATGCTGGCTTCTGGTTTGCTGCAACGTGTGCTCCGCTTGGCTCCGCACATTGTAAAATTGGTTCAAGCTAAGCTACCAACGCCACTGGCAAGGTGATGGCGACGGCGACGGTGACGGCAATGCCGGTCGCATGTAACCTACCACGACCTATGCATGTCTGTCTGTCTATCTGTCTGTCTGTCTGTCTGTCGTACAGCTCCCACCGTGCGCTGCTCATTAGTAAGAGTTCTGAATGCTATTACGGCGTCATCTACTCTCCTAATGCCATGTACCTCTGCTCGTTTTGCGCTTGCTGCAGTTGTTCTCCTTGTTCCTTTCCCTCCACACTCTCCCCCTGCTCGTACACATGTGCATAAGTTCACTGTAAACACGCCCGCACTCCCAGCCACACAAGCAGAGCTGCCTATGCTCTGGGCACTTTACCTTATTCCACAAATACAGCCCTTGCTTCGCCCACTCCACACACAACAGGTACAACCACATCGCCTGGTAAGACAATACGCTTCAAATGGCATAGATTAGCTCCAAAATTTGGCAGCAGTCGCAACAGAACTTGTGTGTTTTGAGCCCCTTCGGTTGAAGTCCCTTCACATTTACGGATTTATCTAGTTGGTGGCGCATCTGCGGCAGGTCGAGAGCTTGGCCTGCTCTATCACAGATCTTTCATAAAACAAATGCAATTTTTGTTGGCATCTTGCGGTCATTCATTCAAAACGGTCACATAATTCATTTATTTCAGCTGCAAGCCACTGAAACAGATATGGCATACCCAAGTACAAATATGTATTTACAACAAACTATTTGGGATCTATAAAGCTAAGAGCCAGTCTAATTTAATGTGATCTAATTTTTAAAAATATTTATTTTAAATACAAGTTTAAATTCGACTAAAGTCTTATTTATGAAAATATTTCTTTTAAATAATTTATACTCGAGTTCAAATTGCATCACGCATAATAAAATACTTTATTTAATTTAAAAACTAAGCGAAAGAAATTTAGGGATAAATGATATATATGGAAAATATCAACAAAGTAATAGGTAAACGAATTAATAATAAATATAGGGACGGGGCAGGTCAGTGGGACGGAGGCTACAGTCGGACGTAACCGACCGTAGAAGACCCTTTACTTTGATTATATGTACATACAAACACAATCAGACGCACACACACTAAGCTACCCGCGTATGCAAGGCACACCACCCCCCCTAGTGCGGCAAATTGTCCGTTCCATATTTTCGCTGTTTCTTATCTGATCGAAACAAAATTCACAGCGTCGATAGAAAATGTCATAAACTAGTTAAATACCAAATTACAAATCAATAGCTTGAAAACTGTGGCTTTACGGGGGAAGGGGAAGAGGTATCCAAAATCTAAAACAAACTCGTGCTGCTTACTGATTAGGAGAACCTAAATCCCAAATATGGTGTCTCTAGCTCTTATAGTTGCTGAAATCTAGGTGTTCATACAGACAGACAGACAGACAGACGGACAGACGGACAGACGGACAGACAGACGGACGGACATGGCTATATCGACTCGGCTTGTCGTCCTGATCAAGAATATATATACTTTATGGGGTCTGCCACGCCTCCTTCTGCCTGTTACATACATTTCCTCTTTGCACTAAGTTAATAGACCCTTTTTACTTTTTTAAAGTAAAGGGTCTAATCAGCTTATAGCAAACAAAGCACGCATCGCTGAGCTTGTGTTTTGAAAAGAGAGGCATGATTGTTTACCTCTAGGTCATATAGTAGGCAATGCACAAGCAGTTGTGTGTGATTGAAACTAATCAATTGATTGATATCAACACTCCTGTGCAAATGTGCAGCATTACGCACTTTAGATATGCAAAATCAATATGCATATTAATTAGAAAGCGAGGTATTTAATGTGTCAACATGCTTAAAGTTGAAGACGAATGCCGCAGTAGATGAAAGTTGTATAAGGACCGACTGCCGTGTGGCCCTCTGCTCGGGAGCTGAAGCTAAAGCTAAAGCAAAAGCTGTTGTCAAGTGGCAAGTGAAAGCAGAATATGACATGGCACTTATAGCATCAATTTGTGTAATATTTTCTATTACAGTACACACACACACATGCACACAGTCGCAGAGTGAGAAGAAATCTACGCACACATAAGTGCTTTTCATGTGAAGAGCGACAGACAGAAGCTTGTTTTGTGTGAAGAACCTCAGACTTGCCTGCATATGCTTGTGGCTGTTTGTAATTACTTTAAATTGATATAAACACTTTTGAAATGAAATCGATCTAAGCTTCTTGTTAACAGATTAACACACACACACACACACAGAGAGAGAGAGAGAGAGAGAGACATACTTAGGCTTATGTGTGTGGCTTGCAGTTTACAATTATTATTTCTACCCACAATGCGTGTATATATTCCACTGTGCCTGTAACTATATACATACAGACATTTGTGTGTGTGCGGTTTGATAAGATTTCGCAATGCGTGTGTGTGTGTGTGTATGTCTCAAAGTAATCCTTGAAACATGTTTTTGATTTGCAATTTAATCAAGATAATCAAGTTTTATGTGTTTTAAGAAAATTGAAAGTGTGCCTTGTGCCATGTTCTACATTGTTTGCTTTTGTTGCTGCTGCTGCTGCTGTTGTTGCTGTTGCTGCTACTGCCTGTGGCATTTAACAGTAATCTTTAAATCGTCCATTATGTGTATTATAAAATGCGATTTAATAACCAGCCGTAAATTGTCATTCCAGCGCGTAGGCAATTAGTTCGCATCGCAAACTTTGGGCTCAGCTGCTGCTGCTGCTGCTGCTGCCGCTGCTCTTTTTGTGGCATATGCTACGGGTCAGAATTTTCACACATTGCCCAAGTGGCGAGCAATTTAGTTGGCATTACTTTTCATCGAAATGTAAAAGTTTTTCATATTTTTCCACTTGACAAAGTCTTTATGCATCTTGCAAAATAGTTTTATGGCCGTTAGGGAAGTGCTAAACTTTATTTTGCCAAGGATTTACCCTACGCCACTTCCCCTCCCCCCCTCCAATACTTTGGCATTTCTATAACGCCATGCCGCATTCAGCCCTTTCAATAACCATTCAATTCACCATCTATCCGTTTGCCCTTTTCTGCTGTCCATCACATTGTCTGTTCGGTTCGGTTTGGTTCTGTTCTGTTCTGTTGCAATTGCAGTTGATGGCTTTGATTTTATTCGTGGATGCACTTTTCTTGTTGCCTGCGTTGCCCCCTTAGTTTGGAATCCATTGTACAGTGGGGCCGAATCGCTTTATGCCCTTGTGCGCACTGCTGTTACTGCTGCGTGCTTTTATTATTAATATTTTTCTTTGCTGCGCTATTATTTATTGCTGCTGAAAAATGTTTACCCACAACTCAGGGCAAACTTGACTGCAACTTCTACGAGAGCAGACAAATTTTTATAGCATTTTCCACTGACTTTCATTCATTGTGGTGTTGGCCAAGTCATTATGTGGGCAGATGCTGATGCAATTCACAGCGCTGCTGAGTGCCGTTGCACTTAGAGGCTAAGCTTTTAGCCAACTGCCAATGGCTAACGTGGCGTATGCGTAATCGCAACGCGCATACGTGCCACACAAGCCAAAGCAGCAGCAGGACCAGCAGCATCGATTCAAAGCCGGAGTTTGTGGCATATGTAAATAGAGAATTTATCAAACTTGATTCAAATCATGTTTGTGCGCAAATACAAGACGTACTCGTAACCGTATTCATGGCAAAAGGTTCGGCGTAAACATGCTGTTCGCCTATTAAGGGACATGCCCCAAACCGACATCAAAAGCACGCACCAAAGCAATCGGGAAACGGCAATCTCAAAACCCAAAGCCCCTCCCACAACCAATGCCAGCTGCCTTTGCACATTGCCAGCTAATATCGTTTAATACACAAGCCGAAGCTGAAGCTGAAGCTGTAGGCCGTAAGGATTGGCATAGACTAACGCACATGGGGCGCTGGGCTTCTGGCTAATTCTTGGCATGGTTTGGTCAAATCTCAAGGCACACATCAGCAAGCGTGGGCCACGCCCAACGCCCACACTCACACACATTTTGCATAAATCAAACAAGCAAATCGGCATGTAAACAACAATTTTTGCCAATTCAATTGAATTTCCAGTTAGAGTTCACGAGACAGAGAAAAAGAGAGACTCCGCATAGGTGGCTGCTTGGGTCATGCCCCGAGAGTAGGGACAATCCGTACAATTTTGGCAATAGCACGGCACACGTGCCAGTTACAACAACAACAACAACGCCAATAGTAACAGCAACAAAGGCACGCACACTCAATTATTTGCTAAAAGCTTATGTAAACGCCTCCGTGTCAAGGGATTTTATTAACTGTTTCTTTTTGCTGCCTGCCTTGGCCTCGTCTGCTCTAGGCCAAATTTCAAACTAGCTCACCTACGCACACAAACACACTCAAATCTATATATATGTACATGTGTGTATGTATATAATGACAGTTGAAAATTTGCACACAAATCGCTTGGCTGCTGAGCAGCGTCCTAGATAAAAATCGCTGGAAGAAAACGCAGCAAAAGCAACAAACATTTGATACAAAGAAATTGAAAAATGCTACAAAATGAATCAAAGTGAAAAACGAATGTGCGAAACGAAATAGCAACAGCAATAGCTGAAGAGAAGCTTTTGCCCTGCTTGAGAGAGGGAAATGGAGACAGTTGAGAGAGAGATGGAGCGATAGAAAAAGAACGAAATGGAGAGAGAGGGAGACAAAGTGTGTGTATGTGTCCGCCTAACGAGCAAATCGTGTTCAATAAATATTTGCCAGTCAGCCAAGGAGTTCAGCAGAGAAGGACCGAGCGACAGACAGCTTTAAGAGCGAGTGCCAGGTAGACACAGCAGGCGGGCAGGTGATCCAAAGGGCGTATCAAAAGCATAGCTGCCAAATCCAAGCTCCAACTCAATCCAATGCTGTCCAACTGGGCTTGGCTAATACTGTCGAGTGTTTGCATCTGCTGACGCGTTTATACGATGTCCAATTCATGCATGCATTTCATGAATTGCCAAACAGGAATGCAGCTTTCAGCCTCACGTGAAATTTTGAGACCCTTATAAAATTTGGGCTTACATATCTTCTTAAAATTACTACTTTTCAAAACCATTTCTTGTTTTGTTACCGTTTTAGCTAAGTGGCAACGCTTGTCCTGAGAGAAAATTCAAGAGTTCCATTAGCCAAATTCGAAAAACAAAATTATTTATTTAGCGTGTATTTAAAACTATATTTATTTCTTTTACTATTTTCATGAATTTGCAAAAATAAAATAAGTCACGTTGCATTACTAATCTATATATTGTTTGCCATTAATTTTATCTCAATTCAGAATTTTGGACTAATTAATTTGAATTATATTCCAATATGCACTTTAATCTTAGAACTACATAAAATTCATTTAACTGTTTTAATTTGTAGATCGAATAATTTTGTATTTTTCTGTGGGTTTATGTTTAGTAGTCATTTGTGCTATTTGTAAAAGAAAATCAGAAATCAGAAAATCCGTTTCTGTTCCCGATCCTGCAACTCAGATTTTCACAAATCATGTATTCGATCATGTATCGGTATAAACCGTTTTCGTTTTTAATTCACGTATGCGAAATTCATGCAATTCTTCGCATGAACTTAGTACGTATGCATCTGGGGTATGAGTACCCGTAGTCGTATGTGTATTCGAATTCGCATCTATGAAATATTCATTCATTTACAACTCCCTGCAGAGAATTGACTCATGTGTTGCGGCTGCTCGTTCAAGTCGCGCTTCAAACTCAATTTATGAGCGCCCGGTGTGTGCTTTAATAGTTCGCAGCTGAATTAATTGACTACAGCTGGGAGGGGGAGAGGGGATAAAGGAATGGACGTGGGTTAACAAAAGCATTGAATAAGTATGCACGCATACATATGCGAGCGTTAAACATATATCTCTCACTTACCATTAAAATAATTTAATCAAAATGCTGTTTACCCAACCACCACACACACACACACGCACACACAATCGACTTGAAAGGCAAAGTTTGGATAAAAGCGAATGTCTGTCCTGCCAATGTGCTTCGATTGAAACTGTGTGTGTTTGTGGGAGTGTGTGTGTGTATCTGTAGCAGATAAAGCGCATAAATTTTAATCAATTGTTTACTTACTTTTGGCCACACTTGGCTCCTTCTCATTTTATTTACTGCGTGCAACTTGTGAATTGTTTCGCACTGCTGGGAAAGAGTATTAAAAGCTACTAAATACAGCTATAGTTTATAGTGTAAAAACAGTAAAAACATTGGTATATAAATAAATAATAACAATAATAAAATAAATTGCTATAGGGAATCAAAACGCATTTATTGCTGCATTAATTTAGAGATCTAAAATTATCATATTTTATAATGCGTATTATTACATTTTAGTATAATTTTGTGAATAATTAAATCCCGAAAATATATATTTTGCTATTACTTTTTACTAGGGTATTCCGCACATTGTCAACACTCGCTGGCCAAGCTCTAGCTGCCCAAGTCTCGACTCTCGCAGGGCCAACTCCTGCTGATCCAACTGCCGATGGCCCAACTCTCGGTTTAGCCACGGTAATTTTTGGGTTATTCTTACACAAATATACAGTACTTTTGCAGATGAATGGATTGAAATTGATATAAATATAATTTAGGATTTTTATTACACAAATAATAGTTCAAGCTTTTTATTATACTTTTCTTTTCTAAATTCTAAAAAAAATGGGGTAAACTGAAACTTTGTTTAATTTTTATAATTAAAAATAATAGTGGATCAAAATTATGTAATAAATAAATAGTTGAATAAAATTTGGTTAGTGATTGCTTTATTAATAATTATATTACTTTGTATTCCAACTATTATTCTAAGGTTCTTTATCATAAACAACTTTCACTTGTGACTTGATGCAAAATCTGGGACTGAGCATACATAGTTCAGTGTGTCCCAAACTTAGTGGCAACATTGATATACCCTTGTACCGAGTGCTAAACTGATTGTAACAAAGACAGATTAAAACTTATGCACACACTGAAAGCAAACAAAGTCTCCGGTTGACTGGGCTGTTGGCCATAATGTGAGCTATGTTAGTTTTATGGCAGACACCAAATGGGTTACAGCAACAACGGCAACAACGGCAACAACAATATCAAGTGCAACAACAAACCCTATGTATGACAATAAAAAATGTAACTAACCGCCGCTGCTGGCGGGGCCGAAGCATTGTGAATGCTTTATGAGCCTTAGGAGTGCCATAATTTTCACTTAATAATCCGTTGAGTAGCTGGCCGTGATTTGTAGCCAAGCCCCCAGACCCAACTCCTGCTGTAATGAGCTGCTGGGCGTGGCAGTGGGTTCTGTGGCAAAACAATTTCAAAGTTTTTGTCGAAAACATAATGTGTTCCTAATTTTATTTGTCGCCAATTGGGAGCAACAACAGCAACAGCAACACACACAGCGAGCGAGAGAATTTATAGTGCGCGACAAAACACCTGCGCCTAAAAGTATGCAAGGCCGCATTAGCAGTAAGCTCCATCGCTTTGGCTACATATTGGAGCGAGTGCCGGAAAGTGTGCCACAATAATAATGCACTGTGAAAAAAGGGGCAGCAACAACAGCGTATTTAATAACCGACCGAAATGCACATGAAATTGTGCACATAAACTAATTACCGCGGATAAAGTTAACAATGGCAGCTAGCGCGGAGCAAGGGGCGATGTAGGGGCACAAGCAGCGGGCCTGGTGCCTTTAAAAGGTTTAACTGCCAGGCCCAGGCAGCTGCCATTATGTGGCCCAGCGGCGCCCGGCCTCCCAATCAGGCTATACCAACGCTGTCAGCCCTATCCTGCCAGCTCTGCCGGTTCTGTCGGTTCTGCTGGTTCTGCTGGTTCTGCCAGTCCTGCTGTGGCCACAAGCCGCTCAGTGTCGATGCCGCCGTTTGCCAGCATTACCGGCATTTACAATATTTATTTTAATATTGCACGTTTTTTGGCAGCCAGCAGCAAACCCCGACTCGCCTGCCCCCTGCTTTGTCCCTTGGCCCGCATTCTGTGGCCCATATTTCCACAGTCCATAGCTCGCATCCTGTAGCTTGTAGCTCCCAAACCCCTTTCGGCTCTGCTTGCCACATTGTGTGTTATTGTGCCAAATTGTTTATGAAAAATTGCGTATGACGACGACACGGCCGTCGGACCAGAGGGCTGAGCATGAGGTGGAGGTTGAGGATGAGGATGAGGATGAGGTTGGAAATGCCAATGCCATTGGCCATTGCTATGGCGTTGCCGTCGGCACTGGCAGCGGCGTCAGCGACAGCGTCGCTGTTGGCGCATAAATCAAGTTGCCTTGGCTGAGGATTTGTGCCAGTCGCTTGGTGGTTCGGTGGCTTGGTGGCTCGGTGGTTCGGTGGCTCGGCTTGGTAATTACAATGTAGCCGCCTGTGAATTTAACGATCCGGGGCCCAATGCTAACAGTCCAGTTGCCAACAAGCAAATGCGGAAACACAACAATTTTAACAGCGCCCCGCTGCGAGGCTGCGAGGAGAGGGTTAAGGGTCAGTCTGGTCGGTTTGGTCAGTTTGGCTGGCGCTTGGTCAGATTGGCCAGTGCGTGTGCGGGTGGCAACTTAACAAAAGTGAGAGCCAAGTGGAAAATAACATTTAAAAACGCCATAACAATAACTAACAAAGACACCAAAAGCAAATGGCAATAGCTGCTGGAATGGAAGCTGCTGCTGTAGCTGCTGCTGTAGCTGTAACTGAAGGACGCAGAAAAGGGCCCAAGGGCTGAGGCCGACAGAAATTAAATGGCGCGAGAAAATTGCACGGTCAGTATGGAGTCAGAGTGAAGCAGGTTTACATAATTGCCAAGGGGCAAAGCATAGATGAAGATAGCGAGAAAGGGAATGTAACGGAGAACAGCGTTTGAGAACCTTGGCAAACAGCGTGAACTCTGCGTATAACCTCTCGCAACCTTAGCCTATAACTAGCGTTAATATATTCATTGCATAATCGAGCGAGTTTCAACTCAAACACAAATCATTTGCCATTAGAATTATGCGCTATATTTTAGCCTAATCATTGTTAGTGTTAGTGTCTGCATGTTTGACTAAGTTAAACAGGGCTTACTGGACTACTGATTAAACAAATGCTGTTAGTGTACCTAAATGCTACGCAGATGATGGTGTGATCTCCATCTCCTTGAGGTCCTGGCAGGCATTCAGCAGCTGTGACACTTGACCAAACCCACTTCATCGCAGTTCATGCATTTCAGCGCCACAAACTCGGCTGTGAAGTGATTTCGATGCACCGACTTCTTCGAACCGTTGCACGATGGGCAGGGAAGCAGTCGATAGCCACCGCAGGTCTGGCAGGTGTAGGTGCTGGCTATGGACTTGTACGGCTTTAGCAGCTGTCGCAGCTCACCGGATTCATTCATCCGCTCCACAGTCTCCGCATTGCCGATGTGCTGACCCTCCACATAGAGCTGGGGCACACGAATCTGTGTGGTCTGCATGCGTTGGCGCATCTCTGCCTGGTACTCCACGCTCATGAAGACATCTCGCTCCTCGAACTTGACCAGCAGCGTGCGTAGTATCTGCTTGACATTGGCACATTTCGTGTACGTGTCCCGTATGACACCCATGCTGGTTGTGTAGAGCACCACCTTGCCCAGGTCTTTCTCCTTGTAGCACTGTGGAAGAGCGTAAGCAAAAGCAGAACGAGATTAGTGCAAGTTCCAGTTTTCCAGTTTTGTCGTTGGAAAAGCAGGTCGCCAAAATGCTTGAAATTGGCACAGAATTCGCCACATGGCGCAGATTTTGGCTTCTGTAACGGTCACGCTAAGCATGGAGCGAATCCGAATGGGAATGGCGAATGCTAGCGAAGCAAATGGCCAACAAATGAGTCTTCAAAGAGGAAGCTATAAAACAGTGCCACGGCCAAAGCTAGGCCTGACAATGCAGCGACTTTTTCATGCTGATCTCGAACAACTTACTTTGGGGAAATCTCTGGATTACAGTATCAGCGAAACCAAAGTCTTAGGAATGTGCTGCTGACATCTTCAGCAGAGAGACAAAGAGACAAAGAGAGTGGGAATGGAAGGGGGAGGGGCGATGGAGACAGATATACTTTGAAACTGTACAACCTGTTGGGTTCATTAGCTCTTTGGAGCTTGGCGCTTGGCTCTTGGCTATGTCTCACGTAACCGCATAACTCTGCATGTCTGTCAAAATCCTATTAATCAAATCAATTAAGCAATAATGGGAAAACTACTAGGCAATTGACAGCAACACACACAGGCAAGCATAATATGTTTTTCCGAGTATTTATGTTGGCTTATTTTGTAAGCTAAACCTGTTCGGGTTCACTCGTTTCAAATGACAATTAACATTTCCGTTAGTTGGCCAACATTGGTGGCGTCTGCCTTGGATAATGAACCTGATATCAATGAACTACGAATATGCAAGTGCAAACAATAGACGACGAGACAAGAGACAAGAGACGGGAGACGGCAGACAGACGCTGATGTACAAACTGGTCTAACTAGAATTAGCCAAAGTCAAGTTTAAGCCATGGTCTAAGCCAAAGTGTACAGGTTTGGAGCCAAGCAGCAACTGCATTGTCAGCAAATATTTCTCATTCAATATGGCTAAAAATAATAAAAATGAATACCAAAATAACTAGTGAGTTCAAAGCCACAAAACCACGCGCCAAATCCAAGACAAAACAAGCTGCGGTCAAATGGAAAGTCAACTTTTATACGGTCCGAACGGTTTTTCCAAATGCATTGCCAACAATTCTCCCTGCTGCTGGTGAAAACCGCTGCGTCTGATTAACGCCAAGTGTTAGACTTAGCCTCAGCCTGATGTCAACATGATTTTATCTGCATTTAAAATTGCCAAAAAACAGACAAACATAAACAATTAACACACATGATTTGCACGGCTAAGACAAGAGTATTTTGTTGGTTTTTAGCCAAGTTGCAGAGAGATGAAGATGATGAAGACGCCACAGCAGCATCCACAACTGCGACGACCACAACAGCTGTGGCTGCTGCTGCTGCTGCTGCTGCATGAATTGGTAAAAGAGAAAGCAGGTCACTTGTATGGCCAAGCAGCAGTCAGTTGAAGTGATTGGCAATCGAACAGTTGAGAAACAAACATCAAGATAGAGGCTAATGCCAATGCCGACAACAGTCGCTTTTGTTTTGTGTTGTTGCTGCTGCTGTTGATGTTGATGTTGCTTCTCGAAGGTGACAAAATGAAGCCAATGTCTTGCTGAGGAAACACTTCCAATTTGGCAGCCATCAAGCCAGTGATTGCTCTAATTATGGCTTTAAGCCAAGCTAAGCCAGCCAGCCAGCTTTAAATCGCAGGGCCGTTTGTCTTTGGGATTCCACTCTAAGCCACCCAAAGCCCAAGATTTTCACTTTCGATCGTATGTTATATTTGTGTCGATGTTTGCTGCATTATAATTAAACAGCATCTCACTTTGTTGCCATTGTTATGCAGATGTTTTTGCATTGTTAGCCTCGAGAGCCGAGCGCTTCCTTAGTTAGCTCTGGCTAATTTGCATATGGGCCGCTATAAAGCCATAAAACATATCTTTCTTTCTTTCGGCAGCATTTAGCTAAATTATGCCGATCTGTTGTGCGCCAAACATTCCATCAAATACACCATGTTAAGTCAAGTCAAGCTCTCTGGCTATGAAAGTGAAAAGTAAGAAACCGAAGCAAACGGCCACAAACAAAACAATTAAAGTGATCTTAAATCTGAGCATTAAAATAGATAAAGGGAAATTTTTCTAGCTTGAAATGCTCACGCACCTGCTTAACTCAATAATAAAAGTCAAAGAGCATAAAAGAAACTCTCCTATATGCTTATTACAGTTCCAACAAAATTAACATAAACTTTATAACTCAGCTATTGTTTATGCCCGATAAAGTAAATGTAACTGTTAAACTGCAGCAAACAAGTGCCATCATTAGATGAAATCAAAACCACAATTGGATGTTGCCAAATACACTTGGAAAAAATATATGAACTAATGAAGTTCATTGCTAGAAAATATTTACTAAAAATGCACCCAACTATAAAATGAAAGTGTAAAATAAAGATTTCATATAGCTAATATCACTTTGGAAGATATAATTTTGATATAATTCAATTATTTATATTTCAATTAATATATTTTACCTAAAGTTCTAGCAAAACTGAACTCAATTTAAATCCTAAACAATTAATTTAATTAAGAATGTTTAGGAAATATTTTGGCTCCAATTCTAAAATATATTCATAATGTACAGAAAATGTTTACTTAAATAAGTATGTGCTAAAAAATATTTAATAAAATAAAATAAAGTAGCCAACATTTTTTTGAAACAATTCTATTGAAAAAACATATTTAAAATTTTATATTAAATAAATATTTTAATTTTTTTTTCGTATACCATTTTTTACGGTGTATTGAAAACGTAATAAGGTGCACTATATTTTTTAGAGTGTATAACATAAATACTTCAGATGGCGATGTTGTTTGCTTAAGTTCGAACTTGGCAAGAGAGTTTATTTATTCTAATCGCTTATTGTCATGCTGAATGGGAGCTCAAAGCACGCCCCATGCCAACTGCCAACTGCCGATTGGCAACTACATGCTGATAATTTCATTTAACTTGTTAGACTTTCTATGATTAGCTGCTGTTTTTTAAGTTAGCTGCACAATCTTGAGCCACTATTAGTCAATCAACAGCTCAGGCCGAGGCATTTAGCTGTGGCAGCTAACCACAAACACAAAAAGCTGGTCAATATATACAAAGAGCTCAAGCTAATGCCGGGCCCAGAGCCAGAGCCAGAGCCAAAGCCAAGCGAGTGTCGACAAAATAAGCCATTTAACGGTTTTCATTTGTATGTATAGACAGAGAGGAGTGTGTAATTGCACACACACACACACACACACACATAGAGTGAGAGGAAGAGAGGGGCTGAGAGAGGGGCGCAGCTGGGAGCCAATAAAGCAAAGCCGCTGTCAGCGCTATAGACACCAGAGCTCATTAGATTACGAGCAACGGCGACAAGACATAAATACCAAATGTGAAAGATATTGAATGGCAACAACAAGAGCGACAACAACCACAGCTACAGCTACAACTACAACTACAGCAACAACAACAACAATTACAACAACAATAAATTATGGCAATTGTTTGCTAGCACTTTCTCCTGTGAGGCGTGCAGGCAATTGTTAACAATACACCAAGATGCGCACTCAGATTGCATAATTTGGCCAACAAGTGATACAACGAAAGGTATCAGGCATGCACACACACACACACACATGCACTCAGAGAAAACCAGCTAGAAACTTTAAGAATATCCAAGATTTAATCTTCAATCTATTTTAAATATTTTCTGCAAAATTCTAGAACGTTTCTTTTGTGATATTTCAGAAATAGTTTAAGAAGAAACAGCATTGTTATTTAACGAATGAGAATGGATTTAAGTGAAATTAGAATTTAACTTAAAACAAAAAAGATTTAGAAATATCTTGAATAAACTTTATATATCCGAAAAATAGTTAAAATCAAGAAATTCTGGATTACAAATGGATATAACGGGGGATAACACAAAACGTTTCTGGCGTAAATCAAGTATGTAAGCCTTTTTAAGATTTTTTAAAGTGCATTGACACGTTAGTGGCTTGAATTAAGTATGAATGTCTTGGTTTTTATAGTCCGTACCCATGAAATGGGAAAAAGAGGGTTATTTACAGTGTGCAAATCTATATAACAGGCGCCCATCTAAAGAGATATCGCAAACTATAAGAGCAACAGTAGCCATTTTCAGAATGCAGATAGATGAATAGCATATGCAGATTAAGCTTACTGCCCTCTTTAGGCACAGCAGGCAGTACGACAAAAAAAAGAAGACAAAAAATGAAGAAGAAGCATTGCTGCTGTGCTTACGATATGTTATAAATATTTTTCGATTAAATTTAAATTGTTTTGACCCATTTTGAAAGGGTACAGGGTATTAATATAGAGTGCTGGGTATTCTACAGTCGGGCACATCCGACTGATCCGCTTCGATTCTACTGGTTTTTACTGAGCGTGGGAATGGATCATCTGCCTCGTACGTACCTTGGCATTTGGCTGCTGCTGCAGCTGCAAGAACGTGGCTATTCCATTGCGCACACGGTTCTTGACGCCCCTCACCGTGCCCTTGGCGGACCGTATGGTGGACTGCGTGGAGCTGGCGGTACTCCGCACATCCCGGTATCCGGCGAATACGTCGTGCTGCTCATGCGAGGCGCCCAGCTCCGCTGCGCTGTCGCTGCCGAAGCCGCTGAAGTTCTCGTGCTCGTTGATGTGAAAGCTGTAGTATTGGTCGTCGGCATACTTGTAGTTGCTGCTGCAGCGTTTGCTGTTGTTGTTGCTGTTGTTGTTGCTGTTGCTGTTGCTGCCGTTGACTGGCAGCGACATCGCGGCTTTGGCATCGTGGGATTCCAATGCGTCCAAGTCCAATGGCGGCTCACCGGTTTGCACAAAGTTGGCGCGTTGCACGGCCGCACGCAGCTGCTCGATGCTCTCCTCGTTGAGCGACTCGCGTCGCCTGCCCTCCCCCGTCTGCGTGCCCCGGGTCAGTGGCTTGTCCTTGACCTCCGGCGGACTGCTGTACTGCACCACGTACTCGGCGCTGCGTCTGTCGCGTATGTCCCGCAGCAGGGAGTCCGGCAGCAGGCTGCCCAGCATGCGCAGCGATTTGTGGCGCTGTCGCAGCTGGCCACTGGGCTTGGCCGCCGCCTGACGCACGTACTCGGTGCTGCTGCAGTGGAGGGAGTCGCTGTTGAGGGAGGAGGGCTCGCTCTCCTCGCTGTCGTCGGTTAGCAGCAGCACCGACTGCACCAGGCCCCCGTTGCTCTCCAGGTCGCTGCCGTTGCCGCTGTCCGCCGTCTCGCAGTGATTGGCGTATTTTTGGTATTCCTGCATGTAGCAGCTGGAGGCGCTCTCCGCAGCGTTTGCCGTGGGCGGTGTGGGCGTGGCTGCGTTTTGCAACACCATTCTGGAAGCGAGTTTTTGTTGGCGCTTGGCTCTTGGCTTTGGCTGGCACTGTTCAAGACGCGACGCGGCCTACGCTAAAAGTACACTCTGTCTTAGTCTCAGTCTGCAGTCTCAGGGTTGCAGTCTGAGGTTTTGTTTATAGTTTATAATTTATTGTTTGTCTGTTGTTTGTTGTTTGCAATGCGTTCACTGACTCCGTCGGCCGTTGCACCCGTACTCGCATGTCTTTATGCTTCAGCTCTTGTCGTTAGACTGCGCTGCGTTTTTTTCTCGCTGCTCTAGCAAAGCTGCGCTGCCAAGCGCCACGAATAAGCCAAGTTGCCAAGCAGCCAAGCAGCCAAGCGGCCAAGCAAGTAACTATCCAATGAACCGCTTTGATCATCTCTCTTTAGGCTCTCTTTCTGGCTGTCTCTCGCATTTCTTCATTTCACCTAGTTATGCGGCTGAGAGTCGCATTCAGCGCGCAGATTCAGCCAGCGCTGACTTCAGCCGCTGCTTTCTTTTTGTGGCAAGAGATTAGGCCCAGAGCAGCGCAAACGGGTATTCCATTAGGCGCGCATTATTAAATTTTGCAATTTTGCTGCTGCTCTTTTTTCTTTCAGATTGTCTTGCTGCCCATTAGCGGCTAAAGAAGCTTCGGGCCTCATTCAATTCTGTGGCAAGCCGTAGCTGCTGCGATCGCCAGTGACTTGGCTGCGATTATGTCAAGGCAAGACGACTGTGCATTAATAGAGCTGTCTAAGAATAGCACAAGAGCTGCTCTTTCGATGCTCGCAAATCGCCATTGTGCCCCAAAGAGAAAATTATTTGATGCCACTTGGCGTGTTGAGGTTAATGGACTTTTCTTATTTAACCGAGGCTTTAGCTGCTGAAATCACTTAAAACGCACATTTTAAATTCTGATAACAGTTGACATTTAGTTCTATGTTGACATGGCATAGTAAAAGCAGCATTAAAAAATTAAACAAAACCTTTAAATTTTGTCTATTCGTTGCCTTTTAATAATATTCAATATTAAGCTTACTTAATTCCCAGCTTTTATTACATTGGGGTTTTACATGTGGGTATAAAATCTATGTACAATTTCTACTAGTTACAAATAATATTTATAGAAAAACATCCCCATTTAATAAGTAGTTTATTGTCAATGGTATTATATGATGAGCAGAAAAAATACTTTAGAGTCTTTAATTTTAATCGATAGACAAATATTTATTCATTTTTCTACATCTATAAATTAATCTATATCTGAACCATACACCTGAATGAGGCTTAAAAATTTAAACTAAAATCTCGCAGAATGAATGAACGAATGACGAAATATTGTATGCTAACGAATAAATAATTTTAGATATAAACGATGAACATGGGAATATTATTACAAAAGAATTTGAATCAAAAAAAAAAACAATCGATTTCATGGTTAAGGTTTGATAAGTTTTATTTGGTTATCGAATCGAAAGTGGAATCCTTAAACAGAAGTGGAATCCTTGAACAGAACACTATTAAAAAAAAGCAAAAAACTAACCGAAAATCGTTTTGCAACTGTTATTTGATTATCTACTTAATACAAATATATTTCAACAGAGATATTAAGGTGCTTCCCAAAATGATAAGACACATTTTTTCTTAACATTATTTTTCGCGTAATTCAATTGTTATTTAAAATTTAAAAAAACTAATAATGCAGAATGAAAGAATAAATCAAGGGCTATAAAAAAGTAGTATTTCGTGGAACTTATAGCATTTCCTGGAAAAGTAATTTGGGTTTAGCATGAGTAACTTACAAATTCGCATGCTTGCAGCCTTACCAGAATGATAAGACACTGTTAAAAAAATTGAAATTGGCGCCTGATATTAATTTTTTTGGTGGTTATTATTAATTATAATTAAAATTTAATTAACCCTAAGTAGTTTGGGTCACTTTACAGTGCAGCGGGAGAAAAAAAAAAAGATTTATTATTGCTTTTTCGTCGTCGGCCATGAATATTAGCCAAATTTGTGTAGAAATTGGACGCAGTCGGACGGTTATTGTTTTTTTTTGTTTTAACTCTCAAGAATATGGCATAAAATGTATTTCTAGACGTAAACCGAGACCGAGTGAACGTTGGAAAAGTCACATTTTTTAAAAAACGAGCAAATCGACCGCGTTCTGTTCCCAATTTGATGCAGTTAATGGTCAAAAAGTGTCCCCCATGACAGACTTCCGTATACTAAATATATCGGAACATATTGTCAGATGAATTCTTAAAAAAATAACACATTTGACACTCTATCACAAAGCATCAAGTATCGATTTAGCACCTAAAAACCTGGCAAAAGACTGGGATATGGTAACCAATAATTTACATGTGTGAATTTTATATGTAAAAATTGTATTTTTTTTATCAGATAATTTTTTTTACCCTGTACCCATTGAAAAAAGTTAAATCTTGATAATTCAGATGTTTTTCGTCATTATTGACGGAATTTGAGAAAGGATCCCCTTTTTTTCTCTAGAAGAAATTTCGGCTGCGGTACACTAATGGTGTGGGGGGCATTCAACAAGTTTAGAACGTTGATCTAGCTCCTGAATAAATAGTTCAGATTAAATTCAGGTGTTAGAAAGTATTCTATTACGATATTTAAGTGAAAATCGGAAAATTTCGTATGAATTCATGCAAAATAATGAGGAAATTTAAGCCATACGGCTTAAAAGGGGCCTTTTTAGCGGATTTCTCCGTTCAATTAATGAATTGCCAGCATGATCCCTGGATCTAAATCCATTTAAAAATATTGTGGGAATACTAACTAGACGTGTTTGTAAAGAAAACACAAAGTTTGACAGGATCCATGACAATAAAATCGCAATTTTGCAGGAATGGAGTCAGCTTGAAGCAGAGTTGTTGATGACGTTAGTAAATTCCAAGAAAAAAATGATTTTTTATGTTGGAAAATATATGGGATCCACCATAAATGAATTAATTGATAAACTTATGTAAAATTAAAAATCTATTTTTATATATTTTTGCGTTTAAAGCGCTAAATTTAAAAAGTGTCTTATAATTTTGATACAGTTGCAAAACGCCCTTTTCAGTATTTTGTTAAATAAAATAAAATCAATCGTTTAATTTATAAATAAAACTTATTAAAACAATTAGTTACTTCCAAACTAACAATGTAAATAAACTTTTACGGTCAGATCTACTATAACTTCAAAAATATTTAACAAAAACAAAGTGTCTTATCATTTTGGGAAGCACCTTAGTTGATTACAATATATTTTCTAACGCTTTACAGAATCCATTATTAATTTACAGTAATATGCACTTACTTCCGGCAAGCACTAGCCCATGCAAGCCAGACTAAACAAATCGCAGCTCAACGTGCTGCGCGTGGCAGAAGTTGAAGCACCGAAACGTTATCAGTTGGGAAGCTTATCACAGCGGGGGCAAGCGTGCAGATATTTGGCATTTTTTGTGCTGAATGAATTGGACTATGCGCAGGCCAGAGCTCGCTTATCGGCCGGATATTAGAGAATTTCCATGCACGAAACTCATTGGGGGTAAAATAGAAATGTGCAATTCAATTACGCAGCTCAGCTGCAGATATTACGCTCGATGTGAAATGTAGCGGTAGTTTTACTGCCATGCCCGATGTAAGCAGCAAAAGTGCCGTTAAAGCATTAAGTTAAAGCCAAAGCAGCCAGCCGATAAGCCTGCCCAGCCGAGCCGAGCTGAGTATGCAGATAATCAGTTTATAGAAGTGCGGAAAAGACATAAACACAAACCAAACTGCGCACAACTTATAAAGTTGGCAGCAAATTGTGCAGCAACAACAACACCGACCACACAATCGATGCAAATGCATAAGTTCTGTGCGGCGTCTTATCTCGACTCTCGAATCTCGAATCTCGAATCTTGATTCTTGATTCTAGCTTCTAGATTCTTGTGGCGTTGCGGATTTCACGCCAAAAGCACGTAGCACTTGCCGCACACAAATTCTTGCGTTTGCCGCATTTGAACTTTGCCATCGCAACGAATCCAATTGAACAAGTTAGAACTTGTGCAACTTGATTTGGCCGATCGACTTGGCCAAGACGCGCCATTTATAGCGTTAATAGTCTCCGCTGAACAACAACTCTGATTGCGTCTTTATCACGTGTTGTGTTTACAAGCCAAAACAATCGTTATCAGCTGCTCTTGGCCATCGTCGCTCTATAAAAGCGCTGAGCGCGTCTCGAATTGCATTTAGTTTGGCTACGACTGCAACCAGAACATGCGTGCCACCCCCAAGCACCTCCTCTGCGCCCTCGCCTGGCTCGCGCTAGCCGCAGCCCAGCGCCCCCTCCAGCAGCCCCTCCAGCAGCCCCTGCTCTGCGCCAACGACAACACGCCCCTCTGTGCCCGCACCCAGGCCGAGTATCTGCTCTTCAAGAACGAGTGCGACCTGAGAAAGGCGCAGCGCGAGAACCTGCTGGGCGCCCCTCTCTGTAGGTTCTACTGCATACGATCTGCATAAACCATATCACTGTAATCTCTCCCTCCCTCCCTGCCTCCCACAGTCGATGTCGCGCTGCACAACTGCCTGCCCAGCTGTGACCTTGACTGCCCCGCAGAGCCGCAGCTCCTCTGCGGCGTAAGCGTGGCCTCCGGCGAGCGCAGAACCTTCCGCAACCGCTGCGAAATGGCGCGCACCGCCTGCACCGCCAAGTCGGAGTGGCTGCTGCACAAGTGGGGCGAGTGTCCCCGCAGCCAGGCCAAGGCCAAGGCCAAGCCACAGCCGCCATCGCACACTCTGCTGGTGGGGCAACGCAAGCGCCGTCGCCCCCTTGCCTGCACCAATGTCTATCGTCCGGTGTGCGCCAGCTACGGCGGCGTCAAGTCCACCTTCTCCAACGAGTGCCTGGTGCATGCGGAGAACCAGAGAACCAGAAGAAGTGCGTATTAGTAATGCTCCTACTTATACTCAATGTTTACTCTTATACTTCATTATTATCGAATTTATTTGAATATTAATATATCACTTTTAGTTAGAGCACAGGGCGGAACTCCTAAATAGACTTATACCTTTTGAAACTATTACCTAAATTTACTCCGTCTTATACTCTTACCGTTATTGATACTCAGTCTCATACTCCTACACTCATTCCCATACCTCTACTTATCATACTTATCATACTCATACCAACTTACACTCATACCCTTATTCATACATAGTCTTATACGCTTATGCTCATACTCATAATAGATACTCATTATGATACGTTTATGCTCATTCCCATACTCCTACTTATACTTATACTCAAAATAGATACTAATTCTGATACGTTTATGCTCATACCTATCATTGATACTCATTCCCAACTCCTACTTATACTCATAACCTTATTGATGCTCATTCTGATACGCTTATACTCCACTTATACTCATGCTTATACTCATAATTATACTCCCTAGACTGGCGCGTCGTTTCGGAGGGTCTTTGCGGCGAGGACAGCACCAAAATGAAGCACAACCGCAAGCCGAAGCCGAAGTCCACGCCCAAAGCGGAGGCTGAGCGCAGCAAGCGCAGCTACAAGCAGACTGCTCAGCTGGAGGACTTTGAGGCATCGGAGGATGTGGTGCAGATCTTTGCGCCCTCCACGTTCCACACGCAATTCATTAGCAACCACGGCACCATGGAGAAGAGCTACTCCCTGCCCGCCCGGAAGCCCTATGTGGCTGCCAGACCCAAGCCCAGGGGCAGGCGAATTAAGGCGCATTCGTCGCCATCGATTCGGGATGGCGGGATGGCCAAACCTTGTGTGTTCAGTAATGAGCCAGTGTGTGGCAGCTTCGATGGCGAAACTCGCACATTTGCCAGCGTGTGCGCCCTCATGGAGCACAGCCAGGCGGTGGGCAATGGTAAGCACTGAACCGTAATGGATTAAGGCAAACAACTGTATTTGAACTTCACAGCATGGACCATTTTGTACGACGGCCCCTGCCGCCGCTGCAACAAGCCCTGCCCCACGGTCTACAGCCCGATTTGCGCGAATCGCAACGGCATCAACTACACCATCATCAACGAGTGCTATCTGGAGCGTGTCCGCTGCAAGGATCCCAACAGTGGTAAGCCTGCACAAATAGCGACCAGCGCACTGACCCCTAATCCCACGCATCATTGCCAGATTGGAAAGTAACCCACGCAGGCGAGTGCAGCACGCTGAACGAGGAGGTGGCCCAGAGCATTCCCCAGCCCAGGCCAAGTGCTGCCTCCGGCATACCCCACGTGCTCTACGGATCAAGCACCACGCCCACTCCACGCTACAGCCGCACCACGAGAATGCCTCGACGTCCCATTAGGAAACCCAAGCGTCCGACCACTGCGCCCACTCCCAAGGATCTCAGCAATCGCAAGATACGCAAAATCGAGCTGGACAGCTTCGATGCACTGCAGCCAAGCCACGAGGAGCTGCAGGTCACCAAGGCGCCTGCGAGCCACAAACGCTGGTCCGCCAAGCACAGCTGGTTGAGTCTTCCCCTCTCGGACAGCCCCAAGCACAAGCTTAATAAGATGTTCCACCCCAAGAAGGCGCACAGCGACAAATATCTGCAGTACGTTCGGCCCACGCCTGCCCAATTGCCAAAGACATCCGATTTGGAGGCACTGAATGCGGGTTTAGTTGTTCCGGAGCTGTTCAATATGGACCTGCAGTCGCCCCAAGAGGATGAAACAGACACAAACACAGAAATACTCTTTCTGGTGGGCACAACCACGCCGATGCCAACTTCTACCAGCACCACGGCCAGCAGCTTGGCAAGCACAGCCCAGACTACAGACTCCTCCACTGCACCACATCCCACAGTAACCAGCACTCCCCGCTCATCCACACACTCCACAACAACTACAACAACAACAACAACAACCACAACCACAACAGAGGCTATTCCTCAGAGCTCTGAGAGCACCACCAGCAGCAGCTCCACAGAAGTTTCATTGGAATCTTCATCGTCATCATCATCTTCCTCTTCATCTTCATCTCCATCTCCATCTTCCTCTCCATCCTCCACCACTGCCGCCATTGCCCACATTACCACGTCCACTGCAACTACAACAGCCGCAAGCTCCACCACGCTTAACCCGGACTACAATCCAGACGCGCCGGCTGTGGACGAGGGGGAGCAGACCTCCATCTACGGCCTGGACAAGAACTCGCTGATCATGCGTCTGCTGCGTGCGCGAAGCAATAAGAATGTGGTTCTGTAGGCGGGTTGAAGCATACTGTACATAAGTGCTGCCGGAGCCAGTGATAAGAGTGCTCTGTGCAAGTTAATTATACTAACTTGGTTAATAAATTGTTACATTTTTTACGTTAAACGTTTCTCTTTACTCAATTTAGCAAAGACTCAAATGCGCCATCTGTCGCGTTAAGACGGGTTGTAGTACAGGCTAAGACTTAATTAAGTTTGCCAAACTTAACGAACTAGTTAGCGCCATCTGTGTGTCGTGATTAGAAGCCTGGCAAATTTATTTGGCCACAAGTGCGTGTGAAAGAGACAACCACAGTTTTGATATCGTTCGAACTGAAGCTAAAGGTTCGAAGCTTGGCTAAGTGTCACTGCTAGACTTCGAACTTCAGAGTTCGATGCGCATGTTCGATGGCGAAGGTTCGAACATGATGTTCAAACGCCAATTAACGAAGGAGAACAATAATTATCCAAATAAAACCAGTAAGGACGGAGCTACAGTCGGACGTAACCGACTGTAGTAGACCCTGTATTTTGTGATTTCTTCGCTGCTTTTTATCCGATGGTAATGCAATGCACAGCATTGATGGAGAAGGCCATAGACTACGTGCATGCCAAATCCCGTATATTTACCATTAAAACTATAGCTTTAAAACCGAAAACTGTTGCTAAATTCTTTTTCAATTAGCGGTCCAATGTGAAGAATTATCAAAAAACTTAAACATATTTTATGTAACTGTTGCATAGGAGAACCTAAATACCAAAAAATTGTGTTGCTAGCTCTTCTAGTTTCCAAGATCTCGTTGGCTGCTCGCGGTTAGTGGGTGAATGGGGAGCGATATCAAAAATCTAAAACAAACTTGATCAGCGTACAGCATAGAAGAACCTACATACCGAAAATGGTGTCTCTAGCTCTTGTAGTTGCTGAGATCTAGGTGTTCATACGGACAACAGACAGACAGACGGACAGACGGACAGACGGACATGGCTATATCAACTCAGCTCGTCGTCCTGAGTCAGAATATATATAGTTTGTGGGGTCTACCACGCTTCCTTCTGCCTGTTACACACAGCTGTCATTTGCACTAAATTAATAGACCCTTTTATTTTTTTAAAATACAGGGTCTAATTATATAAATTAGTAGGTGTAAGTTTATGGTTCAAAAAAGTATAGAAAAATTTAGATTAAAGTTAAAAAAATATATGTAAAATAATTGTAATAAAATAACAAACAATAAACAAACAATTAATTCTAAAAACTGCAAAAGATAAATTTAAAACAATAACTTTTAAACTTTTGTTTTTAAACCAATGCAATCTTAATTTTGTTAATATAAGCCAGCTTGGATTTTATTATTTTTTGTGACGTAATTTATTTGTTTATTATTGTTATTAATAAATAAATTTTTTCGTTAATATAAAGGTTTCTCTACCAGTATAATTTAAAATAGGTATCTTAAGTTATAGTATTTTCATATTCTCGATTTAATAAAAACATAAATACACAATTTAAAGTTAGATTAGTAAACAAACTTAGTAAAAATATAAAAATTTAATTGGGTAATTTAACTGAAATTACTTACGATGCTTCATTCTATTAAATTAATAAATAAAAGTATAATAAGTATATATAATATATATAATAGCCAAGAAAAATATTATATATTTGCTCAGGTTGTACAATACCCTGCAATACCCTGTACAGTACCCCGCATAGCAGTAATTCCGTTATGCCTTGCTGCAATATTGTGTTGCTTATATCTTCTGTGTTTGCTTACTGATTTCAATGCGCTTTTATTTAATAATAATAATAATATATTAGAAGAAAGTATATATTCCCAATAACTACTTTCTTTGTTTAATATTACGCTTCTTCTATAACTTTTTATATAAATTTTTATAATACAAAATAAATTAAATAAATCAGACAAAAACGCCCCTTTCACAGCTAACAAGATGCTCAAATACAAATGGCACAAAAATAAATTGTAGAAATCTATGCACAGTGGTAACTTGACCTTGCCATTGACATTCGATTACAGAGTTTATTGGACTAAACAATTAAAGAAACATTAACAGCAAATTTCACTGCTGTCGAACTCAAAAATTACAGATTTTGAGTTGGCAAAAGTTGGTGGCGGAAACACTAATAAGACTTCAAGTCAGACAATATAATAAAGTGTCTATCCGGTTGCTGTTGCCAATTGCCATTGGCTGAATGAAGCCGAGGCCCGTGGATTGTAGACTCAATTTTAATTTGCTTAATCGATCGTAAAAGTAGTTTTGGGCGTTTAAAGCAATCCGTGCAGCCAAATACTCGTCAATCGATATGCCAGGCATCGCAGAAACAATCGGGCTTAGTGCGCTGAAACGAATAATCAGTTGAAGCCCGGCTGAAAACAATATTTACAGCAATTGCCGATTAAACTTTCTACACACAGCAGCTGCACTTGCCCCTCGAATGCCTTATTCTATCTCATGATTCTCGATTAATGAGCTGGGATAGGATTACGCCATGCGCCGTTGGCAGCAGCTAGACTGATTACCATGAATGGCGGGCAGCTGATTAAGCATGCGACGTGTTGTACACTCGGTATGTGGCAAAAATGATCGACAAATTGTTACTTTCACTGCGACACGAGTGCTGCAGGGGCATCAGCAGCAGCAGCAGCAGCAGCAGCAGCAGCAGCAGCAGCAGCAGCAGCATCGGAGCAGCAACAACAACTTTCGCGTGCCACGTTCATGGCATTGTAATTAAGCTGGTCAGAGGCCTGCATTCGCACAGAGCACAATAACAGAAGCTGCTGATAATTTGAAACAATTCGAAGCACACTTTTTCGTTGAAATATGTAAATTATACGCCGATGCCAGAGCAAAAACATCAGCTGTAGCATACAAGCATACATACACTGAAAGCAAAATGCTGTCATTTCGTACTGAATCAATAATTTTGAGTATTAAAAGAAAACTCTCAGTCCAAGAACGAAATTCTTCTTTTCGACGCGTTCTTAAAGTTTTAATTGCTATTCTTATCAACCTAGATCTCGTAAACTATAAGACTAGAGAGCTAGTCTTACGGCTACAGGTTTATGTATTATTTTTCTTTGTAGAGAAATTATTCTGCATTTTTCCGAGTGCACATTTATGTCTTGGCTCTAAGCTCACTTGAAAAACATTCGCACTTATTCTGATTAGTATCATTTACAAGCCTCGGCCGCAAGCCTCAACATGGATAGCCCTGTTTGGCGCCAAGGCGTTTCGATTATAGCTCGGATTCGACCGAATGGGAGTATGGGAGTATCTATAGTATTGGCTGCTATGGGAGTATCTATTGTATTGGCTGCCTGGGATTCACTTTCGTTTGTGTTTTGGCCTGCGTTTGCTTCGCATTTTGCGGCTTTTGCTTTCAGTCACACGCTGGCGCGCGATTCAGCTGCTGCAATCGATGCAATTGGCTTGCCAATGATCGCTGCAAACCCGCTTTTGCTCTGACTCTGACCCAGAAAGCAACGCACTGGCTTTGACTTTGGCTTGCAGCTGCATCGCAAGCAATTCCGGTGCAATGCATGAGCATTAGATGTGGATGTGGATGTGGATGTGGATGTGGATGGGGCACCACGTCAGCATCCACAACCGGCAAGCAGTTGGCAGTTGGCAGTTTATGATAAAAGGAGTAGACAGGCGCCTACAGTTTCCATTTGTGTTTCACTCGGCCAGCAGTGCGGTGGTGTTGGCTCTTCGGCTTAACTGGAGAAAATCGTAATAAAAAACGCAATAAGTTATATATGTGCAATAAAATGTCGCCATGGCGTTGGAGTATCGTTGCCTATGTGGCGCTGGTTTTCTTGCTGCTGCTGCATTACAGCCAGGCCCAAGAAGAAACCAGCAACAGCAGCTCCAACTCAAACTCCAACTCCAACTATATAGTGCCCAATACGGATTCGGTTTCATCCTCAGCACGTGCTGGCGGCTCCTTGGTGGCTCACAGCGATGTCTACATAGCGCGCAACCAGAAAGAATGCTTCGAGACGCGTAATCTGGTGTCCTGCATCAAGTACAAGGCCTCGAAGCTCGTTTGGAAGCTGGCCACAAATAGCATGGGCTTCTTTCCCAACGAGTTCGAGCGGGATCTGGGCAACTCGCGTTGGCTGAGGCTGGTGCAACTTGGGGAACCGGCCGATGACATTGTGGTATTTAACGATGCCAAGAGCCTGCAGGGTAGGTACAAGTGGCCAAGGAATACAGACTGGCCAACAAGGCAAATGTGCAGAGGTTGAAGGCAGTTTTATTGCATTTGGTTCAGGCAGATATATGGATTTTTTCTGCGCTCTTAACTGTGAAACTTCTGTGTAGCCTAGTGTCTTTAATTGTCTGAGAAAGTGGCCGGGCAAGACAATTATGCATACGTCTGTGGAGGCTTTTGTGATTACATAGATTGGCCAAATTGGCCTATTGGCAGTGCGAGTTTCGCCTTCGAGTGTTCCAGCATGAACTGTTAACTGTTTTAACAGCAAATAGAAGAGACGCAATTTATGCTTTCTTAAAACTGATAAAATACCTGCGGATGTTTACCGTAGATTGCCAATTAATTAAATTCACTGGAATCGCTGATATTCTTTTATATTTATGGTTATAAACAAACATTGCCAAATGCCATTAACATTCCAGTTCTCCACTAATTAATAGGCGCGTTGATTCCATGTTTGTTAAACGGTTCGATGGTAATTGCAGAATTTTATTGGAATAAAAATTATTGCAATTTTTGAAATATAAATTATCACAATTTTATTTCAAACATATTCGCTGTTAAATAAATTAAAATTAATATATAACTTTTAAAATTGACCACTTGTAATCATTCATGTACTATTTTTTAAATATATTTTTTATTAGGAATAATAAAATACCATTCAGTTCCATTTATGTTTTTTTTTGTTAATTGTTTTATATGTTTTACTTGTTAAAAATTAATTTGTTTGAACTATACATATTTATTTATTTTAATAAATAATTTAACTTCTTATTTTAAATATATAAAGAATTTTTTTGAAATAATATAGTTGAATGCATAAACTGAAAATTTCTTTTTAGTTTATTTATTGATTTAATTTATTAATAAAATAAAACTGAATTAATAGTTTTTGAGCGACAATTTCTCATTATTTTATTCATTAAATCTGCCTTCTGAGGCATTTTTGATTTGCAAGCCAGAGGCGTCATCTTAAATAACCTTTTCTAAATACAGACTCCCATTATTTATATTAAAAATTTCCCTTCGCTATGCTTTTTCTTTGCCAGGGGACACTGAACTGGTGCGAATCTTCAAGTTCCTGCAGCGATCCGTGGAGACATTTGGGCGCAATCATGGCCTGCAGGTGTCACTGCCCAAGGAGGCACGCGCCCGAGTGCTAGATGAGACGGGTGAGTTTGAATGGAATTATGAATATTAATAGTGAATATAATGAATACTAAATGTGGCATCATCTGCAGAGACACGCGGACATCGCAAGAAGAAGATGAAGCTGCTTGTCATACTGCCGCTGATCATACTCATGAAGATAGCCCACTTGAAGATGACGATGGTCGCTTTGCTCATGGCGGTGCTGGGCATGAATGTGCTGCTGGTGGGCGCCACCAGCTGGATTATACACTATCTGAAGTACAAGACGCTGTGCAAGATACACCCACACCTGGTGCAGTCGCACTCGCATGTGTATGACTCTGATCCCGCCGATTACTCGCAGTTCCTGGGCAGCGGGTATACCAGTTACAGTCCGTCCAGTCCGCATGAGGTGAATGCGAATGGGTACAGCAAGGACTGGGCCACGAGTAAGGCGTACAACGGCTACAACTACTTGGACACCATCAGCAAGCGAGTACATCGAAGCCCATGATCGACCCAGACCACGAAGCGTGCCAGAGATCTTACCATCTGTATGTAGTCCTAGTAATTTATGCAGCGCCAGTGCTGATGCTTTAAATTAAGAACATAATTTAGCTAATAAATGAATTGTACGCAACAGTTGGTCGAATTGTGTCTGTCCACAGCCTTGAACTGGCTGGCGAAGTGTGCCGGAACCAGCTCCATTGGGTTTGTTTACTTTGCCTTATCAGCGGCGTGTTTTGTTTACCCAACCATTTGCTTTTGGCCGCCCCAAAGAGCCCCACGAAGACACGAGTCTAATTGTTTGGCCAGCCGACCATACGAAAATCAATATGTTTATATCATGCGCGTATGTACATATCTACGCCCACTTAAATGGAATAAATAGAAACTACACACACAGGCCTCTAGATAGAACATCAAGTTCCAGCTAACCGAGTGTCAGATTGGCTCGCTATCATCTGTCTACATATGTAAATGATTTAGTTAAGCAAACATGATTTAGAAGTTGTTGCCATTTAGTGGATCATACTACCATATATTATCTAGCCCACTTACTGCCCTGCTGTTTGCCCGCGTTTATGACACTGAGAGCAGAGCTCCAAGCAAACATTCACATATGCGATAAAGCCTCGTTGGAGGTGGCTAACTTTTAGAAGGATTTGGAGGAACAGCTAAATTTATGGGCCAGGCCATGCTGAAATATTGGGGTCAGTGAAGAACATTTAATACCTTTATTTGATAACCGCGAATTTCGGTAAAATAAATACAAACAAATCTACAGATACATATTCGCTATGCCCATTGTCTTACCAACAACCAACCAAAATTTGGTATCTATAACTATCTTATTTGGCCAGTAATAGTTCAATTGCTTATATGCTTTTTCAGACCTTTATTGACAGACATAAAATAAAATTAACTGAAGAAAACATTTATTTTGTATATTATTTTACTTTTGAATGAGAAAGGTTGGTTTAATATATTTATATAACTTTAAACAATATTATTGTTATTTCAAATAAACAAATAGTTCAAATATATATAGGAATATAAGTATTAATTATAAAACAGCATATATTTGAATCAGGAAACTTTATTTATGTAGAAATTTATAAGACCATTTTATACATTTTAGGTACTGGCACTTTTTGCCAAGTTGAACATGCACAGTCATGTCACAGATTGTAGCAGATATTTGATTGGTTTATATTTTTCAGTAGTTTTATTCAAACGAGTTTTTATACAGTGAAATGCCTAAACATAAATTGCCTCATCATGCTTACAAGATCAAGTTTCTAACAGACACCCATTATAAATTAATTAGCTCTATATGGGGATTCATTTAGATTACATATACATATAGTTTAGTCGTTCGCCAACCTTGCGCTATCTAACATTGAAATGATTCGCACACTAAAGTGACGTGATAGTGCTGATAAGTGACGGGAGAATCGTCACCATATAAGCCTATTCCAAAGCAAAAACGCAGACAGTTAGCTTACTTGGAGAAACTGGAGCGCAACGTATTACAATATCAAAATGCAGCCCTCTTCCTTACCAGATTGGCTGACCAAAGATTATATGGTGCAAAAGCTGAGAAACTTTTACAACGACGCAGTGCTGAATGTAATTAAGCTGACATCCGAGAAAGCCACAGGAAGAGGTGAAAACTTTGTGGGCATCATGACACGTTTAACTGTGGAATACAAACCTGCAGATGGTGACAAGATGACGCGATCGTATATAGTCAAGGAAACATGTTCCACTGATAAGCCTGAGGGTGACATATTCATAGAGTACAATCTCTACGAACGTGAAATGGACATGTATGAGTTCATACTGCCCAAGCTGAGCCAACTGCTGCAAGAGGTCGGCATCATGGATAAACTGCATGCTGATGCAATTAGTGTGGATCGAGAGCATGGCGCTCTGATACTGGAGGATCTGAGCTCACTAAACTGCAGAAATGCCGATCGAGCGAAAAAGTTGGATATGGAGCACACTAAGCTGGCGCTGGAAATGCTTGCCAGATACCATGCTGCAGCAAATGTGTTGCAAACAAGACATTCCCATCTGCTCACTGAGAATTTAAGATTCAGTTTCTACTCACGGGGCTATACGGGATACCAGAAAATCTTTACTGGCCTCTACAAAGCGCTGGTGCGTTATGTGAAGAGCAATCCCAAGCTGAGAGATCGGTATTATGCCAAAATGGCAAAGCTGACGGAGAATATAATGGAGTATGCAGCACGTTGCTACGATAATCAGCCAAATGACATCCTAACTATAATACATGGAGACTGCTGGACAACGAACATCATGTTCCAGTTTGATGCTGAAGGCAAGCCAATCTCTGTATTGCCCATCGATTTTCAGTTCAGCAGACATAGCACTTCACCCGCTATGGACCTGCACTATATCTTCAACACCTCACTTCAGGACAACGTACTCGAGAGAGAACTGGAGCTGGTGCAGTATTATTACTATGAGCTCAAGCGTTGTCTAGCCCGACTTCAGCATGAGGCAGAGTTACCCAGCCTGCATGACTTTCAAATGCAGTTCGAGTGCCGCAGAATTGCGGGTAAGTTGGCAGATTTGCAATGTAATTAACATACATTTATTTTTTCATATTTAGCACTTTTGGCGCTGACCTTACAGCCCATGATGACGTATGAGGGCACGAATTTCAGCGGATTCTCTGATTTTTATGCCGACAATCCCGATGCAATGGGTTTTCAGGATACCATGTATGCAAGAGAAGAAGTGCAGCAGGTTGTAGATAAAATACTGTCCATATTTGAGGCTAAGGGATTACTAGATGCACAGTAAATATCATAGGTCCACATCTATTCCTATTATTGATGGCGATCAACTGGATGCGCCTTCTCGACTGGGGCAAAGAAATCAGCAATCGGTAGATGACAGTTTATATTTCTTTAAATTAATTTTTGTTATATATACAACCTATGATATTTTATATTAAACTTTATTTGTATTTGCATAGGGAATATTACATTTCAAGTTATATAATTTTTGTCTAAGGTCTAAGAAGATTATTAAAAACATACATGGCTGTGATTGGGGTTATAAAGTAGCTTGCCTGCCGTGAAAATAAATTTCTCCTTCAATCTATTAAAATTTTTATTGATCCTAAATTACAAACATTTTAATTTGATTAAAAAAATTTAATAAAAAAAATTTGTTTCCACAATTTACAATCCTTCGAGCCGGATTTGAACCAGCGACCTATGGATGTCTACGATTTTAAGTCAACTCTACAGTCCACCGCTCTACCAACTGAGCTATCGAAGGTCTATATTTGGACGTGTCCAACTATAGTATATAAGCTTTTTTCAGACCTGAGCTATAAAAAACATGCATGAAGATCGAATTAAACAAAGTCGAATGCAAATGCTTATCACAGCAGAAAAAGCAATAAAAATCACTGTCAGCGCAAATGGTACTATTAAGTGTTGCGATAAGCTCAAAGCAATACAACCTCTGCTGTTTCTTAATAAGACATTTAATTGTTATGATTATCATATATTTAATTATATTATTCATTTATTCGAATTATTAAAAATAAATAAAATAAATAAGCTTATTCAGTTTCAGAGTTTCAATCAGGCGAACTGTCTAGCAATAAAATATATAGAAATAAAATCAAACTCGTCTAACTCAATTACAAACTGCTCCACATAAACATTAAACGGTGTAATTTAGATTGCAAGTGTGATAAGTGAGAGCTCAGGGCTGATAAGAAGCTCAACTTGTTTTTATAGCTCTCGGTATGGCGCGAGTTATCGTCCATTTTAGCGGGAATCCAATAAGCTGGCTACACATAGGATATGCCACTGCATTCTTTAAAAAATATAGGGACGGGGCAGATCAGTGGGACGGTGGCTACAGTCGGACGTAACCGACCGTAGGAGACCCTTTACTTTGAGTATATGTACACACAAACACAATCAGACGCACACACACTAAGCTATCCGCGTATGCAAGGCACACCACCCCCCCTCTGCCCAGTTTGGGAAATTCTCTGTCGCATATATTCGTTGTTTCTTATCCGATCAAAACAAAATTCACAGCGTCGATAGAGAATGCCATAAGCTAGTTACATACCAAATCACAAGCCGATAGCTTCAAAACTGTGGCTACAGCAGCTTTTTGCGGTTTACGGGGGAAGGGGGAAAGGTATCATCCAAAATCTAAAACAAACTCGTGCTGCTTACTGAATAGGGGAACCTAATTACCGAATATGGTGTCTCTAGCTCTGATAGTTGCTGAGATCTAGGTGTTCATACAGACGGACAGACAGACGCACAGACGCACAGACGCACAGACGGACAGACGGACAGACGGACAGACGGACAGACGGACAGACAGACAGACGGACAGATGGACATGGCTAAATCGACTCGTCTTGTTGTCCTGATCAAGAATATATATACTTTATGGGGTCTGCCACGCCTCCTTCTGGGTGTTACACACATTTCCTCTTTGCACTAAGTTAATAGACCCTTTTTACTTTTTTAAAGTAAAGGGTCTAATTAAATAATCAATATAAAGTGGAATTAATTAAACATATTTGCTTATGATACAACTTGTTTATTTTTCAATTTGCTCGGAATGCGTGCTCTTGTGCCACTGTGCAAACAACTACGCACAGCTTTCGGGCCACTTCATCCCCCAAAACTTCGCTGATAAGAAAGCTCCATACAGCTGTTGGCCCAAAACACGGACGGAAAGCACACGTATTTTGTTTGTCGGAGTGCGCAAAGCGTTTAGTTGACTCTTCGGGCTCACACGGCGTATACGCAACGAGCGACTCTTGGAGCTGCCGACTTGACGCAGGACCACGACTACGACTGCTGGTATAAAACATAGAGCTGTCCGTTAAAAGCCAACAGATGGTCGCCGGCTGTGCACGCGCCAAGATATCGGGATCGTAAACTCGAAAAGAACGCAAAACGAACATAAATGTTGCCAAGAGTGTTCGTAATAATTGCAATAAAGAAATAATGTAAATAAAAATATTCGGAAAATTAATTGGAACGCTGTGCCGGTTCACAAATCAAAAGGTAACAAACCTCAAAAGTGGCAAAAAATGTTTGTGTTTGTTTTCACTACCAGGAATTCGAAAAGGCGTGAAATTTTGTAAACGCAGTATGGTTCGTGTTCATTTGGCCATAATATTCTGGACTATGGCTTTCCATATGTGTGTTTTGTTAGTATATTTGTTTTGGGCCAAGTGCTAAATATTTAATCTGAGTCTGGCGTAATGCAGAGTGACGTGTGCGGAAGCAAAACATCATCATCATGTTGTAACAAAGTATCTATACATGCACTAAAAAAGTAAATATGCTGAGGAAGTTGTAACTTAAGCAGAATAATGTGCAAAATTAAGTGCCAATTATTCTGTGCGGGAATGGTACGAGATATAAAGGAAATACTTAGTGGGTGCGAGTGTTTCGCCAATACAAAACTGTTCTCTTTAAACGGAAATTCACATTAACATAACTAAGAGCAGTTCGTGCAGCAGTGAAACTAATGAAACATGACGAAGGCGTATAAATTTCAATGAAGAATGACGCATAAGAAAATAATAATTTGAAGAATAAAACTCAAGAATAAACAAATAATCGTTTAGGGTTATATAAATCCATAAACGAGCAATTATCACATACGTGCAGATTATTTATTTTGAAAATTGTGGAATAATATTCTTATTCAAATTAACTTCAGGAATTTAGATAGATTGTATACAAATTTGTTAATTTCATGCATTTGTGTTTAAAGTGATAAGTAGTGTTTAGATTCTGATATTTTTATATAAAGACACATACTACGAAAACATTTTATTAGAAATGAAGGCTGAATTAATATACAAATGCCATTAATGCATATGATTTAATAATAATTATTGAACGATTTTAAATTTATTTCAAAGATACTAATAATTAATTATCGTATTTCATTATATGGAAGAATTGGGCATACAAATTTGAGTTGTGTAAAATTATAGTGAACAAAATATTGTGACATATAAAATTCGGAGTAATTTCTTACCATACATGATATATCTTTCAGTTTATTTTTTAAGGTAAAAATGCTTCGGTATATACATAATTGCTTAGACGTATACCTTATACCATTTTCTCCAATGTGCTTCAATTAAAACTTAATTTTAAATAACTTTTCGCTACTTTCGTAAGTTACATTCTTCTATAAAAGTTTACAAAGAAAGCATATTTATGGTGAAGAAGAAATTTGTTGAAGAACTACGTCGGTGTAGCTACATTACTTTGCCCAATAACGAACATTAATACAGGTTGTAATACATTAAAAAGTATCAACTGCAACCCAAGTGCTATTTTGTGCATTGCAGTTCGGAAACATATTGCTATTTCTGAGCATGAACTAAGCACCAAGTAAATTCCCTTGCGTGCATTTTAAGCTACAAGTTAAAGAACTACACGATTGCAGATACAGTTACATATATAGCTACATACATATGTGGTACATTAAACATATAGTACGGAATATATTTGCTCAGCTGAAAGCATCGTCGAAAACCAGGTGAAGATACTATGGTGAGTTTAATTGCAATGCAAATACCCTAAACAGCTCGTCATGCCAAGAAGCCATTAGAAATGTCAATTTGTAATGAAATATTAACTTTTTCTTGAAGTAGAAAAGTTTTGTGCTGTTTTCTTGTCTGTTTGCCTACGTGAGATTTGTTTTTCTTGGAAAGAAATCCTATCCTATCAAAATTAACCATATGGCCACTGGAATCACATCATTTTACATTTATAGAGCCTCGCTTAAGTTGACAGAGTGGTACACGTAAGGAATGAGCTTCAAGTTGTTCTTTAGTTTTTTACATTCTATTGGACAATATAATGTTGCTAAGTATTATTAAGTGACCTTCGAATTGAAAAATGTCAAACTGTCTGTATATGAGAGTAAGTCTCAGTGGGGTTCAAACTCGTGAACCTCTAACTGTGAGCATCATCAAACCCATCTGCTGAATTTTAAATCTAACTGTTACACCCTTTTTCAAACATTTTATTATGTTAATAAAATTGTTTAATCATTTATAATAACAATAATTAATAATGCAAGCGACGTATATTTAAAAATACCTCCATCTACAATATAAGGCACATGGCATTGTTTAGTCATAAATTTAGAAATTGACGCTATCGCACAAAATCATGTTGTTCGCCAAAATGCCAATTATAGTTTAATAAGCAAATCCCATAAATTTTAGATTTTATGCTTGAATTTATGCAAACAATTTTGCCATTTAGCCCAATGCGTAATGATTATGAGCGTACACGTCATTATTTAACTTAATATATGAAGAGAACGTAGAGATAAGAAGCTGATAGCTATATGAAAAACTATTTCTCTTTGATATTAATAGTTTTGTTTTGCTGCGCTAAATCACCACAAAGCAAGCAATTGAAGTTATTAATACTTTATCGTATACAGTGTTGGCCATATTAAAGTTGCAGAAAAAGTTGTATTGTATTCAACGGCTGTCTTCAACATTTGTCCTTTTAAAGGAAATCAAATGCTGCGTCCTATGACAATAATGCTGAAAAGGCAAAAATATTCGTTTGTAGAACCCACATGTTCCGACAGAACGATGTAGATGGCGCAAATAAATCAGGAATTGTTGGAATTGCGAAGGGCGATGAAAATAAAACTGGTTAAAGCTGTTCGTGCGTAATTTTCCTTTTTTCAGTATTTATTCTTTGGATTCCGCGGTTTCAATGTGCTAGATGGAAATGGAAATGTACTCACGCATAGACGGCGGTGGAAATGTTTTTGTGGAACGTTGACAGTTTGAGAATTATTCAAATTCATGACAAGTTTCATGAACTTGAGGCTACTTTACATAATTTGCTTGTCGTCAACTTTCCAGAAGTCATTTTGCAAATGTCCAAACGTGAGAACAAAAAGCAACTGTGATAAATACTATATGAAACAATTTTCTTACTTCTGCAAAAGAATACCAAACCTAAATTTAGACTTTGTCGCCATTGTGTTGGATACAGCGACATGAGTTGGGATTGTTTGAACTTTTATAAGTTTAAGTTTTTTCAAAGTGATGCTCTCCTCCCTTCCATTTTAATCTGGGGCTTGAGACGATTGGCATTTCAAATATGCGTGAATGCGCACACATAGGTGAACCCTGGAATTCACCTTTTAAAAGCCTTTTAAGGTCCTTTGTCAATTGATTTTTGTACACTAAAAAAATGGGAAATTTATTGTCAAATGTCTTCTACAAAGAGATGAGTCAAATAAAAAAACTCAATCTCTTAATCAATTCAATCTGCCTCACCAGCTGTAAGCAACCTCTGGGACGGTAGCTGATGAAATGAGATTACCTTGATTTATGTTCTACACATTAATTGCAGCAGTCAATTGTGAGGCATACTTTAGGGATCCCTAGGCTTATTGCTTGCATTTAGTTCCGTGTCTCTGCTTCTCTCTACTTTGCTCTACTCCATCTACTCTCTGACATTGACAAGTACGCAGCCATTTGGAGTATGAAATTACACAATTATTTTAATCAATTGTCATCATTTACGCGCACATCGAACGCAGCTGATTGCTTGTCTGCCAGATAAATATAAGTCGTTAAACAAATGTGCTCCCTAATTCCGAACAGAAAGACAAGCTTGTTTACGTTTAAAGGTATTTTGTCAAATTGGTTCATTTGTTCGTCTGGCTCATTGTTTTTCGCTTCAATACATTTGTGTAAGGGCTTAAATATCTTGTTATATATATATATATCTTATATATATAGTCTTGCTGGAATACAAATGAAGTATTCCATAATTTAAAACAGACATAAAAAATCAATCAGTTGTCAAATTGGTTTAAATTTAAGAACTATTTATAAGCAACTTTTTTAAACAGATTCGAATTTTCTTAGTTTATAGAATATTGAGTTTGGTCAGTATATGTATCATTATTTTCATTCTGCAAATTAAATGGGAACTATATAATCAACATTTAGTAGTTTGGGTTTGGAAGTAATAATCTGGGGAGAGTGTAAAAAATATGTGATTCAATAGTGCACAATAATTTTGCGAAAAAATTGCAATACTTATCGCTTATATTATTTAAATGGAACAAAATTCTACCAAATGTAATATGGCTAATACTGCCTTTATGACGAGTATAAATATCCGTATAAGCCAAACAACTGGTACAGCCTGCATTGATGATGGTTAATGGTTATTTTTGGGCAAATAGATTCCTTTTAGGGCACAGTTTCACCTAAATTCACGATAGTTATGCGTCTAGGTCGTCACTTGATTCACGCATGAGTTTGAATAGCCTCAGTGCACGCAACTCGTTCTACACAGTTGGCAAGAAAGCTAACAGAAAGATAGTTTGTTTCTCAACAGATTTTCAATATGAATTGGACAGAGCCCAAGATTCCTACTTCTGAGGAGATTTTTCGAGCGATTGCGAGCAACAAAGACTTTGACATAATTGGCGAACGTCGACACCTGGTTAATTTCCCTAATTTGTATCCCGTTGAAACTAGTACCCACAAGTACAAAACTAATAACGATAATGACGACAATAAGATCAGCACACTCCTACTCTCGAACAGCACCAGGAACGATAGCAACATCAGCACCGCCAATATGGATCCATTGCTCATGGAGCAGTATCTGCATAATCGGAACATAGAGAGTCCGTGGTATCACTTACTAATCGTTATGTACGGCGTATTGATTGTCGTTGGTGCCATTGGGAACATCATGGTGGTTATTGCAGTGGTGCGTAAGCCCATAATGCGCACCGCCCGCAACCTCTTCATCCTCAACCTGGCCATATCGGGTGAGTGTGTGTTTACAGCTGTCCTTTTTTACATAAATTGACATTTGTGGAGGCTGCCTTTTTGGGCCAATTACAGACTTGCTGCTGTGCCTCGTAACCATGCCGTTAACTCTAATGGAAATACTGTCGAAATTCTGGCCCTACGGCTCCTGCGAAATCCTGTGCAAAATGATTCCCATGCTGCAGGCATTGAGCATTTTTGTGTCGACCATCTCCATAACAGCCATCGCCTTTGACAGATATCAGGTTAGTAGACTTTTACATGCTGATTTAATCTAATGTCGTTTTGGGCTGGAATAACAATAAAGCTAATTGCCATTTCAATGCAATATTTCCTCTTATGCCTTTTCAGGTAATCGTATACCCCACTCGAGATTGCCTGCAGTTTGTCGGAGCAGTCACAATACTGGCTGGCATTTGGGTGCTTGCGCTGGTGCTCGCCTCTCCGTTGCTGATCTACAAGCAATTGGTCAATATGGATATGCCGCCATTGCTGCAAAAGTTTGGGGTGCCACAGACAATATCCTACTGCATCGAGGACTGGCCGGTGCCGGAGGGTCGTTTCTACTACTCGATATTCTCGCTGTGTGTGCAGTATCTGGTGCCCATACTGATTGTGTCGGTGGCATACTTTGGCATCTACAACAAGCTGAGGTCACGCATAACTGTCGTCACGGTGCAGAGTTCGACGCAGCGAAAAGTGGAGCGGGGCAGACGCATGAAGCGCACGAATCGGCTACTCATAAGCATAGCTGTAATATTTGGGGTATCCTGGCTGCCACTGAACTTCTTCAATCTGTATGCGGACATGCAACGTCCTGCGTCTGCGGTAACGCAGAGAATGATTGTGGCCTATGCCATATGCCACATGATCGGCATGAGCTCCGCCTGCTCCAATCCGCTGCTCTATGGATGGCTCAATGATAACTTCCGTAAAGAATTTCAAGAACTCTTATGTCGTTGCACAGAATCCACTAATGTTGCTCTCCATGGTCACACGACAGGCAGCAACGTTCAGGCAGCAACGTCGCGTCATCGACGCAATCACAACGTCAAGGGCGAGCTCCAGCCCCTAGGCAATCGAAGCTGTGGCGATGGCGAATGTCTTGGCGGCGTCAGCATTGCCACAACCGAATTTAACACTAGACCAACTCTAAATGGAACGCGCAGCGCAATCACCGAGTCTGTGGTGCTCACCGAGAACCCCATGCCCACAGAAATAACCACGCTCGTGCCGCGGTAAAGCTAATCAATATACTATATACCCACTAACCTCTTCACATTGTGCATAGTAAACTGTGTGTGTATCTTGGCATATTCATCAAGTTGGAGATGTCGGATTTTCAGTAGATTTGATTGCATGCAAGCTGTCGAATTGTTAACACTTTGTACTGCATGCAACGTCGATTAAGAGTTTTATTTGCATTTAAAGTGTTTTTTCATAGTAGAACTAGACTTCATCTGTTATAATTGTGTTTGTTATTTGATGTATTGTAGCATAACTCATACGCCATCGTATTTAGTAATTCACATTTGTGCACATTTTACAGTTTGCAACAGTACTAGAATGGCAATTAACTTAGTAGAAGTCAACTACATTGAAACGTACTTTCTCCTAGGCCCAATGCCAGCTGAACCTGGCTCTGAAGCAACTGGAGCAGCTGATGAGAACTCTTCAATTACGCATTAAAGTAAAATTACAATTAATTTATTGCATTATTAACTATAAGCTCTAATGACGACTGACTGAAAGCAAAGCTGAGTTAATTTAAGTTTAGAATGAATGAAAACGAACATTGTGTATCTATCAATGAGTTTAGCTTTTATCCATAAGTGTTAAATAAAATTGTCTCAATAGGCTTAATTACTTCTACCAAGTACTGTGATTTAATTGAACGAGCCCTTCAATTAAATTTCGGGTAATTGATGAACACACTACTCCACGGTTTTCTACATGATTGTATACCATATAAACATAGAGCCGATAATTGCATATTGGTTTAAAAGGTGATTGTAATTAAACTTGTGTTAATTACAAAAATACTATTTGACTAGTCATATTATACGAGCACTATTCATGTCCATAACATTAACGTGTAACTGTTTTAAATGTGCGAATTAAATTGTCAGATTCAATACAATACATGCAGGTATACCATGTTTGAGTTCTGCTAGCAGCTCAACTAATTAAATTGTAATTATATTACGCAAATAAAAGAAATAAATCGAATTGGTTTCCAATGATTTTGGGGAAAAGTAAGTATGAATACAATTTAATTAAACAAACCGTCCCCTTAAAATATGCTTTTTCTACACTAAGAAAAAAACTGAGACAATCCCGCATTTACGGTGTCAAGAGTTCAATGAGAATATTCTCGATTTAAAAATTATAAATTCTTCATTTAGGCGCGTTGTAATAATTTTATGTATTTTATTTATATTTTCATGAAATGTTAGGTTTCCCAGATTTAATCATTCATTGCACTTAACTTTTGCATTTATTAATTATTCATTCAGAATTATATTCAAGATTTATTCAAGAGCTTTATTTTTTTATACACATCGTTCTTTATTTTTCTGAGTGTAGTTAATTAGGCGCTTGTTGCTAATTAAGCCAATTCATGGAATTTGTTTATCAGTTTCAGTTTCAATTTCTTTCGCCGCTCACATTTTCACCATTTCATTACAGCCCGAAACAGCACAATTTCACATGTCTTAGTTGACCCAGATAACTCGAGACGACACTAAGTGCACCTGCCGCTCTCTTGACATTTAACCGTTGACACTGTACGGTGCCTTTAAAGATGTTGTGGTTGAAGACCAGGCCAAAACATAACGTTAAGAGAAATGACACATTAAACGGCGCAAATGTGCGCCCACTGTGATTATGTGTACTCGTAAAGCGCACCGTATATGGGTGTGCTCTATGACCCTAAGGATACATACACATGTGACATCAGAACGAGCAACGAGGCAACTGGTTTTATGTTGCCACAGACAGAGGCAGAGGCACAGGCACGTCCGCTGTACCAACTCATGCCAGTGGCTAATGGTAATGTCTTGCCAAATAAATTGATAAGACTTTGCGCTGGGGGTTTCATCAATCAAAGTCGTTTGTGTTGAAAGAGATGCAATTGTATCGGGGTCTCTTTAAAAGGTAAGATCTTTGATTTGTATGTTATTACGGCATTAAAGATAATGGCTAAATAATGCAGACCAAGCGGTTTGCCTGCCACCCACCTTTCTCACCTTCATCACATAAATCTCAGTGCGTGACAGAAATGTGACGAGCGACACGCACAATAAGGTGAGAAGTTCCCACAGCGTGAAGAAAATTTAATTAAAATTTTCTATGTTAAAAAGATGGGCACTACAGCGACCTTTCTTCACTCTCTTTGAGAGTTCCTCTTATCAGCCAAAAGCAGGGTATTTTTTATTCGTTTAGCGCGCTTTCGACTTGAGAAAGTATTTGTTTGTTTTGGCAGTTTCAGGCGTGGCCGTGGCATCTGACGTCATTTATGAGAGCTGGCAGTCAACACATACATAAATATATTAGATTAAGAAATATTTGCAGTTCCAAAGATGTTTGTTCAACAATGGAAAGTGTACAAAAGGAAATGTTATTTAACTTTCTTCTTAGGCAAATTACGCAATTCCAGTGGAGACGTCGACATTCTGAAATCACTTTGGCACAGCCTCAAGTGTTAATCGATACGACAAAAAGCCACAAGTCAAAGATTTGTTAAGAAATATAAATTTGACAAAGCATAAGGTCGATTCAGAGCAAAGCCACAGCCGAAGCGTGAGCCAAATATTAACATATTTATGAGTAAAAGTGAAATTAATAAAAAGAAATGAAATGCAAAGGCACAGAGCACACTCGCAAATATTGACAAAGTTCAACGTTTCCTCTGCTCTTACAACTGCGGACGACTGCGGAAGCATCGATGCATACCAAATGCTGACCTGGGCACATTCCCATGGTACCATATACCATCTACCATATACCATCTTCCATGGTTTACAAACTCAACTATGACACTTTACAGCTTCATAAATGATGAAGACATATGGCACATGTGATAAACATATGTCAGCGGCAGTGATGAGGTTTTTAAGTACTTTCTTTGGGCTTTGCAGTTTTCGGCTAGTTCACGCTAAATGAATTTCTGAACACTTTCACATGAGTGGGTCAGGTTTTAATGTCGTATGTGCTGCTTTTTGCTTGGTGTAGTATTTCTATGAATCTGGCATAGAATGCTCTCAATTCGTGATATTGTTATCGGGCCTAATTCATAGTGTGGTTATTGAGAGTGGACGGTTATTGATTTTGCGGTTCCATAAACAAGCTTTCATTTTGTTTTGCTTTTTGATTTTGCAGCTTTTGAATGATTGTGGTCATGCACTGGGTAGGAGTTGGTTGTTAGCCATGGCTCAATGGCAACGTTTGTCACCAAAAAGTAATAACAATGTGCCGGTTAGTTGGCCAATTCTTGACAATGGCTTTCTCATGCATAAGCCGGTCAAAGAAACTCGTTCACAAATCGGTAAATAGTATACTAAAACTCTGTCAAAAACCACTATTGGCTTGTTAGTGAAAATCAGCTTAGGAGCCCATTAAGATTTACTTTAAAAATGAAATGAAATTCAATAAAGCTTTGAGCAGAAACTTCATAACAATTTCCAACATGTTCATCAAGCAGCAGGACTTGACAGGTTTTCAGCAAACGGAGAACGAAAGTCAACTTAATCAATAGTTGTTGGCCAAGTGACCCATGCTGGCAGCCGAGAGCTGGGAGTTCAGCACTTCCGTTAGTGGTAACGTTTATTGTTTAGCATGAAAGAGCGCATTATAAAAGATTTATAAACTTCAGCCACACACACACACGTCGACTATTAACTGCTGCAAAAGAGTTAATTTTTCTTGTCATTTTTGTCTATCACCTACATACTATCTTTCATTAGTGTTCAATTTTCTGGTTAAAAGAGAAAACTGACGTATGACTTTGTCACTCTGCTAACGGCTTCAAAGTCACCTCGCATTATTGCTCTTAAGTTTCAGCTCTGCATCCACTATTGACAGTGTTGGAAAATTGGAGTAAATACGGCTAGATTTAGCATTTTTCTTTAACCAAGAAATACTTAAAAATTCTGTGAAAAATCAACAGCTATTAATACTTTGATTTTCTGGTATATTTATTATATTTTCATTAGCATTGAATTTATTTTAGTACAATTATGAACTTTTAATAATACTTTGAATAAAGATTACAGCCAAAATACATTGAAAAACCAACAGGGATCAATATAACTAGTTTTTATTACAAGTAGTTTTATTATAGTGCTATACACCGTCCGATATGGTATATAAATTTAAATTAATTTATATATTATTTATTTATATAAATATATTTAAAGTCAACATTTTTGTAGTAATATTTTACAGATATAGATTATGTCGACATATACAATATTATAAGCTGCTTTTACAATTTTTACTATATATGTTAGATCAGATTGGGACCAGCCTAAAAAGCTTAAAGATAGAAAATAAAACGTTGATAATATACTGATTTTGTTTAAATATATTTTATTGTTGTTAGGACTATACAAACATTATTTTAGGCTAAGTACAGTCTCAAAATACCTTGAAGAAATCTATTTAAATTCAGTCAGTTGAAACATAAGATCACAGCCATAAATTGTTGACTATTTGAGCACTTTTTCTTTCAACTTGTAACTCTGCCAACACTGATCGCAGCTCAGCGCTCTCTTCGGTGGAAAAACGTAAGAGCTTACGTTACGTAGCCGCAACGGTAACACGGCAAACTGGTTGATAGCACCCGCCGTCAGAGCCGTTGGCTTTCGCCCGTCAGTCGAAATCTTGGCGAGCTAGAAGCCAGTCGCAAAAGCCGCCAGAGTCGCAGTTTCGGTCTCTGTCTTCGTCTTCGTCTTCGTCGCTGGTGTGAATGAAATTATTCGAAAGCAAAGTAAATGAAATCTTGCTTAAGCCAGCAATCATTGAGCTAGAGTCCAACACGGATCATTTGGCTGCAAAAAGTCTAACAAATCATTGTCATGAGCTGCTCTGGAATACAGTGGGCATTGTGTTTGTGAAAAAAGAAGAATTGCAACAATTGCATTGACAGTGTGTCCCAAGTGATAAATTCAATTAAAGCAGCGTGAAGTGAACGGGTTTTTTGGCCATTAAGTCAGTTATACAGTTAGTCGGTTATAGAGTCTGCTGTTTTGTCGTGTTGGTCGGTGCAGCATTTCACTAAAAAAAGCAAACGAAGAAAAGTAAAACCGATTGCAATTTATAAAACGAAAGTTACAAATACCCACGATTATCGACGAAATTCTTGACGCAACCAAACACAACAAATTAAAATGTTCAATTTTCGAAAAGCTGCAACAAGCTAAACTTATGTCTGTTACATAAAAGGTAAACTTAGTTCGAGCACGAGCGGACTATTAAATATTTAAACACATGTTTATTTTGTGTTGTTTCTTTAAATTTGATTATTTACGATAATTTGGATAAAAAGTTATCAGATTTGAGGCAGCCAAGCAGCACAGCAACAACATTAATAATAATAACCTAACAAAAAACAAACTAAAAGCAATTGTTAACATTTCACTGTTTACACGTTCAACTCTCTTTCGTACCCTCTCGTGCCTCTCTCCTCCCTATAGTTTCGGGTTTGATTTGAAAGCGTGCAATCGGTTTCGGTTCGCGGGGGGCGCCACGAGTCGAGCGAGATTTTGGGCAGGGGCGTGGAAGTTGTTGGAGTTGTTGGAGTTGTGGCAGTCGTTTAATAAGTCAGCTGTAATGAGCTGTGGAAGATATGCTGTTATATAAGCACTTAACAGCTGGCCTACCTCAATTCAGAGAACCGAACTCATCTTCGAATCCGTTTGACACTTTCTTTTTGTGAAATTGGTATGCGTGTGCGTCATGGGCCCTCAAGAAAGTCACCAAGAGACCTGGCGTCATCGTAGTAATTATGGGCTGGTATTTGTTATGTCTTTGTCAACATTTAATCAACTGTAAAACTCTAATAATTGAGCTTAACAGGCCGCTGCACCTACATCCAGCATTAATAGCGTATAATTCACAGACTATTGGTTACAAAACTGTGACTGTGGCTGTGGTTGAAACTGTAACTGTGACTGTGACTACACTGAACGAAAAATCAAGAGTTTTCGTAGTTAAGTCCGGAATTTGCGGTGTCAACCATACAATCAAATAGAAAATTCTTAATTTAAATTATTTTTTCAATTTTCACGAGCTTTCAAGATAACCAGTAAGAATAGTAATCTTATTTCTAGCATCATGGGAGACTGGTACATACAAATTGCAAGTCTATTATTTTAAAATTTTGGATGAAGTGCTTTAACCGGTTAGTGGGGGATAGATATGAAGTATCAAAACTTTAAAGCTAATTTTATCTATGAAAAAAAGTTGCGCTTCGCACTTTATTTATTCATTTTCGGCATGATTTTTCCATGAGTTCTAGAGCAAAGCAAAACTTATTTAACAGCGTTTGATATTTGTCATTTGCATTTGTTATTCTTTATTTTTCTGAGTGTATAACTGTGACTGTCACACTGTTTGTTGATAGTGTCTGCTGCAGTGAGCCGTGTAAATGTGGTTTGGGTTTGTGAAATGTAGTGTGTATAGTATCTTGAAGATACTCGTACATTTGTACTTTTTTACATTCGTACGTTGTTACTTTCATTTTACTTATATCAACGCATTAATGTCTGACGCAGAAGCTGGCTGCTGTTGCTGTTTGTGCGGATTTCCAACTCTCTCGGTCTCTCGGTCTCTCAGTCTCTTGGTTGCTCTGTCTGACTGGCGATGAGCATGTTGCAGCAACTTTCAAAGTTGCCACTGCCACTGTCAGTTGAGTGCAACGCCAGCAATCATCATCCGACATCCGACAGATGCAGGCCATGTGGATATGCATATTTGCCCATGTGCTTAATGCAGTTCACTTTCTTGAGTTCAGAGTTGAAGGCAAGTCTGATGGCCTTAAGTAAAGTCACTGCCAAACAGTTGTGGCAGATGTAACGCTCTTTGAGCATTGAAATTGAATTGTCTGGCAACGTAATTTAATCTAATTTCCTTTTGGCACATCGTATAAGCCCAGATTGCATAATTTTCCAACTCGAACAACTTGCTCGAAATTCAAATTTACAGCGCCAAATTGACGGCATTTAATGGCCGCACACGATGTACCTCCGACTTTCTAAAACTCGATAAAGCCCAGTGAAACACAGCATCTATTAGTCAATGTGATATCGACGATTGCAAGCAACTTGTTGCCGTATTTTAGCCAAAAGTCGAACCCAATGCTCAGCACGCATACAAATCACTCAATTTGATTGGCAGCCGCACCGGACGACGCCCCGAAAAATAAAACAAAAATAAAAATAAAAATAACAAAACAATCACCACTTAATGGCCCCGTGCTGCAGGCCAAATTGGTAACTAATTGGCGAAAACAACATTTCACTTGACGCACAGTGAAATTGCATTACACGGCATCAGGGTTCGACGTGAGCAGGAAATTGATATTATCACAGAACCCTAGAATCAGTGCGGGTTGGAATTTATAGCGTGCCTGGGCTCGAACTGTACATTTACTTTCATCTTCGATATTAAATTTATAAAGGAACGAATCCTGCAAATAAAATGGAGTTGCTAATATTAAAGGAATCATAATAAGATTGAAAAACTGAATGTTACTTCAAGTTTGAATTTGAAATTAAATGATTTCCATTTGTATACCATTTAAAATATGTCATATATAAGTAAATTTGATTCAGTCCGATTATTGTTTAATAACTAATTTAAATTTTTTGGTAAAATTTTGTTTTGAAATGGATAATTTTTAATTTTTAATTTAAGAAAGAGCAACAAGTAATGACGCAAAACTTTCTGGAGCTTTAAACTCATCCTAGTGGAGTTTATCACTAAAGTACTGAACTGATAGACTGATTAAATCGTTCGTTTAATGAACTAAGTTATTTATTAGAACACGATGAATTTTATATTCAGAACTTGACTCTTATTGATTCTTATTTATTGTGGTGACGTTGTGTACGATTATTTCAGATCTGCATTCTACATGTATATCGTTTAGCGTTAGTTTCAAAGTCTAGGGTATTATGGTATAAGTTTTATATCCTGAATTCATTTGTGGAGCTTATCAGATTATCCTGTTCAATACAAAGGAGAGATTTTTGTAATCCTTGCAACATGGTATGTTTTGAAATGTATTGATATTGAACGATTATTAAACCATTTAATATGTTTTCAAGCAATTGGAGTTAATTTAACTTGCTGCATATTTGAAACAGTTCTTTCAAAAGAGAGATATTCGAGAGTATTTTCTGCACGTATTTTCTTAAACTACGTGGACTGGCACCAAGCTAAGAGCTAATTCACCATAATGTTATGCGCATAGATCAGGTCAACTTAGTGTATAGTAAATGTCATGTAGGAAACTTGTACTGATTGTCGGTTTCTATTCTGTCTGGGGGTATGACAACTGGTTCTTAATGTGGTTGAGCTAACGTTGTTAACAGTTATGTCACCAGCTTATGCCTTGGAAAGGCATTTGTCGCTTCCAAAGTCTTGTTTACGACCGTTTGTTGACCGCTAAGTTGCATGGCCAAAACTTGTTGCTGTTGTTGTGGCATTGTCTAAGTTTTGTGGTACTACTTGGTGCCATTACGTTGCCTGTGGATGAGCGTGTCGCAAGCGTTGACAGTCGGCTTATTACTTAGCAGTCAACCCAATACCCCTTGTCTCTCTGAGCTCTTATATAAAGTTAATGGCATTCATATGCGACGACTATGACGCGACTTATGCTCCAATTCCATCAATTTGCATTAGAGCAGCTGAGCGCTCGCTGTCAGAAGTTTGAAAACTTTTATAAATTAAATGAGAAACTTATGAACGTAGAACCCAATTAAGACTAGTAAGAGTAAAAGACCTACAGACTGATTAAACACTGTTGCCAGATAGCTACACAAGCAATGTTTTACAATAATTTCGCCAGGGTGATCTTTTGAGGGCAGCATATCAGAGCATGAAGCCTGAGCTTGAAATTAAAATGTGGCCCTATAGAGAGAACCAGCAGAACCAACTGCCATGATATCTATCTCTTTATACAGCGTGCTAATCACTCGTTAGTTTATTCTGCCACCCCATAGAGTCTAGGTTTATTTGCATGCACGCTCTACATTATCTTACATCGTGCAGACTCTGACAGACTCTGACTGCTTAAATATGCATATGAATAGACTGTTTATGCTGTAGTTAAGAGTCTGTACGCAGACTGGCAGCAGTTGGAGCTGGCCAAGTAACTGATATGCTTTTGGTTAAATATTTAAACCGACTGCGGGTTTCCAGGGAACCGCAACCGAAAGCAGCTGCTGCACTGTGGGAAATACGCTTGATAATTGATGTCTGTTAATGGGAAAACAGTGGCATTTAAAAGTAATTTAATGTTCATCTATAGCTACTTAGGTAACGGCAATAAAGCTGTGCACGTTATTGGGTAATTGCACACAAATATAAATTTAGTTCTGTTCGTTAATCAATTAGTCAATATACATATTTGTTTTGGTTGTTACATTTATATATGTAGTCAAAATGCAATTTATTTCAGCATGCAATTATCGCCGCGGAAACATAAAAAAATTAATTGCTTTGGTCAGTTCATTATACAATTTATTTTCCATACTACATTTAATTTTATTCAGTTTCTCTGGACTGTTTTGATGTGAACTGAATGCAGTTTGCAGCAATTGTATAATTTTATTCTTAAATATTATAATAATCAAGATATGTTTTAAAATTCTTTAATTTAGATTAAATCAAAATGCCTAATAAAATATAGAGTTAAGAATATGAAACTGAGAATAAATCCAAATTTAATACAATTCTGTACTCAATAAAATACACGTACACACACACAACACACACACTTAGAGAGCCTGAAAAAGCGAGCAAATAGGAGAGCGGCCAAGCGAAACTGATCGATAAATACTCCAGCTGCAGTGCTTCTGACCACAATGCGATGTGTGGAGTCATGTGGTTAAGACGTGTGGTGGGTGAAATTGAAATTGATCTGCTTACGATAATGAAGAACCTGCATACCAAAATATGGTGTCTCTAGCTCTTCTAGTTGCTGAGATCTATGTTTACAGACAGACAGATAGAAGGACACACTGACATGGCTTTATCGACTCAGCTCTTCATCCTGAGTCAGAATACGAGAATACGAATACTTTGTGGGGTGTACCGCGATTCCTACTGGGTGTTACATACATTTTTCATTTGCACTAACTTAAAAGACTCGTTTACTTTTTTTAAGTTCAAAATAAATAACGAGAAAATACGTTTTTTTTTATACCCTGGCTATATAACCTTGTGCAAAGTTAAGTACCTTATTTAATATTAGTTAGTTTAAAAGCAAATACCGTTTCGAATTTCCATCAATTATTATGTGCAAATAAGAGAAGTATGTTTGAATGTTTTTATATGAATAAATGAATATGGGCGTAGCCCGTGGCGGAAATCTTTAATTTTCATGCTCTCCCCCATATAGTTCTGACTCGACTCATGATTATTTATGAGACTTTTTAATGCAGTTGCTTCTCAGTTATGTACTTGCTACAGGTGTAACAGCCAGTTCTTGTGCTGTAATATCAGCGTCAAGAATTCATGATTATGTATCGTACTTGTGCGATTTGCGAAAGCGAAAGTGAAAATTCAACACGAAAATAACGTGATCCATGCGTTGGCAGCAAATGCAGCTCCACTGGAACGTCAGGCGTGCAAATATAAACAAACTGTGTACATTTTCACTTTTTCACCGAGGCGTTGGGTTGGGTGCTGGGTGCTGGGTGTTGGGTACCTGGGCACCTGGGATTCAGCTGCGAATGCTGGGGCAGTAACCGTCGCACGGCAAAGACAAATAAAAAGTCGCCGACGTGCAATGCTTGTTTAACGCCTAACAAAACTCAGTGTAGATACACGTGCAAACGGGCCAAAGCGCCGCTAAGATGGGGGGAATGAAAGCATGCTAAATGGCATCTACTTGAGTTAGACATCGTGCGCAGAGCTGGCATTTTGGCATCTTACAAATTGAAATTCCCTGCAAAACCTCTAACAATTTATACTACTAGCTGTAAAAATCGCCTTTAAATTTTATTACCTTACGATAATATGTATATTTCTTAAATTATTTACCGAAATATGTGTTTGAAAACAATGATTTTTCTTGAATGAAACAAATAGAAGAGCAAGCCTAAGGGTGCCAAGGAATTATTTTTAGTAGAATATATAAATGATTCAAACAACGTTGAAAAACTTCAAATTTCAAAACATAAAAACATTTAAAATAAATATTGAATGCAAAACATTGATAACTGTTTTGACTTTAAAAGTTTGTGGCAAAGAAATATTTATTATATTAATAATCGATAACGTTTTCAAAACTTCATAAGTTCTCAGTACACTTTTGAGTGCAAAACAACAAATTTTATATATAATAATTTTTAAATTTGCTTTAATTTAATTTTATTTTTATATTATTTTCCCACCTGCCGTTCTACCTATTTTATTTAATAATCATATAATCCACAAGATTAAAATTTAAAATAAAAATCGTATTGAATTTCTACACATATTTCGTTAAATATTAAGCTATTTTTAGCAGAAATTGTCCTATGCACAGCTTATGCCAGCTAGGAAATTATGACAACATTCATAAAAGTTTAACGTTAACTAGGGAATTGGGAGAGTTGCCAGGTAGTTTGTTCGGTGAAGGTTGTTTGTGACAAAGCGTCACGCACGTGCTGCAAATTTGTGTGGCAACAATTGTTACAAAAATTTCTCCTAAGAATACAATAAGCCGCTGAGTAAATTGAACGCCTTTGGATTTCATTACAGCAACGAACAGAACGTGCAGCAAACCGAGTGAAATTGTGGCATGCAACTGCTGCAGCAACAACAACCACACCACAACAACATCAACAACCCCAACAACAATAGCAAAAACAGAGCCCGTTAATGAAAATGTTAAGTAAAGCAAACAGCGGCAAAAACGAAGCCAAAGACGATGCCAGGCGTCAGTGCAAATTAAAAACAAACACGCACAGAAAACGCAGATGCAGCCCACTGTTGCTGCTGCTGCTGCCGCTGCTTTGCCAGCTGCTGCATGCCACTTTAGCAGTAGCAGGCGAAACAAATTCCGCCCGAAACAACACAACAGGCATCACATCCTTCAGCCAGCCACTGACCACGATGAGTGGAGTGGCGCGCAACGATGACAACACTTTTCTGCCCATACTGCCCACGGACATCAGTCCGGAGTTTATTTCCAGGAATGTGTTCACAAAGTCCGGGCAGTATCGTGTGTTCCAGCCCGTGGAAAGTGAAAGCGATTTACGGCTCACAGTTGCCATGAAGCGTAAAGATTACATGCAAAGGGCAGACCCCATTGAGGCCAGGCACATAAGCCCAGAGACAACGACAGCAACCAATACACCCACAACTACTAAAGTTTCGACCAGCACAATAAGGCCAGCCCCAACAAAGCAGCAGGGCACACAGAATGCCAGCTCCTCTGTGCTACATAATGAGCTGCAGAGCTTGGAGGACTTGTTGGTGGAGTATGTGGAGCAGTTCTTCACACAGGGCAAGTTTGAGCCGATGCCTGGTCTGGTGTTGGCATTGCAACAAAATCACACGAAGCCTTCGGTCGATAGGTCCAAGCGGCAGCAACGTAGCGCACTGGAGGACACCAAGGTGGAGGTCAACCTGCCACGAGCCTTGCAAAGTGCCAGGCTTCTGTTCTTCTCCGGTAAGCTGTCCATTGCCGAGTCCTTTACCACATGTACTAATGACATAATCTCCTTGCAGGGCTCAAGAAGATTATGTGGCCCATCTACATGGGGCTGCAGGTGCTGAAGAGCGTACTCTTCGCTCTCTTCCTGCCCACGATTATTGGCAGTGTCAGTCGACTGATTGGCAAGGGTGAGTAAACGGTTTTTCTGCGTATCGAAATCTGAATGCTTCAACTCCTCTGTAGGCATCACTTCGGGCTCGGCCAGCTCAGTGCCGTTGTTTGTGCGACCCATGGACCCACCGCAGGAGCTGGACTTCAGGGACAATAGCGTTAACTTTGATGACGACAACAAATTCAGCTTGGCAGATGACGGCAAAACAAATGCCGGATACGAATACAATGCAGGTTAGTCCAATCGTTTTTACGCACAAGGCAACATAACTCATGCCGCCTTATGGCCATTTCATATCATTTCAAAACAGAGGCCTCCCAACAGCAGCCGCAGTATGCGCAATTTAATGCCAACTCGCTGAGTCAGCAGACGCTCTCACGCTACGGCGGACAGCAGCAGATGCAGGACACGTATCTGAACGCGATACAAAGCTTAGGTGCTGCCTCCTTCAAGAACTCGCAGAGCCTCTCGGCCGGCTCCTCCACCGGGGGCTTGGCGGCGCCTGGCATGGCCAAGAAGCCGCCATCGCCAGCTAACATGAACACATTCCAAAGTTTCCAGAAGGTGCCCAGCTCATCACTGCTGCTGTCCAACTACGATCCCTTCTACAGTCCGCTGCTCTCACGCCTTGACTCCGTGTTCGCTCAACTGAAACTCAACTCGGAGAATGAGAATTGCCGGGAGAAGCTCATCTGTCTCATGTACGCGAATCCCGCAAAGTATGCGCCCTATAGCAACCTGGTGTCTGCGCAGCTGAGTCGGTGAGTATTTAAAGCGCCTCAAAGTATGCGTTGGAAAATAAAACATGCTGATTTATCTCTGCAGTGAGCTGAATGAACTGCGTAAGCCCACGTCCGATAATCCAGATATCTTGCGCTTCTTCAAGTACATGCGGGCTGCCAAGGACGGCCAGGATGGCGTTGACTGTGAGGAGTCCTTTGTGAAATGCACGGAATTCAAGGATTTTGAAAATCCAGCTATGCTCTCCACCTACAACGACATCAACAAACTGGTCCAGGCCAGAAAACTGTTGTAGGAGTCAGGCAAAAGTCAGGCCAACGCACATCAGGTGTGATGATGGCTGTTGCTGTAATTATGCAAATTTAACTCTAGATTGCCCTGCCATACATACATACAAATACTCCATACACACATGTGTCTGTATATATAGCAGACGCTCCGATGGTAGACGTCAGAAATTGTCTGTCTGGCGGTCGCCTGGGAGCGTCTGATTGTGCTGGGGCTTTAATTAGTGTGCTGTACATAGAAAGTTGTGTTTAATAGTTGAATTAACGGGCCAAACCACTCCTGTTACGTTAGCCATTTAGTTGAGTTACTTAAATTATTTATTAACTAGCGTTATTATTTATTTCGACTAATTTTAATATATACATTTATTTATTTATTTATTATTTATTTATTTGCCTATTTATTGTTATCGAGTTAGTCAGCCAAATTGTTTAAAGCTGTTAAGATCCTATATAATCATTAAAGTTTAACTAAACCAAATGCCGCGAACTCATTTATTTCTATGGTGGCAAGACATGGTTGGTAAGTGTACTTTAGATTTATTAATATAAAATATTAAATTTAATATAGACCAGAAACATAATATTTTGGCAATTTGAGTGGAAAATTGAGAAGCATGCATTTGAGTAAGCGTACCACTTTTAAACATATATCACAGTTAGACGCAGCCAACAGTAGTTAAGTTTTACTTTATAAACTTCTTACAAAATACACTGTGGAAAATATAGTTGAATTCCCCACCAGCTGCTGTCGTCCAAAGCTTCTTACCGCCTCCCTTGGGTATGCACACGCTGCCAGTCCCTCACGAACTAATTGAAGCCGCATTGCATGCATATGTTTTAAAATACACTGTAGATCGATCGCTCCGTGATTCTCTTTTCTATTACGTGTAGATTCTCTGAGAGCAGCTTAAGAACCAATTGCAGCGACAGCGTTAGCGCACACACCAATACATCCATACGACTGAGGCCCAAGCTAAACAAATTCTCTGTCGTGTCGAGGCACTAAGTGAGTGCAAGAAAAGGCAAAAGAAATTGACTCACGTATACATACATACGCCAAATCGAGAAGTTTAGCTCAAACTGCGCTCATTGCAGCTTACTGCATAGGAGTACCTAAATACCGAAAATTGTGCCTCCAGCTGTAATAGTTGGCGAGATCTTTGTGTTTCTATTGACAGACAGTGAGTGGCGTCGACCTGAATTATTCAATCTTTAATTCTTTTTATACCCTGTACCCATTGATAAAAGGGTTATTAACTTTGTCAGAATGTATGTAACAGGCAGAAGGAGGCGTGGTAGACCCCACAAAGTATATATATACTTGATCAGGAGGACGTGCCGAGTTGATTTAGCCCTGTCTGTATGTCTGTCTGTCTGTCCGTATGTCCGTCTGTCCGTCTGTATGAACACGTCGATCTCAGCAACTAAAAGAGCTAGAGCAGCAGTTTTGGTCATTTTTGAAAACTGTATACCGCTGCATTACTTGTAATGCAGGAGGTATGCTTGGAGAAGCAGCAAGGAGAGCAGATAAGCGCTGCCTCGGAGCTTATGCATAGGCAGCTGTCGATATGTTCTTTATAGGCAAGCCGGCTACCCGCTGCATTACTTGTAATGCAGAAGGTATGCTTGGAGAGCCACCTAGGAGAGCGGCTAAGCGCTGCCTCGGAGCTTTTGCACAGAGAGCGGTCTATATATTCTTTATAGGCAAGCCGGCTACCCGCTGCATTACTTGTAATGCAAGAGGTATGCTTGGAGAGCCACCAAGGAGAGCGGCTAAGCGCTGCCTAGCAGCTTATGCGTAGAGAGCGGTCGATGTGTTCTTTATAGGCGAGCTGGCTACCCGCTGCATTACTTGTAATGCAGGAGGCATGCTTGGAGAAGCAGCAAGGAGAGCAGATAAGCGCTGCTCCTGAGCTTATGCATAGAGAGCGGTCGATATGTTCTTTATAGGCGAGCTGGCTACCCGCTGCATTACTTGTAATGCAGGAGGCTAAGCGCTGCCTCGGAGCTTATGCATAGAGAGCGGTCGATATGTTCTTTATAGGCAAGCCGGCTACCCGCTGCATTACTTGTAATGCAAGAGGTATGCTTGGAGAGCCACCAAGGAGAGCGGCTAAGCGCTGCCTAGCAGCTTATGCGTAGAGAGCGGTCGATGTGTTCTTTATAGGCGAGCTGGCTACCCGCTGCATTACTTGTAATGCAGGAGGCATGCTTGGAGAAGCAGCAAGGAGAGCAGATAAGCGCTGCTCCTGAGCTTATGCATAGAGAGCGGTCGATATGTTCTTTATAGGCGAGCTGGCTACCCGCTGCATTACTTGTAATGCAGGAGGCTAAGCGCTGCCTAGCAGCTTATGCATAAAGAGCGGTCGATGTGTTCTTTATAGGCAAGCCGGCTACCCGCTGCATTACTTGTAATGCAGGAGGTATGCTTGGAGAAGCAGCAAGGAGAGCAGATAAGCGCTGCCCCGGAGCTTATGCATAGAGAGCGGTCGATATGTTCTTTATAGGCGAGCTGGCTACCCGCTGCATTACTTGTAATGCAGGAGGTATGCTTGGAGAGCCACCAAGAAGAGCGGCTAAGCGCTGCCTCGGAGCTTATGCACAGAGAGCGGCCTATATATTCTTTATAGGCGAGCCGGCTACCCGCTGCATTACTTGTAATGCAAGAGGTATGCTTGGAGAGCCAGCAAGGAGAGCGACTAAGCGCTGCCTAGCAGTTTATACGCAGAGAGCGGTCGATGTGTTCTCTCAACACAACTGCAGATTAGTGGGTGAGTTTTCTTGGCTCTTTCTCTTTCTTATTTTCGAGAACTGCTGCAGTGCTGCTGATCACAGTGTAGTGTTTGTGGTCAAGTGGGTAGGTCGTGTCAAGATCGCTTCAGTGGAGTGGCGAGTGTGATTATTATAATAAATATTTTCATCATTTCATTTAATTTCATTCATTTTCGACCGACCCCGTCCAAATTTTTTTTTATTTCAAAGCGGGGTTTATCTTTCAATTTCTGATTAAATTATTGTTAATGCTTAAATCGATGACTCATAGAAAACAAAGTAGTTTTTTAACTTTAAATACTCTTCAGAAAAACTATTTGTTGATCTTATTAATTATGCACCCACAAAGCTTAGTATTGTTATATTTATGCCAACTTTAACTTTGTTACGGTTATTATTGTGTTCACTTGATTTATAAAGAATTAAGAATTTTGCAATTTCATTAAAAATTAATAAAATCGCAAAATTACAGTTGGGCGCATATTAAGTTTTTTATTTATTAAATTTATTTATTATTAAATATTTCCAAATGCTACAGCTTCAAAGTTTTTTAAAATGGTAGCAAACATGCATTTAAGCACTTCATAAGCACTTCATAACAAATAAGTTTTCGATTTGTATATAAATAAGACTTAAATTCAACATATAAGCAAATATGGGAAAATGGATTAAGTGTTTGTTTTTATTGTGCGTGTCAGTATTGAGCCATGTTCGAAATAACCAGCCGTCCGTCTCTATTAGCCACTCGTTCATACTTCACTCTTACATTCTTCACAGGTAGCAAGCCCACATTTGGCATTTGGCTGTCAGTTTGCCGTGCTCACATCAGAAGTTTTCCAGAGCAGATCAGAGTGCGTTGAAAGGGATTTCTTGCTGTGCCTCAACGGGACTAATATATTGCTTTGGCAGCAATAACAGAGACGGCTAATTGGATTCCAACTGGAAGTTGCAAACGTGGCAGCAACTCACACACAGCCGCCAGCATCATTGTTGGAAGTTAGCATTGTGACTGCAAAAGTGGCCAAGTTTCATAGACTTTTGTGAATTACTGTCAGTGGTGGCATGGTAATTACATTTGGCTTTCTGTGCCACGCTTCACCTGCACAAAAGCCACAGCAACAACGGGAATTTCCGAAATTAAGTTGCTTGAGTCTGTGGCAATTTCGGGGATTTCCCTGTTATTTGTGGCTCAGAGATCTAGGCTTGTGGCATGCAGTTTAATTACAGTGCACGTTGTGTGCTCAGTTTGTTAACATTTTGCCATGACTTTAGGCAAACTGCAGCAACCCGATTCGTGGGCGTATACAAACCAGTTAAAAGTAAAAGTGATTATTACCAGAGTTAAGAGTTACATAACATCTGCTCGAATCCAACTGGCAGTGACGTACGTTTTCCCGTTTGTGAGTCATCGTTAGCCATCGTCAGTCGTTTGCTCTTTAAATCAAAAAATCAAATTTAACCCAAGGCCCCGACGTGCGCCACAATAATTTTGGGATTTTCTCAAGGCGCCGTGCAGTTCGCAGTTCAGCCGGACGCAAGTCGTTGACGCCGCAGCCCACAGACCTACATCGCTTAATGCCCGGCCAGCCCCGAACCTACCGCAAGTCGGAGCGTGTTGACGTTTCTTCGTCATCAGGTCTGAGTCTCTAAACTTTTGAGCGTCTCTGATCGCGCGAGTGCCTCTCAGCCAACATCATGGTTGTAGGCCAGAGCTTGGAGTGTGTGGCCCTCTCCGATCTGGCCTGGGTTATTGTATGCTGATTTGGTTGTTATTATGTTTTGTTGTGTTATGTTTTGTGCGTTGGCTTTTTGCTGGCGCTGCTCTTTCTCGGCTCTTCTCGCATTTCATATAAAATCATTGCCGGCCAGCAGCTGCGGCACAGTCGCTTGTAAGCCATCCGAAAGGCAAATTCGTCTCAAGACACACACACAGGATAAACTCAAACACCCCAAGCATTTATAGGAAACAGACAAAGGTAAATAAAGTGAAATGAAGTGCGAAGCGTTGTGTAACAGCGCAAAAGAAAACTGAACAAATTGCAAAAAAAAATCCACAGTTATTAAAGTGTTACAGTTGTGTCTCAATATATGTGCACATGTGTAATTATGAGCGTCTGTTTGTAGCTCGTTTTAGAGTGGCATGATGTTTTATTTTATATCCATTAATTTTGTCAACGCCATTTGCATTTGCTTATGAGAAATTGGGCAACATTTCGCTGACCTTCAATGCTTAATGCTAATTTGTAAACAAAATATTTATGACACCAGACGTGTTGGATTTTGCAATGGATCCCATTGATTAATGCTCTAAATCGCAAATAAATTCCAGTTAACAAATTTCAAAAGCAATTAATTCTAATTTAAACCGCACTTCATGCCATTTACATAATTTATGATTTAAATTGAATTCATTTGTTAGCGCAGAGCGTTGTAATCAAATTTTCCTAAAAAAACAATTTAAAAATCGTTCAAAAGCAACCACAAAAGGAGTAATTTGTTCAGTTTTTTCTATATTGTTTCTGTATAGCTTGTTGAGTTTAAAAGAGTTTAAAGTGTCAGAATTGTATGAACAATTAACCGCCAAACAAAAGCCCAATATGACGGGATTACATGGTCAACACTGTTGCAGAGTTCAATGCCATTGTATATTTTGTTGCATAATTTTCGGCTGCGCATAATTAATCGAAACTTCATTAAATATGTATATTTCGTTGGCATACTTTTGAGCGTGCCAGTGTTTTGCTATAAAAATTGTATAGCAATTTAAGCAAACCACATTGCTGACGGTTCGTTAGCAATTTGTGCGGGGTAAATCGATAGATACAAATTGCAGGCCATTGATACGCATCGCTAGTACCTCCAGGCAGTCTCAAAATGAAAATAAAAGCACAACTGTTTTGGGTAAATGGCAGTAAAAAGTATAGTTTGTTAAAGTTTAACTGAACTTTACGAGAATGGACGCCCATTACGAAATGGCATAAAATTTGAGCACCCTTCCCAGCTACCATTAAACCAGGCCCAGACCCAAGCCCAGCCTTTTGCTGCTGCTGCTGCTGCTGCTGACAGCGCGCTGCACCACAGAAATTGGGAATTGAAGCCGTTGGCGTACAGCGAGACCCTTTTATAGTAGATTAGCTGGGCTCTTTGGACATTTAACACAATTTCAATTACCGTATTTTGCCTTTGCTGCCTCATTGCGGCTAAAGGGTTAAGCCAAACCGGTTTCATTGCATTTCTCTTTGGGCACCCAAAAGCAACGTTGAATTTTTGGTTCAAAACTCACTGCAGAAAGCTCGTCTATCGATCTGAGCAAACTACGAGTAATAGCGGTAAATGTGTTTTGCTGTTGGCTAGAAAGTGAGAGTTACTATTACGTGTGCGCAAAATAATTGCAAGAGCAGATGCTAAAGCTTCAGCTACAGCTCCAGCTCAGACATTGGCAATGGCAATGGCTTTGGATAATCGCGCGATATGCTGCAGCTGTTGAAAAGTGTGTCAGTTGTGAGTCGGGCCCACAACGGTTTAAAGCCAATCAGTTCGCCCAATAGACAAACAATGAACTAACCATAACCGCTGCCAAAAACACACATACAACACTCATAACGTCAACATTAGCCCACGCTCAGTGCTGCGAGTCGTGCGGAGCGTCTTTTTAGAGACGCCAAACCAATCGTAGAGAAAACAGCGATTGTCGCCGTCTTGCCATCAGTTGAGAGAGTCATTTAACAAAAAAAAGCGGAGTTTATTTCGTTGGCTCTTTAATTTATTTCAAGTGTAATTTTGTGCATTGCAGCCATGGCACTGAGATTGCTTGCTTTATTCGCCATTATTGGCCTTGTTGCTGGCGATGGACTCCGCCTGCCCGACCAGCAGTCGTCGAACGTGCAGCAGATCTATGCGCCCCAACCACAGCAACCACAGCAGCAGCAGCCGTTGCAATTCCACCAGCAACCACAGACACAGGCACAGCAGCCTGGTGTGGGCGAGGAGCGTGGACGCTCCTCCATTCTGAGCATCTTCGGGTTGGGCAATGACAACGATCCCTACCTGGCACGCACCAACAGCAACTGCCTGAGCGGCGATCTGTCCGAGTGCTTTAAGACCCAGGCGCTGAATACCTTTGATGAGATCTTCTACAGAGACCAATACCGGTAAGCCCTATCCAGCGGTTTAGCAATCTTGGCCAGCTTTAACATTTGCCTTATTTCATAGCCTCACCGACTTTGCTCGCGTGGTGCGCCTGCCGGAAACTCAGCAGCGCTCTCTGCTGCAGGAACCCTTTGAGTACTCAGAGGAGCCGCGTTCCGAGGACGACGACTGGAATCTGTTGACGAAATACGCCCTGCGCCGGGCTGAGCGGTAAGTTATACCATTGGGACGGGCCGCAATTAGGCAAATTATTGCCAGTTACTTGGCGCGTGGGTCAAGTGAATTAATGTGGGTCGCAGCACGCTTAATTGACAGAGGAGTTGGGCCGCTGCCCTTTTACATAATTCAACAACTCTTTGTTATGAAATATGACAATTTTAATTTTGACACGTTTTCGTTTTGGTTCCATTCTTTCCTATTGCAGCTTCATTAAGTCTACGGCTCTGGAGCTCGAATGGCCTGAGGAGCTGACTGAGGCGGGTCGCTATGAGGCACGCTTCATAGGTAACGACATCGATGGTGAGCTGGATCTCATTGATGATGGTCAACGTGCCGGACACTTTTGTAAGTCCCAAATGTAATGTGTTGGTTCCCAAAATTAACAATCTATTTATATATTTAGCAAGCAAGAAGCTGAAGAAGATGATTATTCCCCTGCTGCTGGTGCTGAAGATCTTCAAGCTGAAGCTGCTGCTCTTCCTGCCCTTCATTCTGGGCATCGTAGGACTCAAGAAGGTGCTCGGCTTGGCCGCCATCATACTGCCCGGACTATTTGCCTACTTCAAGCTTTGCCGTCCTCCAGGCGGTGTGGGCGGTGCCTTCGGCGGTGGTTTGTCTGGTCTCTTTGGCAACAAGAATACCTTCCCCGAGTACTCACCGCAAGGTGTAGGCGCTGCTACCTACTATCATCATCATGAGCACTACGATGGTCATCATGGAGGTGCTCCGGGTCCCTACTATCGCCAGGAGCCCAGCTTTGCCAAGCCCTACAGTGACTACTACAGCAAGAACAACCAGGGAGAACAGGCGCCTGGCAACTCCATCAGCTTTGGAGGCGATGCCCAACAGGCGGCCTACAATGGCTACTACGGCCGTAACAGTGGCAAGGATATTGCTGCGGAGGCGCCAGCTCAGCCTCAGAAGAGCTAGAGAGTTGGATGCTGCTGGTCTGGTCGATGTCAATTTAGTTATTGCCTTTGTTATTGCATTCCTATAAGCATATTTATTCCGTTAACTGTAAATAAAAGCACAATTATAAGTTAAGATTTGCTGATATTGATTTACCCAGTGTTAGGCAAGAGCCGGGCATGAGTCAAGCCTATTGGAGGGGGGCCGAGTTTCACTTGCTAATGTTATTCCCAATATTGCAACTCGCCGCTACAAATAAAATGCGGCTTTTAATTAAGGCAACGAAGTGGCGAGGCGAGAAATGCAAAGGAAAAGTGGCCTGGCGTGTTCAAACTTGCTTTTCTTGAACGAGGGCGGTTTCAATCGTTTGCTGGAATGGAATCGAATGGAATGGATGTAATATCATTGTTTATCGATTTAAAAGTAATTTTTTACTTATTCAAAGATTGGGTTCTCTAGTGTATTTTAAAATGGTAACTATTTTGTATTATAACTAATGGAATTTATTTAAAAACAATTGAAATTATAATATAGTAATATGTCTATATTTCGATAATCTTAGATATTCATTTGGCGATTAAATGTACATAGTTTTTATTAGGTTGCTTAGTAGAGAATATATATTTATTGATCTCCACATATATCTTAATCATGCTTTAATAACCCCTCGCCTGGCGTGGCTGCGTCTTTGTGTTGGCAGTTCAAAGTCAATGCCAAAACAGCAATGTGGCCCATCCTGATTGCTTGGTGACAACTTGCTAAGACTCGGCGACAACAGCGTCAGACAAGTCCGTCGACTGGACCACATTTTCCAAAAGAAAGCGCCAACACTGGCTCATGAGAAACTGTTATGACTTTGCAGCAGCGTCTAGAGCCAACCAGGCAAACTCTTAGCCAACTGGTTCGGGCTTAGGCTTGAGCTCTCCTGTGTATATGGATGCATTGGTTTTTGAATTTGGTGTGGTTGGGTTTCGGACCGGCAACTGTTTATGGTTAGCCTGGTGTAGCGGTTTTATTTTGTGTTGTTACTTCTTTTTGTTTCATTTTTTGTGCCCCACTGCCAACCACTTTCGTGGCATGCCACAAGCACAGCTCATGTTAGCCTACTTTAACAGCGTGGCATGGTGACTGGTCACCAATTTCCGATGTATGCAATAACTTTTCCATCGTGCATGACAGCCAAATTAATGAAATTTACTGGATTCACTGGCCAGCTAACGCGGCACGCCCCCCGTTGATAGGACAATGAAATGCAATAACGCAACCGCCCTACATTCGGTGCACCGCAATCGAATTAAACCACGGTTCTGCTCTCAATATGCACGTGAAATTGAATAACGAACTTCCAGCGAAAACTTGACCATGAAAATACACATAAGCGAAATGTCGTGGGTGAACTCGTGGCCTTGGGAAAATGTTCTGCCAAAGAAATGCAATGGCTGCTGTCAACTGCAAATTGATTACATGCAGTATTCCTTCTTTTTTCATAAACTTATACATAAAATCTCTGTGTATTCAAGACGATGGGAATCGCGAGATTAAACAGCAACTGCATAGAAAATGGAATCTCTTTAACTAAAATTATGTACAAAGAAACTCTGTTTTCCCATTTTTCAATCGGTACAAGGTATAAAAACTGGTTTCAATTGAATAAAAATAATAATAAAAATATATATTTACACATTTGTTTATTTTACAAGTGTTCAGAACAATATAGATTTTACTAATTTTATCGGTTGCCTATAAAATATTAAAATGTTTGAATAATTCATAAATAAAAGTAAACAATTTTGACAATCAATTGGTTTTAATCAAAATTAAAAGAAAATAATGCAGTTCTTAAATAAACTGTTATATTCTATTCTTTAGCTAAACAGAACTTTGATGTGTTTATTTTTCATCTTTTTGTTATATTCATTAGCAATGCACATTTTTTTAAATAGACGTAAATAAAACAATTTCAGCGATATAGCATCAAATCAATTTCATTTTCAATTTTTCATATTATTCAAATGATTGTGAACTTTTTATAATTATAATTAAAAGCTATACCAGTATAAACAAAACGTTTTTTTTTAGAGTTGAGTACTCGCATATAAATTTTAATTGATAAATCGAGCAATAGACTTAAGAGCCATTAATCACAGCCATAGCACTCAACACTTTCGACTTTACTATGTAATATTTGTCAATAAATCATAAGCGATTAAATTTAACGTCCTTCAATTGCAGTCATCACATTCGGCATAACGTGTCTCTCTCTACTTTCCATTTGAGCCAAACACACATAGTATATATTGCTAATTTCTTGAATGTGAGTAGGCCAATGTTGTTTACCGTTTTTGATGCATGTCTGAAAACAGGCTTTTTTCTCAATTGGAGCAACTAAAAAGTTTTCATGTTTGCATGTAAGCTGGCTATCACAGGTATCGACAGACTTCTCTTCCCTTGCTCGCTGTCTGTGGGAAATTGGGCTTGTTATTGTTAGTGTTATTATTGCGGCTGTTGGGAATTGGGTCTGGTGTTTACTTTCGACTGCTTTGTTTTCAATCAAAGAAAACAGCAAAGCCAAAAACATAAACAAACTCAATTGGCGGCTTTGGCTGAGTACCTGGCTCAATGACAAGGCCACAAATGTGACCAGCAGCCTCCAAGAGTTGCTTAGAATTTCCTTAAACTTGCTAAACAAGGTTTAAATGTGTTGAGCATTTTTTAGGCAACACACAGATGCACACTCTCACATACACACACACACAATGAGACCAGTTTGATTCACAGCAATTTGCCTGGACGTGCAAAAGCAAACGTCGACTGCGACTGCGACTGTGACGTTGACAGAGGCAGAGACAGAGGCCTGCATTGTCTTTGTGCGGCTTTTGGCCGCTTTTCATATAAAATCGAAATCGCTGGCGGAAAATTCGCATTAGGTTTTCTTATAAGACGACGATGTCAACAGCAGCAGCAGAACAGTCGACGTGACATCAGTGCAGAGCGTAGACGCGTTCGTGTTGTCTGAAGTGTTTGTGTTTATATTTGTGTTTGTGTTTGTGCTTTCGTCTGTATGTAAGCGTTCCTTGTGCTCAAAGGAAGCGTCAGGACATTCGCGCACATGTAAAGGCTGGAGAGAGTCTCTAGTGATACCAAATCAATACAGCAACCAACTAAAGTGCGAGAACTCGGCAATTTAACCAAAAAATATATACAAAAAACAGCAACAATATGAAGGAATTTACCATCTATTCACTGCTTGGCATGCTGCTCGTCCTGACAACAGCTCGAGCCACGCCCACATTAGGCGGCAACGACAACTCGGTAAGGACAGGCGAAAAGCTGTTTGTTTTAAGTGATAAATGTGAAAAAAGGTCAATTGACTTAAAGAGCGTCAGCATATTCGCCTGTTGGGCGGAGAGCTTCGTTTTTAACTGACAGCAAATAAACACTTTCCACATTTGAATCTAACTTGTCTACAGATAAGCGGGGATTATGGCAATCGGAACGAGGAGCAGATCATGATTAAGCTGAACGAGAAGTGCATACAGAACGACAATCACTCCTGCAGCATGCTGAAGACCATCGTCTTCATGGACCGTCTGTTCAAGAAATCCAACATTGATCTAACTGAAAACTTCCGAGTCTCGCGCAACAAGTAAGTATCGAAAGGAATTGTCTGAAGCTATGCATCAATATAATTTATTCCTACGCACAGCGATGTACCTGATGTACCAGATGATCCCGAAGATGAGCTCTTGCTGGCACGCAGCATGGACTCGGATGAGGAATCGTATGGTTTGCTGATAGCCAATAAGCTTTGGAGATTCGTGCGTTCCCGCACGCTGCGCTATAAGTTCTCGGAAAACGCCGACTTTGTGGCCAATAGCGATGCCAAGGGCAGTCTCAATGTGGGCTTCTCGGTGCGTCCGGTGGGCGCACTGGAGGAGGGACGCGGCAAAATGAAGAACATGGGCCCCATGATGATGATGATGGCCGCCAAGACGGGCATGGTGGGTGCTCTGCTGCTCAAGGGCCTCTTCCTGCTGGCCGGCAAGGCGCTGATTGTCTCCAAGATTGCGCTGCTGCTGGCTGTCATAATATCGCTGAAGAAGCTGCTGTCCCAGAAGAAGACCATTGTGGAGGTGCCGTCCCATCACGACAGCTACAGCTCTGGCTGGTCGCGTGCACTAGATGGTTTTGTGGAGGGGCTGGCTGAGGTGCCGGCCCACCTGTTGGCACAGGATGCGCAGGATATGGCTTACAGTGGGCAGCAGGCGGCCAAGGAGGCATAATAAACGAAGCCAAAAACTTCCAAACTGGAGTTTGTTGCATTTATTAAAATAATTCATACCTAGATAGGCCTAACACGCTACTCTTCATATGATCTGCTAATACTTTCTATCTTTTGCACGATACTATTGTACTTGGACTCTCACGCTCTCGCTCGCTGTCTGGCTTCGACTTGTGCTGTCTTTCTGTCTGTCCACAGCAATCATCTTTCACTTGTTTCTGCGCTAATTGCACTTTAATTTCAGTTTTCCATTTAATTTTAACTCTGCTTTGTGTAGTTTATTTACTTGTATTTATATTTATATTTATTAATATTTATATTATATTTATTGCTTATGCTATGGTAAATTTATATTCGCTAATGAATAAAATGAATACATACAAAATAGTTACAATTTCGAGCCTTGTTTTGCCCGCTTCTTTATTGCATCAGTTAAGTGTTTTTTTTTAGTTTTTGTAGCATTTCATTGCTAGTTTCAGGTAGCCTATGCTAAATGTGTGTGCTAAGTCTGTCTACACTAAAATCGATTCAATAAATAATATAAATAGAATTAACTATGTTTAAAGGCTTCAACATTCGGCATTTCTCACACGCATGCCTCACACCAGCAGCTTGTATGGCAGCAGAACCCCACCCCTCACCTTCTGCACTCCTGCACTCCAGCTCACTCTGAACGCTCAGTGGGTGTTTGGTAGGCGCCACAGCTGCACAAATTAGCTAAGCTTCACTTCGCTCTCGGTTGCATACCCTCTAGGAGCGGTAGTAGGGCATAGGCATCTGCGGCTGCACATAGTTGTAGATGAAGGGTCGTCTGGCCGGAGTTGCTGCAATAAGTTGGCATGTCAACAGGCATATTAACTTGTACTTAAACTGTCAAGTGCTATTTGTCAAATTAGTTAAGTAATAAAACCCAAAGTGCCAGTCAATCGACTGAAAGTTCAAATTTTCATAGTGTACTTTAGTGCGCACTTTGCATGCAGCCGCAAAGTATGCAGCGATTTCGTTTGCAGAGTGTAAAACCGTGTGTGTGTGTTTGTGGCTATGTGTGCGTAGAAATAACACAACCTCACAGGAAACAAGCTAATAAGTAGCAACCAAAACTTAAAATTAATTTTAGCACAAATTTCTAAGATGAGTCTTGATTAAAAAGTATGAATTTCAAGTATGATTAAAGAAAGAATTCAAAAAAAACCTCAACCGTATGCTCAAAATATTATTTAACCAACTTTTGGTAGAAAACTCGACTTGAAAATAAGTCAAAACTAATAGGCAAAAAAAATCTTGAAGAAAAGTTGCGGCTAGGTTGTCATTTCCCCATGGAAAGTTTGCTTTTTAATCAGATTGAAAACGCAAAAGACACTTAAATGCAAAAGGAAACTTCAACCACACAAAATAACTTGCTCTATATGCATAAAAAGTACTATTTACTGACTGATGGCGGAAGAAGGACTGATGGGAGAGCTCTAAGAAGGCTACTGAAGTAGGTAATAATAATAAATGATGGGCGCTATTTAAAGCAGGGCTGGCACGCCCATTTCTCCGGTTGATGCTTTGTTTCTGTTATGCGCATAAAAAGAGCTTCCCATAAGCCTGTGGCTCCTTTGTAAAAAGCAAAAACCAACACTTTTTTGAACATGTACTTTTTTTTTGTGCCAGTTAAACCGAATCTACTTTGTTGTTACCTTTGCCTCATGCTGTTTAATTGTGCGCTGATAACTCGCTCGGTTTCCGTTTTTTTACAAATTGAAATCGAAAGAATTAGATGCTTTACGTGTGCTTGTTGTGGTTTCTTTTGTTTGTATGGTTTGTTTGAAACACCGCATGCAGTGAAATTCCCTACAAATGCATGGAAAGAGTGTATGATAAAGTGAGCATACACCCGATACGATAAACTCCTAATATGTACACTACCTAGAGACCATCCTCATACTCTGCCTCTACGCTCGCCTCGGCCGCAGCAGCAGCCACAGCCAAGGCTTGGGCATAGATCTGGCCCGGTCTACGCCAGCGCTGGCTGGGGGATCTACGATGGCGCAGACGCCAGTAGAGCCTGGCTATCTGAAACAAGGCAATCCGGTTTTATAGCACAGCATATTAGTCACTCACTCTTTGCTATCCACGAATCCTCACGTTTGATTTTGTGCCCCAGTCCGCCCAGGCCGCCCAGAGCCGCCATGACATTGGTGTTGTTGCTGCCATCGCCCGAAACCTGAGAGTGCATGTGGCTCTCAGCAGCCAGGCTCTCCATGCCCGGATGTGGCATTTGCCCACCGCCAGCCACGGCCAGTTGATGCAAAGCCGAGCCAGGATACATTTCAGGCGCCAGCTCAGCTGCGTGCATGGGATAATCCATGCCGTACGGCATCATGTAGGGCGTGTGCTCAGGGAATTGATACATCATTCTGCAAGGGGATATGAATAGTAACAGTAGTTGAGCCGGCAATGCTACTCACTTCTCGCTGGCATTGTCCATGAGCTTCTTGATCAGCACTATGGCCGCCACCACAAAGGCTATTTTGGACAGTATCAAGGCCTTGAGCGTGAGCAAACCCACCGCCTTGGCAGCCACCATTGTCCAGCCGAAGGTGGTCGCTGCCAGGTACATGGGTATGTACATTTGGAACTGCTTCTTGTCCTCCTTCTGCTGCCGATGACGCTGCAGCAAACCGCCACCGCCGCCGCCATGGTCGCCACCCAGCAAACCACCGCCGCCACCGCCCCCGCTGCCGCCCAGCAGGCCGCCGCCATTGCCCTGAAGACGCCCTGCGTAAATACATGTTTAGGGAAACAAGGCACGTTTTAGGCTTTGCGACTTTAATGGCGTAAGTAAGCAAGTGTGGGAGTAGATTGTATCGAATTGAAATGGATTGGCTGGGATAGGGGCTGGGATAGGGACTGGGATTGAGATGGGATTCGATGAGATTGGTTTGCAGCGATGTGAAGTGATATGATTGATGTTTTTTAGCAACATTTACTGCAGCACGAGTCGAAGGTCTAAGGTCTCTTGTATATAAATAATGCAGATCATTTATATGCCCCAAGGGCTCAACCCATTTGACATGTGTTGCCCGTGCCCTGGATTATGTCAACTGTCAGCTGGCAGGCGACTGGCATGACAAGCAGCCCAGGAATTAGCACTGATTGGGATTAGGGACTAGCTTTAATTCCGCTGCCAACCAATTAGACGCAGTTCAATCGAATCCACTTCACACATCAAGTGCTCGACTGCTCGACTGCTCATTACCTGTGCCACTCAGGGCCTTCTTTAGCAGAGCCACTTCAATGTAATCGCTATCGTCGTCGGCGCGTTGTACGCTGAACACCATGGGTCCGATGGGCACGCGTATGGCGTTGCCACTGACGAAATCCATGAAGCCGGATAGCCCACGATTGCTGCCCCACTTCTGTTTGTGCGCCGCGTCCAGGGGCGGCAGCTTCACCAAGTCGAAGAGGCCCAGCTTGATGGTCTCGCCCCGTTGATAGGAAGCCATAATGCCATTGGCAACGGCATGCAGACAGCTGGCGTTGTTGGCACACTTCCAGCTCAGTTTGTCAAGGATATCCGTGTTCTCCACGCTCTCGGCGGTGCGCGTGTCCTGCGTGGTGGTTGCCGCCTCCGTTTCGGTGCCCAAGGCATTGGCTGCTTTGGCCCCACTTCGTTTGTATATCGCTGATGCAGCTGGCTGCAGGCAAACTAATGCCAGCAACGCGCACCTGGCCGCGATGCCGTGCATTTTTGGTCTTTATTGATATGGTTTACGGCCCAAAACACTTGGCTAACACCGAGCACAACACACCACAGAAACAGGATTGGCACGAGCACACGGAGTATCCTTCATAGGTTCTTCTTGCAGTTGGCTGTTGGCAGTGGCTGCAGCGCGTTGCAACACGCCGCTATAAAGACTAATTACTTGGTGTAGCATGCAACTCAGTTTTATTGTTTTAGACGAGCAACAAGAGCAGGCACCACCACAACTGTAACAGCTACTGCATTAGCAGCAACTGCAGCAGCAGCAGCAGCAACATCCACGGATCAGCGGCCTCAGCGCTGCTATCGCAGCACCGCCTTTGCTTTAGATTTGATTTCAAGAAAATCAGCTGAATGACGGCCAGCGCTCAACAGGCAACAACATCAAATCATTTTGCACAGTGGGATGAAATTGCATTGAAATAAAGTTATATTTATTGATTTGCGATGAGTGTTTCTAATGCAACAACTAAATATTCTCATAAACACATAACTCGCGAGAAATAATTAAATTTGAGTCAAAATATATATTAGTTTTCTAAATTCAATATTTTGTTTTATCTAATTAAATAAAATAACAAAAATAAACTATAATCAGATAAGCGATTTGTTTAATTTAAAAAACTCAATTTTAATGCAAGTTTAAAAATTAGAACACAGCAAATAAAATTAATAACGTATGTAAGTCGATATCTTTTGAATATCTTTTATGAATATCGTGTTTTTTATTTATTTACGTTTACAATCTGTATAATTTTAATTAAATTAGAAATGCATTTAGATGGATTACAAAATAAATCTGTTGTCTTTCTTATCTCCCTTGATTTTCTGTGTAATTTTGGTTAAATACTAAAAGGAATTGGAAATTTTTATGATTTTGTGAATACCATTAATACCGTCCGAAAATATCTATAAATTCAATTTGTTAATTCATACTATCTAAACTTATTATATTTTATTGAGTTTATTTATTGAGTTTATTATTAAGTTGCTTGTTTGCCCAGTATTAAATTCGTTAAAATCCCATTACCCTGCTCCACTGTGCAGCAATTGAATTGCTGCAGTTGTTAAGCCGCTTAATACCACGCTTTGATCTCAACGGGAGTTTTGCGCTGTCGGCGGTTCAAGGGCTGAGCCAATTACAGGTATCTGCAGTAGCCACACGACACTAGGCCCAATGTGGGTGTGGTGGAGGGAATTGCAGGTGTAGGGAGTGCTCCCCGCCACGTCCGGCGCATGCGACTTATGCTCTAATGTGGTTAATTTTCTGCTCATTAATTCGCGAGTAATTTGCGCAAAAGCATTTTGCAAGCAAAAGTAAAAGCAAACAAAGCCAATGCCGGCAATTAAGACAGCGGGAACAGTTGCAGTTGCAGCAGAAGGAAGCTGCTGGCTGGCTGCGGGGAGGGGGGTGTGGTCATGCCACGGCGCTTCAATTGCCTGGGAGCAGTCAACAAGTGCAACAAAATTGCCCGCACACATGTAGTGCGAGTATGTGAGCATTATAGTGTAAATAGTAAAAGAAAAGTGAAACGAACTATTAGCTCTCGTTTTTCACAAATAGCCATGGTATACACTCAGGTGTCTGTGGCGTCTCAGTTACATTCTGCTGCACACGATGCGAGGGGAGAGGGAGGAATCGGGGGAAAATGGGATTCATCTGCTGCATCTTCTCGCCGTTCGACTGACTTATAACAAATTCACTTAAGCAGTCACGCAGGCCAGCTGAGCGACCGATATAATTGGCGCAACTTTTGGCGCTTGCCGCTCGTTGTCTGTAATTTGGAGTTTGGAGGCAATGGCAATCAGACCTCGACCGCTCGCTCGACCCCATTTTGCACCTGGCTATGGCTGTGGTCCATTTTCGTGTGTCTTTTCGTTTTTTATGAACAGCATAATAGCCATAATTCGGTTACTCAGCTGCAGCCAGCAGGCCAATGAATTCAATGACCAGTTTGCACCTAATCCGTTATCTATCCGCTGGCAACTCGACACCAGTTCGACGAACTCGCCCTCTGCATTATCTATGCCACAAAAGCGCAAGTAATGCGAGGCGGTTCGCATTGGGTTGCAACAAAGTCCAGGCCTTGGCCCATCCTATTAAATGGAAAGCGGGCGTTGCCATCGCCATTGCCATTGCCATTGCCAATGCCACTGAAAGTGGTAATCCAATGCCAACGCAGCGTCAATCCAAGTGCGTGTGATGTGGTTAGCTGGCTCGGTTTGCAGGCTAAGTTTAATGATCCTTGACTTACGCCACTAACCACAACCGGATCCGTTTAAATCACGGCATGACTGGGCAGATGCCAAAGCTCTGCTAGACGGCTTTTCGCACCTTTTAGCCAAAATATTTTTGGCACCCACACACCAATAACTTTTCTATTGCCCAGAGGATGTTTGTGAAAGCCAAGTTGGGCTTCAGTAAGGCTGCAGCTACTTTGGCCAAGGACTGAGACATAATCTCAGACTGTTGCTTAACGATTTTCCTCTCTTAAAGTTTTTCAATTGCACTTAATGAAATTTTGTTAAAAAATTTGTAAGAATAATTTATTTGCAGCAAAGTTTTTTATTTTTGCCTTGGGCAACTGTCGAAAAAAGTAGCTTTCCTTGTTATGTTTGCTGTATTTTGATTACTTCGAAAACAAGATGTAAGTGACCGAGACCATGCTCACAAGGATGCTTCAGGCCGGAACAAAGAAAGTTGCTTTACAAATTTTGGCCATAATTAGAACTGAGTATTAAATGTTATTACTTATATGCCAATTTGGGAATTTTGAGTGGTTCGTTAAAGCAAAGAAAGATATCTGCAGATTTTTAATTGTGGTGTATATCAATAAATATAGACTCTTACTTATCTGCTTGTCTGGTTGTGAGTATAATCAAAGGTTAGCAAATTTGCTGTTTATCAGAGGGTAGAAATGAAGTAATATTTGTTCATGATAAATAATTAAATAATAATCGAGAATAGTTCACCATAGAAGTAACATGTATTTTTCATATATTTTATGCAGATTCAAAAGAATTACATAAACAAGCACTTTTTAACATAAACCAACGAATATACATTCCAGTATAATTTATATGTATGGATTGGTATAAGTTGAGCTATACAAATCTTTAGAAATTAGAAGCCACAAAGCCCCAGATTTAAGAGTATGTTAGCTATTTCGCAGCTCATTATTGAGCAAGTCAATAAAACGACTGTGAGACATGCAAAAAATGCAAGTCTTTTCGACTTAAGCGCCAATTAAAGTAATTTCATATATACTTACATATTTTTTTTTTTATAATAATATTTTCTTATTTATCTTTAATTGTTTGCAGTCAGACAGCGGTCGATATGTGTGAGTAGTTTAATGTTGTTTTGATGTCTCCCTCGAGCTGTGTTCGTTTTATTTTATTTTCTCCGGCACAATTTTTGCCTTTGTTTATTGCATTGTACTTTGTTATTTTGCTGATATTATTGTTGTTATTTTGCTTTGGAGTCGTTGCCGCTTTCGTGTTGCTTCTTGTTTACTTTTCTTGGCTGGCTAATCGATTGCCTGCGCCCAGCGATTCGTTTAATTTATTTTAATACTTGTAATTGTTTTGGAATACAAAAAAAAATTAAAAAGTACTTTGTACATTTGCACAAAGATTTCTCCAGCGTATATCAAAGATAACTAGCATTTGTTTGCGTTTTACTGCAAATTCAATGTTGGTTACACTATTTGAGCTGGACTAAATTATTAAGTTTACGCAGGTTTTTACAATACCAATTACGTTTATAAAACTAAGAGATTTACGACTAGCGTTTAAGTCTCAATAAAGTGAAAACTTGTTTATCAATATTAGAAAATACATTTTATTTCTAACAAAAAACACAGCATACTTTTGGGATTGCTCATCGTTGCAGCCTTTGTGGCGCGGACGTTGAAGCTTAAAATAGTTTTTAAACAAATATTTATTATGTATGCGTGATAATGATTTTCAAAATTGTTTACATTAGAAACATGTCTGTCTAATGTAACTTTTAATTAACAAGTGCATAAATGCACAAATGAAGAATTGTATTTTAATGTATGTACATTTGAAACCGTCAGTAAATGGGCATTAGTTAACCAAATTATCTGTCTCTTGTAACTTTTAATTAGCAAAAAGTACGTCTCCATAACGTAAAATAATTAGTAAGTTGATATGGAAATAAAAACGAACTATATACATATGCAATGTAAATGTACTGATATGAATTTGTAATATGAACTCTGCGCGATAAACACAAAAAAATTCTAGGAACTTTTTATAATTGATATCAAATAGTGTACTCTGAAATTATTTCAATTTCACCATCACACTAAACTGAAATTTTATAAATATGTAGTCAAACAATATTACAAAAAGTTTTTCCGCTGTTTATAAGTATGTCAAAATTTACCCACAAATTTACAAAATATCACAATGTTTAATGTATAAATTATATAGTTGTTTAAGAAATGGAAAAGTATAATTAATATTTTTATTGGCTACGAGTCCACGTTGGTTTGTTGTAAATCATTTTCGAGCATTACTGAATAATGAAAAATGGAATTGCAGATATATCCAAATAAATAAGTTTGGTAGCGTAAGCTGTTTAACTTGTGTTATATTGTTGTGCAAATTATCAAAGTGAACATAAGTAGACCAACATTTGTGTATATTAAATGCTTAAATATGCTTCCATTTGTCATGCTTTCTGCCAAGTCCTTCACATCTTCCGACAACAACAAAGTCGCCCCTTAGTAAAGGTCTCAAAAAGCTAAAAGGAAATACAATATGTACTTAAAAACTGCACTTAGCAAATAACATCTGTTTGCTACTTATTAGAGCAGTTGTTAGCTGACTAACTGACAAATGGAAAAAAGCAACAAAACAGGTCACCAGGGTGTTTCTATGGAAATAATGATACAAGCGCTTCAAATGCTTAAAGCGCAGAGATAAATATTCATATACTACCAATTTCCAAATGGCAACAGCTTTAATGTGTTCTAAAAAATGGGTAGAGAAATGCGCTTAAAGTCACGGAAAGTAAGTCGTAGTTTAAATATCGCATCAACTTGATATCTTTAAATAGCTAAACTTGTCAAATCATGGAAGCTAAGTAAGGCAGCTCTAAATTTGACGAGCTTAAAATATATTAAATTCTATAATTGGGTTACAGTTATGGACACCTCATTAGATACATTTAGTAGTACACTGTACAAAAATACAATACAAAATTGTTTTCTAAGGAATAACGGCTTTTCTGTCTTGATACATATATATTTTAAATCAAGATCGGTCGATAAAATGCACAAAAGTTTTGCAAATTTTAAAATCAATCACATGCGAGTTTATGTTTGTTCTTTGTGCGTATATGTGTTTAAGAATTGGCATACAAATATACGTGTAGAATGTTGCCAATTAGCGCAATAATAATACATGACAAGTGTGTTAGTTCTAACGATCAGTGTTGAAAGATGTTTACCTTCGAAGTTCGAACGGTTGTTTATAAATTACTAATGAAATAATTATTGTTGAAAAATTTTATATTTTCAATAAAATTTAAAATATTTTTAAAATAAGATTTCCCTTTCTTTAAGTGTACTTTTGTACCCCCTATCCGAACAGCAACTGCAGCCCCACTCATCAATACCATGCCATGCACATTGCAGCTCATTGAAAAGACTATTGAGGGACTTGAACTTAAATCATAATAATGAGCAGCTCGATGATGCTGCACAACAATCAATTATAACAAGTTGCCGATACAGATCTATGCAACAATATGACTGTTCTCCAACTGAATGGAGCCACAATGCGCCCCACTCAAATGAAACGAATCGAACTGTGAGCGCGCTTTCCATGCAAGAGAGCAACGGGCACACTGGCCTCCGCTTCTCCCACTTCTCTCGGCTACAAGCTCGGGCTCCAAGCTCCCAAGCTGGCTGGCTGATGATGATCTGCTTCTGCTGGTAATGGCTGTTGTGGCTGATGTGAGATGGTAGATACTTTCTTTTTATTGCCGTCACCGTCAAAAGGCAAACGTAACGAGTTCAGATCAATTTTGGTTGACTTCACATTATGCGAGGTTCGAGCGCAGTTCAATAATGTTTCGACTTGACTTGTTTTTGTTGTTGTTGCTGTTGTTGTTGTTGCGGATACGAATTTTTGTGATGAGGAGCTTCAAATTTCCACTAAAAACTGTCTGTCCATCCGTCTGCCTGTGTGTCTGTGTGCCTGTGTGTGTTCGTTGCTTGTGAACAACAATATGTTAAATATAAAAATTAATACATCGAGAGTGAAAGTTATTGCTTTCTGAGCGCGTCTCTGTCGATGATGAAGATGAAGATGACGATGATGATGATTATAACGATTGATGATCACCGGAGACGTTGCTCGTCTTTCGCTCGCTGATTTCTTTTGCTTATTGGGGCTTACCAACTTGATTAATAATACCTTGTGCGGTATTACAAAATACTCGAAAGGCCTTAGCCAAGCTTACGAAATCCATAGAAAAGTTCACCAACAACAAACAACAAACAAAAATTACAAAATTTCTGCAGCCGATGACAAGTCTGGAGCACTTGCCACTTGCTATGCGAACGAATACCCAACTCGACTCGACTCGACTCGACTTGACATATTAACCCTGCCACCGGCACCCCTTTTGTCAGCTTAAACGGTTCATATGCTCTGTTTTATGGGCAGTGCGAACAAAACGTAACGCAAATAACTGTTAAACGACAAAAAAAAACATGGTCACTTTGACTTACATTAGTCAGAGCTATCAAAGCAAGTAACTTTCGCTTTTTACCTCCGCCTGGGACTCGTACTCCACTGCCTCAAATAGAGCTGTTTAGGCTGTGACTACAATTGTGGGTACAATTGTGTGAACTGGTCTGGACTTGTAATCTATAAGGTGTGCCTACGGCACTTTGAGTACGTCTAATTTGTATAATTTTGAGAGCTACCGACTTGAGTTGAGTGACTCAACGAGGCACTGCAGGCAGCCAAGCGTTACCCACGAGACGGTCTGACCAACTGACCGTTGAAAATTTGAAATTGAAAATTGCAACGGCCACTGAAGAAGAAAATTGCAAGTTTAGCTTCAACTGAAACAGCAGAAAACAAAAATACTCTGGAAAATAAAACGCAAACCGAAAGCATTTCTACTTACTATTATTTGAAAGCCATTGTTTTAATTTTCATTTGTGACAATTTGCTTTCGGCACGCAATGCTTCACTGCCCTGGCCTTGGGAAAGTGCTGCAGAATACTATTTTCACAGCTGGCTATAAAATATGACCAGGCCATTGTCAAGGCTTTTAGTTCAACTGCAAACCTTCTGGCGACATGAGCCGCTCACTGCAACTCATCCATCTGCTCAGCCTACTCAGCCTGCTCAGCTTCTCCAGCGCCCTGCTCGAGAACTGCCACCAGGAGCCCAGCACCTTGCTCTGTCGTGGCGAGCGAGCCATGCGAAATGCCATCAGAAACCTCAGCAAGAGTGACAAGCCCCTGGTCATAATGCGGGGATTGGAGATTGTGCCACTGCACAATGAATCAGCTGCCCAGGATAGAGCGGATAGAGCGTCTGCGGAGAACGAGGTGGATGCCGGATTGCTGGACAGCTTTGCCCAGTATCTACGCACACATGAACTGAATTTGAAGCTGTCGGAATTGCTGGACGAGCAGCAGGCAGGTCAGGTCACAGGTGCGTAGTTCTCAGGCTGTGATTGCCAACCGAATTAGCCTAATTGTGGTTTATGGCCAACTTTGTTTGCCAACTTGTGCACAAGTTTAAATCTGCAATTAAAAGCCGGCATAAGCCGCAAACTAACTAGAACTGTAGTTTTGATTAGGTTTGTTTCGACTTCCTACTTCAAATAATCACAGCACTGAGAAAAGAAGCAAAGAAATTATTCCAAGTGAAGTCCTAAACAAACCAATTTTCTGAATTTGAGAAGAAAATGCTTGTTCGCTCAATTGCGGCAGGTTCTAAACTAAAAAAGCGCAGACAAATCAGCTCGCTTATTGTCTTCAACTAAGTGCGATTTGGAATAAAAACTGAGCTTCTTATTTAAAGTCCAGAATAGTTTGATTTTTAAATCCGCTAAGTATTTAAAACGTGGTTGTATTTACTAAGCGTGTTTTATGCCAATTTCAAATTTTATAATTATTTTTACCAATTTACTCTTTTTTTATAATTCGTCCCAAATTTTTAACAGAACATTTGTTCTTAAATTATTCAAAAACGAAATGCTAAGAATTCTTGTATAACTCGTACCTAAATCTATCAGCTTTTTTGCTGAGTGTGACACTAACTGTGCATTTTGTGCATTTCTGTGCATGTTATTGCAGAGGCACGCAAGAAGGACAAGGGACAGGGCATGCTGCTGGCCATGGCGCTGATGTTTGGCAAAATGATGGCTGTGCTGGGCCTGGGCGGCATCGGTGCCCTGGCGATGAAGGCACTGGGTGTGGCCACCATGGCACTCATGATGGCCATCATGCTGGGCCTCAAAACAGCCGCCCAGCAGGGCCACGAGTCGAGTCACAGCATCTCCTATGTGACCGGCGAGGGACATCATCACAAGCGGCGTCGTCGGTCCACGTTCGAGCCCCAATATAAATCTCTGCCGTACAGCGCTTGGCAACGCTGAATTCCATGCACTCGAATATCTGTTTGTACTTTGTAAGCGTAGACTCTAAGCTGGATCTAATTTATTTAACCTGCAACAAAGGGCAGCGTGTTTGATTACTCGGAAACCGGGTACGCAATGGGGCTCATTCTTTGTGCATTATTCATAAATTTCAGTGGCTGCAGTTGTTTATCTGTATGTTTCAGCTGCTGTTTCAGTTGAGGCTGCTGACGATGCTCTGCGTTTTTTGAAATTGGTGAAAGTTTATTTCAGCCCAGCTCGCATTGTTGCCAGCAGCAGCAGCAACCTACTCGCAGCGGCTATGCCAAACCTGTGATTCGTATTTGCCTGCTATGAAGAATACCAAAATATAGGGTGTAGGCATACGTTGAGCATCCAAGCCAGAACATCCAAAAGATGCTCAGCCAAAAAGAGCAGCGCAGATGAAGTGTTTCTGAAAAGCAGATAAAAAGAAACAGGAGCAAATAGCGAATCGTTCAAACACAATTTCGATCGCTCTTTTTGTGTGTTTTATTTAAACTGTCCGGCAAAAACCGCTTCCTTTTGAACGGTTGAGAGCTCTGGTTCAAACTATTCATTTGACACTTTGAGAACGCATTAGCTAGGGTATCGCTTAGTCGACTATCCGCACAGCCTTTGCAGTCATGTTTATTATTTGTCGCTTGTCGTTAATTTGTCAGTTAGTTGTGTGTTTTGTTATCGCAGCCTGCCTGCAACAAGCTTGAACTATATTATCTGCGGAATTCTGAGATTTGTCTCATCTCCGATTTCATCTGGCAGTTTAATTTCCGTTGAATTTGGTGTATTGAATTTGCATATACCAATGGGCAACTTTCACTTTATTTTGGCAGCAGCGCAACGGTTCTTTTCAGAGTTACAACAAAAGACAAACAACAACAACAACAACAAATTACTAGCCCGAAAGAGACCTACATTTATTTTGGCCACGCTGCGTTCTGTTACACAATATCAATTAAAGCCGCAACCACAGTCGTCGGCCGGGGTACTTGAAAAACCCGTTAGCCGCTCGCCAGGGATACTACCACTACCTGAGCCGAGCGCAACTTGCTCTACCTCGCACCTCGAATCTGGTCAGTGGCATCAACATCGGCATCGGCATTGGCACCGGCACAACTCCAGCTCCAACTCCAGCTTACCGGCTCCAGCTCTGCCTCTGTCTCTGCCTCTGCTTCTGCCTCTGCCTCTGCCGCTGCCTCTGCCCAGCGGCTGCTTGCGTCGCTGTTAACTTTCCCTTTTAAACGGCTTTTTACGAGCTGAATTGTGTTTGGACTTGGCTTGACTTCAGAGTCGCGTCTCCGCTTGGTAATTAAATTATAAAATAAATTCATTTCATAAAAGGCAAATTTGTTGTTTTATAATTTGTATATGATCTGATTTCGTTTGTTTGCCTAGTTACTCGACGCTCGAGTCTTTACATAAGTGCATCATACCCATCCAACACACGTGTAATCAAATTGATTTATTTTTTCTTTCTTTTTTCTCCATTTTTTCATTATTTTTTCAAATTTGAGTCTTTGATTTTTATTGCACATAATCTGCCAGTCAAGCGGCCATTCAGTCAGTCATCGAGTTGACAATAAAACCCTGGGCCTGATGATGCTAGCATGTCTATATGCTGCCACTGCATAAATGAAAGTTCATAAAGAAATTAGCTGATTAATCGTCGTTCGATGAGCTTGGAAAATGACCGGGCCGAACTGTTGAGCTGTGAGCTGACTGAAAGTGTCACGCAGCCTACATTTTAGTCACTTGGCTGCCACAAATTTCACTTTTCAATGATGATGCTGCTCCAACAGCTGAGCTGAGCTGAGCAGAGCTGGCTCTACTGAGCTGAGCTGAGCTGAGCGGATCGGAGCTGAGCTGAGCTTGTGGCCAGTTGCCAGTTGCCAGTTGCCGTTTCACATGTAAATTAATTTTTAACCCAAATACCGCAAATTCTTTATACGGCACTTCGTCGCTGACTTTGTTGTCACAGACAGCATCAGGTCAGCTCGCAGCTATCTTTTTTCGTATTTCATTACCTTTTTGATTATTATGCAAATTTACTTACAACTCCATTGACCGTAAAAGGGAATAAGACTGTCGTTTGCCAAGCATGTTTATGGCTTGTGAAATTTTATTTTATATCATATTTACATTTAAAGCAAATGTGGGTGTTTTTTCCATTTGATGCTACTTTTTATTTGGGTTAATTTAAAAGGATTATTACTGCTGGACATAAATTTATTTCGCTTAAACTTTGGAAGTTGAAATTAGCTGTAGTAAAATCAGTTAATCTATTTGAAATTTGTATTGTAAATAAGTGCGATCTGTTTAACCCATAAATCATTGAGATCAATAAAGTTGAAATTAGAGTTTTCAATATCAATGTTTTTGGAGTTCAGCTTCAGTTCTTATTAAATTAAATATTTTTAAAATTTTATTCAAGATTTAAACCCAAATATGAGACAATATTTATTAGCAGAAATTTTTACTGTTTTTACATAAGTAGCATTTTTATTATCATAATTAAAACGGTTAAATCAACCTTATTATAGTCTGAAATGAGGAAAATCAAATATATTTCCCTAATGCACGACAAAATTATTATCTGAGGTATATTAATGGATTCTTCAGAATAATAATAATAAGAATATTCAATTTATTCTAATTTATAAAGCCTTTAAGATTATAAGAAATAAAAGAGTAAGAAATTTATTTCATTTTATTTGTTTCTTCGTGCTCTTCGGTTGAAAATTTTGTTGTTATATATCTTTTTAGATAATATAGTTTAAAGAAAATATTCCTGCTAAAAAGATGGTAAAGTTTTTCCTTTACTCTTGTTGTATCTAATAACAAAAGGTCTATTGATCTTTGCCTAAAAACTCAAATATTTGTCTAGGAATTTGCAGAATTCCTTGGTGTGGCACATTGCATCATCCATTTTCACTTTCCTTTATTTAGCGGTTAAGCTTGAGCTAAAATTTTCGAAGCATCTTAATACAAATTGTATATAGGTACGTATGTATGGCATATCTGGTATTTGGCTTTATGTATCCGTTGTTGTTACGGCTGCTGTATAGGTATGGCTTACTTCTGACCACGACTTTCTCCGAGAAATTGTTGTTATTTATTCATTAAATTTTTGCTTCTGCTATTGTTGCTCCTCCTTTGCCATGGCTCTTGTTGTTGGCTGTTTTTTTTATATTGTTGTTGTTGTTATTATTATTATTGGACTTTGCCTGTGTTGGTGTTAGTATTCTTGCTTTTAACATTATTGGTATACGGTTGTTGTTGTTTTGTACAAACACACCTACATAGGCCACACGTACATGAAATATTTTTTGCATGAGGCCCCAATAAAAACGACACAAATATTTAATGCAAAATCAACAAGAAGAAATATTTGCTCCGAACACAAACACACCCACAATGTGGCAATTGATTGGCAAAATACACACTTCCAACTGTAGAAAGATGTTTGCAAACAATGTGAAATTATGCTACCGATTCGATCGCCCCTGATACTTGAGATTTACCTGTGCCGTTGCTCGGACTATCACTATTATTGTCACAGTTACTGTCACTGCCACTGTCACTGTCAGTCGATGCCATTTGGGTAGACGGTACATTAACAGCACCGTTAGCTATATAGCTATGGCTCTGTAGCCTCTGAAGCAGCAAACGATAAACATCGACAGCAACTGAAACTGAAACGAAAATCTTTTCTAATTAGTCGGAAGAGTTCACCGATGCAAAGTTTTTCCCCAAGTTTCATCGCTTTTGTTGTCTATGCAAATTGACTACGAGAAGAAAAAAACTTTCTCGTCCAAACATTTTAATTTTAATTTAATTCAAAATACTTTGTTGAAACAGCAACGGCCTTTCTTATGATAAACAAAACTGTAAAACGAACCACGTCAGTCTCAACTTTTTTGCCTGATAAATGACTCTCCGCAACGAATTAAACTTGGGTGAAATGAAAGTGAGAACAGCTGAAAATCAGATGTATCTTAAGATTAGGCACGTTGCCATAAATAAATACCTTAAGCTGACACAATCAAATGTGTAAACATGCATACATCAGTTGCAATTTTCTCTATTCAAACAAGGCAATTACTGAAGTGTTATCTTAACTCTTTGATGTTTGATTAAAACGGTAATAAATTATATATAATAGTCTTCAGAAAGAAATTGAAGATTTTGTTGTTGTTTTTTGTTTAACACTACTTTAATACGAATGTTGCAGTTCTATCAATTCAGATTGATATAATTTATATGTTTATTATTTTATAAAGTTTTTTCTACGTTGGAATACGAATTCAATTTGAATTTATAGGTCGTTATATGTATAGTACTTAGGAAGAAGTTTTGACAAGAAATTCGAAAACCCTTTATTTAATTAACAACAAAATTCATAAAAACAAGCAAATTATCTTGAAGTTTAATCAGAAATATCTTGCATTATTTGCTTGACTTTAAAATAAGAATCATTTTCATACAACAGTAATAAAATAAAGAAGTCTAAGGAAAACAAGGAATAAAAAAATTAAAAAAGATTTACATAAACTAGATTGAATAGAATAGTTCAAAGGCTTCGATTGAAAATGGTTATTAGAAATAACAACAAATTCATTGAAGTATGTAACTAATTAAAAATAGCCAATCAAAGATGACGAACATGACATTTAATTAATTTGTGTTACAAATAAATTATAATACATATTAGCATTTCACTTTTCACACAAATTCCGCAGGATATTTATTTCTGCACAACATTTAATTCTCAGAGTTTAATTTGTTGCTAATTGAATGTCAATTGCAAATGTTTTCATTAGGCCAAGAGCTTGGGTTTATGAAATTTTAGATATTATCACATGAAGTGCACTTACGTACGGTGCACAGTTTAATGCGAAATCCCGTGTAAAACTGGCTGAGTTTTGGTATTTGGCCGATGTTGATGTTGATGTCCATAAATACACACACTTGTGTATGCAGGCACACGCACAGATACGTGAGTATGTGTTTGTGTGTGTGTGTGCGAGGTGTGTGCTTGTAATTTCTGATGTAATGCGACTGCATAGACGATTTATTGTAATGTCTTGTTGAGCGCTTAGCCGTTTGGCAGTTTGTTTATTTTGTGCTGCATTGCCATGGCCATTGCCGTAGTAGCTGGTAGTGAGAGGGGCCACAAGAGGGGCCGAGAGAGGGGCCACACGCTTTGTTCAACTACGGCGAAATTCATTCATAAAAAAACACAGAGTCGACACTTGGCCGGCTGCTTTTCGCATGAATGGCCATGGCTTAAGGCGCATGGCTTATGGTATGGCTTACGGCTCTGGCCATTGGCACATACGAGAGCAGATTGATGGCGTTCAGCGCGTGGTCCAACATAAATTGTGGTAAACGGATGTGCAGCTGTATGTGTGTGCGAGCATCTGAATTTGTATGTGTGTGTGTGTGTGTGGCTTGCACTCATTTGCATTTGAATGTATGCCGATTGCTGTCCGGTGAAAATCGAAAATGAAATCTCAAAAGCAGATGAACCGATTTGCTTTGCTTTTCTCTCTCTCGATCGGCTGCTGCGCCCCTTGTTTTCGATTTAACTTGGTTACGAAATGGGACGAAATGTGGTTTTTTAATCGCTTTACACTTTTACCGTTACGATGGTCATCATTGACGTCATTGTGTTTAAATTGTAGTCGAAAATTACTCATACGCGGCGTTGCCATTGCATTTAATAACGATGATTCGTAGATTTCATAAATTGCAGATCCGTTTGATTGACAAAAGTGTCGAAAGGGAAGCCGTCAATCAGCCGTCGCCGTCACCTTGAAAAGGCACGCAACACGGCAAAGAAATTGACAATTATTCAGCAGATGGCAGCGCTATGAGTTTGATTTCAATGCCAATCCCCAACAATCCATATCCATATCCATATCTTTACCCACCAGCACGAGCCCCATCAACCATCAACCATCTATCTTCTCTCTTCTCGCATCTCGCATCTCTTAGTCATATCCGTTTTTGTTTGCTTTGCGTGTAATTTCTCTTTCATTTCACTTGAGCAATTGAAGCGCGCGCTTATTTGCACTTTTGCTCGGCTCAAATTGTTGACTAATGTGCCACAATTGCAAAGTCAGGCAGCGTTTTTAGCTTAATAAGCCCTGGAATGGCGTTTTCACTTGTCTGCTGGCCAAAGACCCGATGCAGGACGTGCTTATCATTCGATTCAACAGGCAAACTCATAAAAAATATGAGCATTTATGTGCTGATTCTAGAGCTATAAAATCTGTATGTGAACGTTTCCATGGCTAGCTCTACCAGCTCTAAAACCCAAAACAAATTCATTATTTTCGAACGTTGGGAATTTACTTTAACGAACGTGTTTTTATTTGCTTAAAATTATGATGTTCAACGATATTTAAATTCTTATCTAAATTCCAAAAATTAAATTTCTCATTGTATTGTTCGGTGAGGACTTTTTGGTGTAATTACATTTTACTTAAACATGTATGCCTTTAAATAAATGAAAATTTATAATTTAATATAGAAATTTATTATTAAAATACTATGTATTAACCAGAATGGGTGTAGCCGATCAGTTGGACGCACCCGACTGTAGAATACCCAACATATGGAAATTTAATTTAATTTTTTTTTTGTCTGATCGTGTTGCCAATACCAACTATTTTACATTTTAGACTCTGTACTTTATGTAACATGCGTAACGAACAGGAGGCAACAAAATGTATATATTTGTGAACAAGAGGACGAGGTAGGTTCTCTTACGCTATTTTATTTTAACTTGTAAGTTCGCATTTTTAAATATTATTATAGAGCTACCTAATTGGCATATAAGACAAAAGAAATTTATTAAAAAGTCGATGCTTTAATAATTTTATTTTATTGTTTTGTGGCCTGAACGTTCCGTAACGTTAGATTGCCTTTGTCTAAGCCCCAAAGAACTTTGACTTTAATTATCTCATTTGTGATATAAATCGTTGTTTATGTTGCATAATAAAAGTGCCACAACAACAACAGCAACACCGACACAAAGACAAACGCAAACGCACAACTATGAAGTCACGAAAATGAAAAGTAATTTCAAGGCGCGCACATGCGATAAATAAGACCCCCGCCCCGCCAGGCACCCTGCCCCTGCCCCTAACAGAACCTGAGGCTGCAGATGGCCCAAGAGTAACAGTTAGTACGAAAATATAATACACACAACTTTCATTTCTTGCGGGCCAAGAAAACAACAAAACCCACAGCCGAAAACAAAAACAAAAACAAAAGCGCTCGAAATTAACAAAAGCGCCATAAGAATATGGCACAGCGGCGCCACCTGGCGGCCGGCAGGAGACAGGCGGGGGTTAAACCGTGTGCAGCACCTGTTTATCACCTCATGTGTTGTAATCTGTGTAGCCTCAACTTCAACTCCAACTTGCCCAGCAAAAACAATAACAACAGCAGAGAGAGCGACGGCGAGCGCAAGAGCAACAACAATAACAATAACCCGTCCCGTGAGAGAGAGAGAGAGCGAGGCAGGGCATAGAGCGGCTGAGGCTAGGCTGTTGACAAAAGCAGATGCGCTGCATGTGTGTGCGTGTGCGTGCGCGTGTGTGCGTGAGAGAGGAAGCGAGAGCCAACGGCAGACAACCTTGGCGCGTCTGCGCTCAACTTTCTCGCGCGTCGAGCCCTTGCGCAGTCGCAGTCGCTGTCGCAGCCAACATCAGCGTCGGCGTCGACGTCAACGTCAACGCAGACTTTCTTAAACGCGGAAGCAGCGACAAAAGCGCGTGAGCATTTAGCGTTGGCGTCGTCGTCGTCGTCGTCGTCGTTGCTGCCGAAGATGAACACGAAGACGAAGATGTGGCCGATGCTCAGCCGATGCTTGCGCTCAGCTAATGGCTGCTGCTGATGCTGCTCTCTCGACGCGCACGTGTAAGGGAGCGGCTGGCCCTCGCGCATGCGCTGCCTGCGTCGCTGTCGCTGCCGCTGCTGCTGCTGCCGCCGCCTTTGCGCCTGTGTGCGTGTGTGAGTGTGCACTTTTTACATAATTTGACGTTATGCCGCTGCGAGGCGTCCGTTAGGTTGGAAACTCTTTAAAAACAGCCTGACAGCGTCGAAAAATTATCAAACCGCAGCTTGTTCCATTCGAATGCACACACAGTGATTTCGGTGGTGCTTAAGAAAGAAAATCAGTTTAGTTGCAGCCAGAAAGAAGACGAAGAAGTCGAAGAGATACCACCATGAAGTTCTTCATTGCCACCGCTTGCGTCCTGCTCTTGGCATCGGGCATCTCGGCCGATCCTGTCAACGCCAACACCAATGTGAACGAGGAACAGTCGGGCGCATTCGCCAAGTGCCTGGAGGCTGATTCCATCTCGTGTCTGCAGCTCACGGTACGGATTACCCACAAGGATTACCCCACAGAATACGCTTAACAATAAGAATAAGAATAAGTTAACAAGTCGATAAAGTGGCACAGTGAAAGTGAAACCGGTTCAGTGAAAGTCTTCTAAAGACCTCAAGACAATGCGATCGATCGCCAAGGATACGCTGGCAAAGTGAAAGTGTGCTAATGAGCGCAGCTCATGCGATCCGATACGAACAATGATCTATAACTTATGCTCAACAAGTGCCACTTTAGGCTAAGATTGTGTGAAGAATTCTCGCTAATTGTGCTTACCATTCTTACGTGTCTTCCTGCAGCTCTTCCGCAAGGCCAAGTCGGTCTTCGACAACCCACAGATCGAGCTGTTCGGCGGCGTCTCGTTGGTCAAGGCCAATGAGGGACGCCAGGGCAAATCTTTGGACAACTCCGTGGCCGTGGAGGCCGCACCCACCGTGGAGGCTCGCACCGCCGAGATGGGCAACTACTTCATGGACAATGCCAAGAGCTTCTTTGCCGAGCGCTCCCTGAACTTCAACTTCGCCAATGCCGCACGCAGCGTGGCCCGTGCCATTCCCGATGACATCAAGGCCGATCTCCGGGAGCTGGTTGTGGAGTCCCGCACCCGCAAGAAGAAGCTGCTGAAGAAGTTCCTGCCAATTCTGTTGGGCGTTGGTGCCAAGGTTGCCGTGCTCGCCGTTGGCGCTATCTTCGGTCTGTTGTTCATGGCCAAGAAGGCTCTGATTGTGTCTGTGATTGCCTTCTTCCTGGCTCTGGCTGCCGGCGCATCCAGCGGTCTGGGCCGCCTGGGCGGCTCTGGCGGCGGCGGTGCTGGTGGTCTGCTCGGCGGTCTCGGTGGACTGTTCGGTGGCAAGAGCTCTGGCTCCTCTTCCGGCAGCTCTGGCGGCTGGTCCTCGGGCGGTGGTGCTTCCAGCAGTGGCTGGTCCTCGGGCGGCAGCTCCGGCTGGGACACACATGGCGCCTACAGCTCGCCAGTGGCTCAGACCATTGCCTACCAGGGCTACAAGCAGGCCAGGCGGTAAGCTCTGACTGCGGCCAGCGAAGATTTCCCACGAGATTGCACAGAAATCGAAGCGTGACGAGGATTAGATAACAACCGCTGCTTACAATGATGACCATTTCGTCTAATGTCTATATTTATATTTATTTATAAATTATTTATTTTAATTTATTTACCTAAACGTGAGCGAGAGCGGGGCGCTGCCCCGACCAATTTAGTGCCTTCCATAAGTAAAAGCTCTCCGAGCAGAGAGACAACCGAGCCAATCATGAAACGAACACAACATCAACATCAACACCAACTTCACTTTTCATCTATACACACATGCAAAAAACAACAGTCAAACTCCAGGCCAACACCCAACATCTGAAACTATCAACTATCCACACTCTCCACCCTAATTTCACTCTTAACTCTGTACTATACTCTACACTATACTCTAATATCTTTACTGTTTTCCATGGCACGCGTTGATTTATGGGCACAAAACGCTTGAAACTAGTCGCGCCCATAAATCAAAGTTAGCCTAAACTATCTGTCTCTGTTTGCTATCTTTCATCAATCTGTATCTGTATTTCTCTCTATCTGTAACTATCTCTGCATCTATCTTTCTGTCTATCTAACTCTATGTATTTCTACTATCTCTGTATCTCAAAGCTGTGTTTCTCTCTACTCTAACTGAAAAGAAAACTCTATCAAATGCTGCTACATCAAAGAATCAAATAATAATTCCGAAAATATCTACAACTCGAGCTCTTTCATTTCTGCCATTACTCGCGCTATGACATTTCATATTATACACTCATTTTGCTTTCAATTTGCATACGCTCTCTCACACGCCAGACATCACTCATACGCCTCATTGTTCGGCCACACAATTTGCATTTGTATAGCTCAGCAACTTTCATTTAGTTCTTTGTTATCAGCCAAAAAACGCAGATGACGAAGGCGAAGATAAGGAGGAAGAGGAAGAGGGAGAAGGAGATGGAGATGGAGAAACAGAAATGTTTTCTAAAATTTCACCCACTTATTTTTGGTTAATCTTCATTTTCACTGCACTTTCCTCGGTCGTCTCTCTGTCTGTCTCTCTGCACCCAGAATCCAACAAAGCAATTTGCTAAAAAATAAAACAAACATTTCGCTACGCGTATTTTGGACTCATTCAACTCGGCCCATGGGCAGGTTCAATGCAACGATCAACACTGCTAACAATGGGCAGTTTAAGCCCGGCTTTTGCACCTGCCACTTGCCATTATATTTGGATGCCCATTGTAAGGTGCTAAACAACAAATTGAAGAAAGTTCGAGCGCAATTGGGCGCTAAAGCTAACTATATTTAACTTAACTCTAACTGACGTCAAACTAACTGCAGTCGCCAGCCATCGACAGCCATCGACAGCAACTTGGCCAAGTTGGCAACGGCACTTTAAGGGCCGCTACTGCTGCCGGCTAGCATTGGCCGTCTTACTTATGAATATGACCCAGTTAGCAGGCAGCGCACTTGGCTTGGCCGAATGATGCTGCTGTTGTTGATGTTGTTGATGTTGTCGCTGATGCCGTACGATTGCCATTGCCCTCAACGATTGCGCTACGTGCTGCTGACTGATTGCTGGCTCTTAGCTTTAACATCGACATTGTCTTGGCCAGCTTCAGCTTTGGCTTCCTCTTCAGCTTCCTCGTCGTCTGTCTTCAGACAAATGTCAGCAATTAATGTGTCGCCAGCTCTGCGTCTCTGCGACTTTCGAGTATGATATTTTTCTCTGCTCATTTGGGCCACGATTTGCTTAGCATTTAACATTCTGCTTTTTCTTTCATTCCCTGCCGTTTCTAGCACTACTTTTAACTGGCTACATGACACTTTCAAAATATTGCTGCTTCTCAAGTGAAACCTGTGCCGTTGTCACGCATCAAATTGAGTGTCGTTACCCAGCTGATACACACGCATTTCGGCCCTGTTAACAGCGTCCCCCCTATCAGTCAACACTGGGAGTCTGAGCCTCAGTCTGCGTCTGTGTCTGCTAAGAGCTGTTCCATTATTCTGGGCTGTCATGCTGCGTGTTGTGTGTCTGCCTGTTGGATTACGAGTGAAAGTAAAACACGATTTCAATTGTTTTCAGCACAGAGTCCCAGTTATCGATCGGCGGAAACAGTTGATTAATAAACTACTTGAAACCATAATAGGATTAAGGCAGGTCTTTTGTTAACTCAGCACAAATAGTAAACGCTACCCAGGCCCAGTTGAAATATGTCAGCAATTTGGCTCTAATTACTTCGTGCTCGTTAATTAAAACAATAATAATTAACGGCTCAATTTACATGTTAAATCAATATACATTTAAATACATTTTTAATTTCGTCACTTGTTTTAATTTATATATATAGTTGGTATTTTAAGCAAAGGAGCAAGCTGGTCACATTAATCACAATTTATGAAGCTGTCACGCATAAAGCATTTTATATTGAATTTTATATATATATTAATTATATTAATTTTCCTTACACTAATTCGATTAACGCTAATTGCCACTTCACCTTCTGTCATTTATTTAATAAAAAATTATGAAAATTTGTTTATAATAGACCGCTTTACTTCATTTTTTCATGTTTTATTTTTTAAAATACTTTATTGAATACACACTTTACAATTAACGCTAAACAATAACAAGCATGTAAGGCCATTTCGCTTATACTTAGTATATATAAAATTGGAACATAAATTATTGATTTTAATACCGAAATAAAGTAAATTTTCAGTTTTTATAGCACGTAGGGTAATTGTTTGTACTAATAAAAGTTAAAAATTAAGTTTTAGTTCTATATACTATATATCGATTGCAATTCTTTATCTAACAAAATTGCTATTCTATATAAGGCTTGTTTGGCTGATTTTTTTTATATTTAGATAATTTTTTTTAGATTTTTGGTGAAAATTTCTTAACGATATTCTCCACTAGAAGTATATTTATTTATGGCGCAGTTTTTAGAATAACTGCAGCATACTTTAAAGCTGGTCTTTAAATGAACAAGTGGTTTGCCCTGTTTTTTGACTCCACAGGTGGTCGCAAGTTTTTGAATCACACATGTGGTTGTGAAATTTTTTTGCTAAATTTGTTAATATTTCTGTGAATTCGCATATAAGGCAGCCAATTATTTTTTATTTCATATTTAGATTTATTTTCTGCATTTTTGGTGAAAATTTCATAACAATAATAATAATAGAAGTATTTTTTTATTTTTGTTTAATTTTTCAACAACAACAACAACCCCTCGAAAGTATGCAACAAGTCAATTTTTTTATTTATTTTATATTTAGAATTTTTTTGTGGATTTTTGGTAGTAATTAACGATAATTAATAATAATTAGAAGTATTTTTTTTTTTAATTTTTTTTTATTATTTTCAAAACCAGCCCAAAGTATATGCAGCATCATTTGTGACTCAACACTTTAACACCAGCCTACAACTATGTGGGCATACTTGAATAATTTGAAAAAGTAATTAACAGTTGAGACAAAAACCACCAACAAAGTGTGGATCTTAAACATTTTGGTTCGAGATTTTGCTAAGCGCAAATTAATGCAATGTATGGATCGCAAATAGTTTGGTTTGACGCTTTGCTAACCCATTAAGTATGGTGCATGTCGTAGCTGAGTAGATTTGGTTTGAAGCTCGAGATCTCGAAAACTATAAGCGTCACAGAAGCCACAATAATAAAGCTACAGACTTGTAATTTTTTGGCATTTACCTAGTCAAGGACATTTTTCACCGATGCTATAAATTTGTTGTGATTTGAATAAAAAATAGCGAAGATATGCAAGAGACAATTTTTTTTATAAGTAAATGTAAGCGTGAATGTGAAGAAGCTATCTGTGAATTAGATTATGATCGGATAAGAAACAGAGAGGAAACACAAAGTACAGGGTCTTCTACAGTCGCTTACGTCCGACTGTAGCTCCGTCCAATACTAAAGTACAATGTCTACATAGCTTAGATGAAACAATAAAAGTGCAATGAAAAACGATAAAAATAAACAACAAAAATAAAAATATGATTCAATATTAATATGTATTATATATATTTTATATTTATTTGAGAAAAACATAAAAAGCTGGTTCTGTTTTGAATATAATTAATTCTTTATCTAGTCGAATTTGGTGTATTATTTGTATGCAACCCTGGCGACCATGTGCCAGGTTGCTGTATACCACGTGTAAATGCCTTTTATGGCCTAAACGACTGCGAGGCACATTGGCACGTAGCCACGTTTGGCACCAAAGCTGGTGTTATTTTTTTAGTTTTATTGCATTGATTATATTATTTATAATATTTGTTATATTTATTTGCTTTTGATGTAGTTTTGTAGTTTGAAGTGGCTTTCGGTGATACCGTAATAATTGTGTTTCACGTTGTTGCTTTTAGCCGAAGTTGAAGCCGCAAACGCGTCGCCTCGTGCGCTTTTCCGGTTTGCGGTTGTCGGTGCTCCGAGATCGGTGGGGTTGGAGGTGTATGGCTGGGCATGGGTCAATGCACAGTTTACGGATTTGGCTGGCATTTCACTGCAGGCAGCTGCAAAGTGTGTGAAAGTGTCGCAATATATAACCAAACTATTACCGGCGAGTAATAAGTAATTAAATACGGTCGAGGCATCGAGTTTGACATTGAATAATACCGCGCAGTAAATGTTTACAGTGTACATATGTGCGCAAGTAATTGCAGTTGCAGTGTAGAGAGTGTTATTGATCTGGGCTTACGAACGTTGTGTATATTTGATTTTGAGTTTGCGTTTGAGTTGGAGTTTGAGTTTGTGCAGAGCAAGCAAAAGATTGTCCATTTCGGCTGCTCACACAATTCGGTGCGTGGCCAGATGTGTGAAAGTTGTCAGTTTGCCACTTTTATTGTCAACAAATTAACAAACTAACGAACAGGCGAGCAAGCATACAACTGCTAATGACAATGCCAACGATAATGACAATGATAATGATAATGATAATACCGATGATGACAATGATGAACGCACAATGGCCAGGCCATAACGCTCGCATCTGTCAAGCTGGTTAATGATTACACAGCCAAAGCGTGCCATGAAAGAGCCCGCTTGCGATGGCCAACAAAAGAACAAATGCTCTCACCGAAAGTGAAATGCCATTTTGGTGAGTGTACATAACTGTATACACATACATTTACATGCACACATACGCATACGCATACACATGCATATAGATACGCGTGCTTTTGTCTGCCGATCATAATGATAATGACAATTTTTTTTTGTAATGAAACGCCTTGAAAGTGAAACCTGTGCAATTAAAAGCAGAGCGAGCAGATACCTAGCCACCGGCCACGCCCACCTGCCTTTCGGCTTTCGCTTCTTCATTTTGCAGCCGGCTGGGATTACACAACGTGGGCGTGGCAGCAATAAAGGCGTGCAACATTTGCATTTCTGCGCAGGGCTTTTTATTTTCTTGAAATTTCGAAATATCGCAAGAAATTTGCAATTGCTCGACGAAGAAATACTCTCTTAGAAAATCAAAAATTCAGCTCTTGAAACCAAGCATTACAAACCCCATATCACGCTAAAATGCTAAGATTTAAAAAAGCTTTTCAAAGATCTATGATGCTAACTTGAAACCTGAAAACTAAAATAAAACAAAAATTATAATTTTCGTGACCATATTATTATTATATTTTGAACCATATTTATTTAATTCATATATAAAAATTCATGCAAATTTAATAGAATTATGGAAAAATTTAAATTATTAATTAAAAATCGTTTTTTATTTATCATTTCAAAATAGTATGTACCTGTGTATTAGTTCTAGATACCGGTTGATATGGTTTTTATTTAGTCAAACTTTTATTCTTATTTCGAAAACTTGTTTATTAGACTGTAAGTTCTATAATTTAGTTTATTTGAATTATATTCATATAAAGTAATTTCAATGTTTAAATCCAGACTTTAACGTAGTAGAAAATCAAGAATCTGGTGATATTGTTGATGATTTTGTATTATACTAGATGATAAAATTATTTGTGAGCTCAAAAATTCTCAAAGTCTGCGTTAGGTTACCCTATTGTTGAGATTTCTGGTTGCCAGGGTATACAATAACTAAAACCCGAAACACAAAATATGATTATGAAGTGGAAACTCTCACTTTTACGATTATTTTTCTTCTACATTGCTTTCGGTCGTCAGCGTCATTGTTATGGCCGGGGTTTATTTTCTTTTGTTATTGTATTGTGTATCTTCTATCCCATAATGATAAGACTTTGACTTTCGCAGTGCGAGTCTGGCCTTTAGCTCAGCTAGAAAACAAGGCATAAAAGTCAATTTTATGCTCAGTTATTGTTGCTGATTGGCCCGATCGTCTCATGAAAGTTGTTGACTCTGCCTCAAAGAAATAGCTGATGATGACTAACTGACTGATTGACTGTTTGACTAACTGACTGATTGACGAACTCATGTGGGATTTGGAGCAACACTAAATAGCTCAATTAGAAGCTGTAATTTAGGGCCATCTAGAAACTATCCAATGTGGGTCGCGCCTTTCTCCCGATTGCAATCGAAAATCGCATCGCATTAATTTCTAGCGATGCGTAGCGCCCGATATGCGCCTGCATACGTACATATATACAGGTATATTCGAGTATATTCATTCATTCATTCAGCAAAACATCGAACCCAACCCACCAACAATTAATTAAATTCAAACTGTTGTGCCCGTTTCTGTGGTTTCAGTTTCAGCTGCGGATTTTGCCTCTGGCAGCACGCGCTCGATACCCAACTCAGAGATGGGAAGTTGGACTTTTAGCTCAAAGCTCTGAATCTGATTTGGTTTTGGTTTTGGTTTTGGTTTTGGTTTGGGTTTGGTTTTGGTTTTGGTTTGGGTTTGGTTTTTGGCGCTTTTTATTGTCGCTGGCCATTTATTGTTTGGGTTGCTGTTGTTGCAGTCTCTTGTTCAGTCTGTCAATTTTGAATTTCTAGCGTATCTCTGGCCATGCAGCTGGCCAAACGAGTTGTCGTTGCCATTGCCATTGCCGTTGCCAGAGTAACGGCAGAAGAAAGTGCTGGAGCTGGAGCTGGAGCTGCTGCTCGACTTTGAACTGTTGTTGCTGCTCTGGCTCTGGCTGTGGCTTTGGCTTTAGCTGTTTATATCCGTTTTTGGTTCGATTTATGCCATTTGATAAATCAAACAAACATACAACATACAACATAACACCAATGCCAAGGCGTTCAAGTGTGCAGTTCATTGAGACACATGCATGGTGGCCAGCGCACTATGGGCATATTTAAATTATGGTTCCGTATCATAAAAATTAACTTTATATGTTAATTTTAATTTTAAAACAGTCCAAAAATAATTTTTCAATTTTTGTTGCTGTTAATTTTGATATTTTTTTATTTATCATATAAATTTATTTATATATATTAAATACAAACAAAGTTATTAACCCTGTTTTTCCCATTTTTCAAATGGGCACAGGGTATAAATACATTGAACTAAATATATTTCCACAATTGTATTTTAGTTTAACGGACATTTGTGTAGTTTGTAGAGCTCTAGCTTTATTTTAAGAATTAATGCCGAAATTATTAACTTTTTGCCCATAGTGCAGTGTGAGTTCCAGGCCCAAGCACAAATACATGCAAGCATATTCATTTATTTTATTGTCTGAATTTTTTCGTTTGTGACTGCCGTAGGTGAGGCACAAAATAAATCGGTAAGATTATAAGGAAAATTTCACTTTCTCAGCGGTTTACAGTTATTTATAAATATGGATAAACTTGGCCATTGCCATTGCCATCGGCCTCAGCCCAAGAATGAATAAAATATGTTGGAGTCAGGGGATGGCTGCTAAAATACGAGTATTGCCAATCGACTAAAATATTGCGTGATAAAACCAAATGGATTTTCGCAAATTGTTGTGTCTTCGCCAAGCCCAAACCAATCAGATTGGATGATGAAACATTTAATATTTATCTAGTGTATAAGAGTTTGATGAAACTAAAAATGCATTTCACTTAAACTTTAAGCTCAGCAACTAAATTCGCCTTCACGAGTTGACAGTGAGCAATTGCAGGGTCAATTGCATCAATCTTGCACTGATAGAACCGCTTTTACTTTGCGCAGAGAGTTGACTGTGGTCAAATTATGATTTATAATGGCATCGGGCCAAAGGTGTCAGCTGGGTTCAGCTGATCAATTGACGTCCGCTCAGCTCTCGAATTATATATGTAATCCATTAATATTCCGACCTGACGGCTTATGCAGGTATAACAATGTTGTTCGACATGAGCGCTTCAACAAACAGCTTTCAGCATACCAATTATGCGGCACAATAACAACATAATAACAATACACAAAAACAATAACTGTCAAAAGCAAAAGCAAAAGCAGACTAATTGAGCAACAATGAGAGGCAAAGTGCCGCAAAGACATGTGCAGAAACAGTTGGAGAGGCAGAAACAGAAACCGATGTAGGCGGATTTATAGTTACATATTTGTATGGTTCCAGATGCCCATTCGGAATTGAATATTATACATATATGGACGTAGAAATACAACCGATTTGAATACAGACTCACAGATATATACCCATACCGACCATGCTGTTACTTGAGCTTGTCTCTGCCCCTTTCAGCTTTTTGTATGATAAGCTCATGCACATACATTCGATACATACATACATATAGCCAAGAGTATTTCGCACGGGTCGGGTCCGGCAAAAACTTTCACTGACGCTGAAGCTGAAGCCGATTTGAAGCGGACGTCGCGACTTTGTCTCTGCTCCTGTCAAAAGGCCTGCTCATGCACATTTCATTATGAGCAGCAACGTCATCAACACGCTGCTGGCTGGCTAAAACCATAAGCCATAATCCATGAGACATAAGCCAAAACCCCATCCCCCATCCCCCACCCCGCACACCCCGTAAGCCGCGCAATCGTGACGAAAAGCCATCAAGAGCCGCCTCCGAGTGCCGGCTGGACATTGACACTTGCTCAGCAGCCGAACGGGCCGGACATGGTCACGGGCATCCGCTCTAGCTGCCCGCCCCCCCTTTTTGGCCATGGCTTGAACAGTGTAAACACCACTTTCATTTGGCAAACGTGTGTTTTTAGCGGCGAGGTTTTGTGCAGAGACGTTCCTGGAAAATGGAAATGGAAATGAGCAGTGTCAACAATGGGCCAATATTTGAGCTGTTGGAAAAGCTTTGAAATGAGAAGCCACTGGCCAACTTGACGCTGGCTAACGGATGCCATTAGGGCTTAATTATAATTTTTAATTGGCCTGCTGAATTCAATAGCCAATGCTCCAATTGGCGACTCGTGCAATAGATGCGTTTCGAAGACGGTTTTCAATTCGGATTCGGGCGACAGGCCAACCGGAAATACCGTTTTATCAATCATAGTGGAGCAGCCATTAAGAAGTCATTTGATCAACTCGGCTAAGTTGCTGCTTTGATTTTGATACGGATTGAAGTTTCTGACCGAAATACCATTGACAGCAAAAGAAGAAAGTTTCAACAATGCTCCGATTGGAACGACTAGAATTTGCCCAGTTCCCATTATGAACTTTATTTAGTTGCTTGGCCTTTTATCTCACTTAATTTAATTAACAGCCTCGTTTTAGGTTTCAATAAAAAATAAAACCAACACAACAACAACAAAGAAGTCCAAAATTTCACTTTAAAGAATGCACTAAACTAAATGCTGCCAGCATCCGGCCCGTAACCGTTGAACGCACACCAGGGACCATGTAATTTCAGCAGTCCTCAAAACGCCGGGGCCCCCTCCGGAGCTTCCAGAGATTGCATTATTTATGATGCAAAGTGGGGCGCAGCAGCAACGCCCTTAATGCTGCCGCTGCCGCTGCCGCTGCGGCTGCTGCAATTGCGTGAAAGTTGCGGAAGCTGTCAAAGACGAAAGACTCGGGCCGAGTCTCTCCAAGTTATCCTCAAAATAAGAAAATAATAAATTGAGGCAGAGAGAGAGAGAGAGAGAGAGAGAGAGAGAGAGAGAGAGACGTGTAGAGAAAAAGCGAAAGGGCCGGGCACACGTGCGCCGCCAAGAGATCGAGCCATAAAACTGCAATTTTGGCAAGTTTCTCAAGCCCCGAGTAACCCTTTCTCTTTCGAAAGAAAGTGCTTGTATTTCTTTGGTGTAAATTGCCAAAAAAAACTAAAGAAAAATAAGTAAATTCACCGAGTAACTGCAATCCCAATAAAAAAGAAGGTTTTTCACAAATTATATAACCGCAAAGAGGTTTCGCTTTTCTCGGCAAATGTTGCGCCATCATTTGCTTACACTTGGCCATCAATTACTCAATAATGTGCACATTATGAGCAGTTTCTAATGCCGCTGACTTACATAAAAGATCGACTAATAATTTATTTAATTAATGCTGCAATAAAAATTGTCGCTACAGTTTCAGCTTGAGCCGTGAGACGTCTCTTAACGCTGTTTATATCGAACAAGAGCTAACTGTGCATGTCGATTATGTCTGTTATATTAGATAATAATTTAATGTGTACCAAATGCGTATCTAAACCTGTAGCCACATCTTGCTCTCTACCTGTATCTGTATCTCCATCTCCATCTGTATCTCGTGCTGTACCTGTATCTGTGGCTCTGTCTAAATTTGTGACTGTTTTAGAGCTGAAGATGCATATTAGCGAGGCCATGTCGAGGCGTCATGGAAAGTGAAAGTGATGCCGAGATTTGTGTCGTGCATTTATAATTTGTATCTTAAAGTCTGCAACCCATTGCTAAAATGTTGAAATATTTATGCTAATAGCCCAGCCAGCGCTTCTCTGACCCGACTATTACCAGAGCCACCGATGATTTTTATGGTTCCCACAAAACCAAGTTCCAATTATACATATGTCAGATGCAGATGCAGATGCAAAGTCAGCCAGGCATGAAATGCAAAGAGTGAGTTTGCACTCATCCCCTTCAAACTGGGGCTACTTGAGGGCGGGGTATGATTTGCATATGTTCATACAGAGATACTCATTAAAAGTCATAAGTAGACCGCTTTTATTTCAGGGGCAGGCATTGGGACTTTGCTGCAATCAAGTGCACGGCATTTGCTTGACATCTGAGCAAACAACGCCCACTTGAATACCCTGCACAAGTTCACAATTAAGCCATTAAGTGGCAGTTTGTGGCAGTTGCAGTTGCATTTTCACTCAGCTTCATGATGGCCTGGGCCATGTCCGATGTCCAATGTCCAATGTCCAAATCAAAGGCAATGAATGCTTGATGAATGCTGGCCTCAACACCCACTGCAAGCGGTGGCCGGGCACTCGGACGCTCACTTAGTCACGCAGTCAATCATTCGTTCATTCATTCAGTTATTCATTCATGCAGTTTGTTAGCTTACATTTTGAAGTTGAAGTTGCAAACTTGCACGCGCTTCGCTTGCCACGGTCACAAGGCGGTGAATGTTGTCTACGAAAAAGGAAAATTAACGTGAACTTTCTTTTTGCTGCTGCTGCTGCTGCTGCTGCTGCTGCTGCTGCTGCTGCTGCTGTTGCTGCTGCTGCTGCTGTTACTGTGGCTGCAACAGCAACAATAATATAAATAAAATATATATACTTCGCTTATTGTTACTGCCGCACACTCATGTATATTCACATATATTCACACTCATTCGGCTTTTATGGTCTCGCAGCGAAAACTCGTTGAACTGTTATGAATTTTACTTTTGGTTTTCAAATGCCCCAACAAAAAACAATAACCTGTTGATGTCGTCGCGGTCTGGCCCCAACAAAAGAACAAGAAATAACTCACGGGTCCAGGCTAAGGCCAGAGCCAATCCACAACGCTCTTCTTGCTGCACTCGAGACCAAGAGCGCAGGTCGTTGCCAATGCCTGGCCAATGCAGTGAAAGTGTCGTTTCTCATCTCGGCCTGATGACGAAAATACAAGAAGAAAAAACCAAAGTTAATTAAATGTCAAATAATTCAGCATTCAACAACGTTCGACGGCCTCTGCAGATTTGCATCCCTAGGCTGCAGCTCAACTCACCGGATACACTCACGCAATGCGTGAGACTGAAGACCAAAGGCAGACCACCTCCCCTCTTGAGTGTCCCCCCCCCTCTTTTCCACTAAGTAAGCTGCATATGAAATTCGCTTTCACTGGGTGCTCTGGAAAAGCGTTTTCACACCATTTGGCAGTCTTTTGTTACACCTGCCATGGCTGCGGCATAATCGCATTTTTATAGCACGCTCATAATACGTATATAAACACTCAGAGAAACGCTTAGAAATTCGTACATACCCCAAGCTAAATCTGCTCCAAACGAACTTAATATCCAGCTAACTTGGAGTTTCTTTAATTTTTTATAAGAATTCCACAGTACAGTTTTGTCAACCCGGCGTTTCTTAATTTAATATGATCTATCATGTTTAGAATTAGAAAATAATCACTTTTCAGTCTTTGAATAAGTATAGTTAGAAGTTAAGTAAGATCTTGTTTTGAGTTTATAGTATACTAGAATAATTTTAAACCAGGCGATTTTCAAGAATGTTTTATAGCAATATAAGAAAATTATGCTTTAGTTTTCTTAATGTTAATTTTTAAGCACGTTTTATGCTAAATTTATTTTAATATTTTATTTTAATATTTTCCACGGTCATTTTTAATTTGAGGTTTAATATTTTAAATCAAAAGATACTCAAAATAATTTAACAACGAAATGGTAAAAATGCTATTGTCATCGTAGTCAAATCTAGCACAATTTTTTCGCCGAGTGTATGCACATTAATTAACCACAAACTCAACACTTTCTTGGCCAGACGAGTGTCAATGCATGATAACCTCCAATGTATCCTGGGCAAAAATGTTTCAGCTGCCAACTCTCTTTTTCCTGTTGACTTTCATTTATGCCCATGCCTCCTGCCACTTGCCACTTGCCACTTGCAACCCGATGCCGCAGCCCGTCTATTTGCACACTTTTACTTGCCGCATTTAACTAAACTGGAGACTCCAGGCTTCAAGACTGCGACTAGTGCCTGGCGGCTACTGGTCAATGTATTTGGCCAGAAGTCTTCGGCACACTTCGACGGGCGGTGGCGAGTCAATAACTCAGCGGGCAGCTGGTGTTAGCTGTTTGTTTTGGCCATTTGACAATGGCTAAAATATGCGCATAATTTGTGCAGCAGCGGCATAAAAAACTACAACTAAATGAATAAAGGGCTCAGAGAAGTGTCACAACTTTCCCTTTTGCATGCCTTGGAAAGGGGTTATGATTGCTGCGTATGGCTTAATGGCTTTATGGCTTATTGCTGCATGTTTATTGGCCTGGCCCACATTTCTAGCTCGTTAGCTGCGCTTTATGTAACTGAAATTCTAATGGGAACACACGACGTCGATTCGCACTGACGTGACTGCCAGCCAAGACGATCGAGCCGTGATCTGTGATCGGTGACCACAGTGCTAGGTGGCAAGAAACCGCAAGCAGCAGCACCTGTTTAAGCACCTGCTGGATTGCATTGGATTGTATTGGATTCGATTGGATTGGTGCTAGTCGTGAATGGCATTCGGAATTGTCAAATTGATTGCATTGGTTGGTTTGGTTTGTTGGCTGCATTGCGACACTTGAAAGGGAAATGCTTTTACTTTGTCCGTGGCCGTAAAGCGGATTCGGAATTTAATTTAATTTAAAAACAATTAAGATAACGCATTTGATCGATTTGGGTAAAAGTAAGTGAATAGTAAGCCGAATTCCCACAGTGCACTGAGTACCTGTCTCTGCCGCAGCCTCACCCTGAGCTTCGGCCGATTTTGATTTTGGTTTTGACAATGTTACATGAACTTCAAGCGAAAGCAGCGCTAGGCAGGCAGAGAGGCAGCGCGAGCATATGGCCAACAAATTACAGAAACAATGCTTTTCCAAGCCGGGCCAAGTCGTGGCGACGTCAACAGCGACGTCGACGTCGGCAGCGCGTTACCGTTGGCTGGCAAAACGAAAGACTTAAGCGAGAAACTCGTGGGACCAGTTCTGCGCCGAGCAGAAATGCTTTCGTTCGGCGAGTGTCGGCAGACAAAAACAAAAACAACAGCAGCGGCAGCAGATGAGCATGCGCCTATATAAATTGTCGTGGGCATTGGGAAATTGTATCATTTCATCCTAACCCGTCAAAGCAGCAACACAGCAGCCAACAGCGTTGTGTGGCCATAGTGCAAGACCAAAACTCAGACTCAAAAGTTCAAGTTGAAAAGAGAAAGTGCGTTCTGTCGATTTGTGTGCGGTACAAAAGCCAAATCAGTGCCAACAGCCCCAAAGGATTACAAAGAACAACACAACACACAACAAGTGCAATAGCAATAACAAACAACAAACAAACAATCACAAAAATGGCAAACAATAAAGTTATTTTCGGTGTCTTGTGTTTGGTGACCCTGACCGCTGCGCTCCCAGCCGAGGAAACCCGCGGACATGCGCGCAATGCCATCGGAGGCGAGAACGACATTATGGATAGCATCTACAGCGATTGCCTGCGCAAGGATTCGGTGTCGTGCGTGAAGTACAAGCTGTTCAACTTCGTCGACAAGGTGCTGGGCGCCCGCGATCAGTTCGCGCTGACTGAGGGCGTGACTGTGGTGCGCTCCTCGGACGCGCCAGTCCAGGAGGCTGCCCGCTCCATCTCTGGCGATGAATCGTTCGAGTCGTTGGCATTGAACCGCATCAGCAGCTTCCTCAACTCGCATACCATCAAGGTGGAATTGAAGGGCGCCGATATTGTGCAGGCTGTCAGCTCCACTGGCCGTGCTCTGGAGGATGCCTCTGAGTCGCTGTTCGGCAGCAACGATCCCAATGCGCCCGAGGAGAGCCGTGGCAAGAAGAAGAAGGCTGCCAAAATCTTGGGCCCCATTCTGGCGCTCGTCGCACTGAAGGCCGCCGCTCTGCTGCCCCTGCTGTTGGGCGCCATCGCTCTGATCGCCGGCAAGGCTCTGCTGATTGGTAAGATTGCTCTGGTGCTGTCCGCCGTGATCGGCCTGAAGAAGCTGCTGTCGCAGGAGAAGCACGTCACCTACGAAGTGGTCGCCCATCCCCATCACAGCAGCAGCCACTCGACAAGCCACGACTCCTATGGCAGCGGCTACAGCGCCGATGCGGGTGCCTCCTCGGCTTCATATGGCAGCAGTGGACATGGAGGCTGGGGACGCTCCATCGATGCCCAGGATCTGGCCTACGGTGCCCAGAAACCCCAGGCTTAAGCGCAGAGATACAGTCAAGAACCACAATTACCACAACTACGAGATCCACAAGATACAACCAGAAGCACACGAGCCACAACAACCACTGACTTGAGCGACAACAGCTCACCCAGAGACTCTTGAAGAGGAACACATAATATTATTTATCGTTCGTTTTAATTATTTATTAATATAATTTATTTTATTTATTTTCCACACGACAAATACCGCAAAGCAACGCACACAAAGAGGACTCTAATCGAACAAGTAAAAAACACAATCAAATCAAATGAAAGAAAATCCACAAAAATGACATCGTAGCGAAAAGAGATGAAGCGATTGCAACAGCCCAGAACCACGTTAGATTTGTAATGCTGAGTGTGCGTGAAATCAGTTGCTTTCCATACAAATACACACGTAGATACACGCTGACGTATGCGTAACATACATAAGCCTTAAGCTAAGGTTAAGTTTGTAAAGAAATCGAAAAGCGAGAGTTAAAGTCGGCATTCATACACGACTCTGTGCAGTGTCCAGGCTTAGGTCTAAACTCGCACCAGGACATCCTCGAACTGAACTAGGAACAAGACACACACACGAACACCAACATCAACACTCACACACAGGAATTCTGTATCTGTCAATCGCTGTTACTTCCAATGCACGCATACATACATCTCTGAGTCATACATTCTCTACAGCTCGATCATCATCTACATGTTTACTTATGTCTATCGCTATCATCTATCTACTATCTATCTACCTAGAGACTATACCAAAACTCTGTTGGTTGCCATGCAACTGTTTGCTACAAACTATCTTTAATAATGCTCTATGTAATCTAAATCTATGTCTATCTAAACTCTAAACTGTACACTGTAAACTCTAAACTGTTAACTGTAAACTCTATGCTCTACACTCTGCTATCTGCTAACTGCCATCTGTAATCTGTACTCTATGCTCTATCCTGTACTCTATACATGCAATTCTAGTCTTATATTACAACAGCAACTACAGCCACAAACAGCAAGCATGCCTACTACTAGCTTTAACTCAACTAGCTCTAACTCAACTCTTCTATCAGTATCTTTCGCTAAACATACACACACAATTGCACATACACACACGGTCTATCTTATGCATCTATGAATCTGTATTTCGAGTCATAGTTTTGGTCATATATACGCCATAACTTGCCATAGTTTTCCTGCCTCAATGCACATGAAACTGAACTGAACTCAGCTAAACTATAGTTCTAATTTTCCACTTCAAATTTCCACCTCAACTCAACTAAAAATCAACTGAACTGAACTGAATTTCAATTAATTTCATGTCTTTTTGCACCTTCAACTCTTACTCAAACTTACTTCTCTGTTTCTCCTACTACTTCTCCTCCTTCTCTTTAGCTTTATGTTTCTGTTTCTTTTCTCATTTTCTCTTCTACTACTGCTATTTCCATCTATCACTATCTCACGCTCTCTCCACTTCTGCTGCTCTGTCTCTGAGTCTTTCATATGCTCTACTTTCCAAAAAGCACGCACGTACGTTCTCTGTAACGATAGTTCACTGTAGGAATTTGTTTTGCTGCTTAATATTATTTTGTGTATCAGCGCGACTTGAGCCGTTACCAGTTCACAGTTCACCATTGTGCTTTAAACATATTTTTAATTCACTTAAAAATATTTGTTTAAATCACTTTGAAAGCGTGCTGGCCAGCTCCAGTCTCAAGTCGTCAGCTGCGATTTAAATACATATTTTAAGCAGAATCGTACGGCACTTTCACAGCGAGAAGCATAGAAAATGCAGATATGGGCAATCCAACACATGAATCAAATCACAAATCACACACAAAGAATGTAAATCTCTTATAAACAACATATGTATTTTCTCTGTCATAAATGCATGTCATTAAAAAAATGAAAGAAAAACAATAAGTACAAAAAATACTCAAAAAAGAAAAAAAAAAAAATAAACAAAAAACAATATACATGAAAAACAAGAAAGGAAGATTAATAAATAAAAAATCAATGAAAAATCCAACTCTGACTATGCACAATTATTCTTGATGGCAGCAGGTGAAAGCGAAACATGAATACAATTTGCCTTGACATTATGCTTACATATCCGAATACGAGTATGCATAATGCCCAGATCCGAACTGGTCTGATGACAGCTCCATCTTTGGTAAGAATAGCATAAGCCGCGTGCTTTCATTTAAAGTGAAATTGATTTGCGACCCACTTGCCCCAGCGAATTTAAGACTTTAAAGACAGACTTCTCCGTTAAGAGGTGTAAATAATTATGACTTTTGCCAAGGCAGCTCAACAGTTCGCCAGCTGGCCACAGACCAGACCAGACCCAAACCGACCCAACCAGACCAGACCCGGCCAAACAACACACAAAAATGTGGTCGAAAGTGTGCCCCGCCGGCTACCGTGGAGGCTAAAACTGTCGGCAACAGACAGTGAAAGTAAACAGTTAGGAAACAGCAGCAACCAACAGAAACAGCAACAGCAACAGCAACAGCAGCAGCAAATGCATTGGAAATGTTTGGTGAAAACCTGTAGAAATGCCAAGCGTATGCGGCCTCGGCTTCCAAAACGAATGTAAGACGGGGAGCATAAACAAAAGACACAAGACAAAAGCCAAAAGACACAAGACTCAAATTAACGCGCATTATTTTACAAGTTACAAGTCATTCGAGTGACCATTGACCAGCGCCAGTCCAACTGAATTCAGCACAAGACAAAAACTTTATCAAAACCGGGCAACTATGTGACACCGAATGGCAATGACAAAAAGCGCACAGCAGCCAAAGAAACCTGCAGAAAAAACCAAACCAAGAGTTAATTGTGTCATGTGAGCATCATTAGAATGTCTAATCTCCAAGTGAAGCTGCGACACTTGATGAAAGCCAAGTTCTAAGCTCAAGCTTGGTCTACATAAATTTATATAAATACAGACTAATATAGCCGGAGGCACAGTGGGCAAAATTCATTAGTGTTCATTTACTTTTTTCAGCCGGCAAACGCCTCAGCTGAGAGCAGCCGCGTTTTTCTATGACCTTGATGCTTTGATGACTTTAAAAAATTAGAGTTAAGAGGTGGTGCACCGTTCCTATAATTTACTTACACAGATTAACTAATTGTCTACCGTGTGGAATACTTTCTACTTTCATTGGTCAATATTTCAGTTGTAGTTTGTGTTGTACGTGGAGTTTGTGTATTTTGTTAATGCAAATCGGAATCCCAAAATGAAAGCCTGCAATGCGATTTGGAGCAAAATACCGTTGGTATAGTTTGGTTTGGTTTGCCTTGGTTCGGTTCAAGAGTGCCGCTAGCACTGGGGCCAAATCCGCTTTTTCCCGACAAATCTGGATGTTTTTGAGAAGCGGAAATTCTGGCTGTTTTAAAAAATATGTTCACTTTTCCTCAGCTATAACCTACATCTTACAAAGCTCATGATAAAATAAGCAATAATTACAGGTTTGTTGTCAACAATGATATTTAATCTAACAACATTCGATATTTATGCTGCCACTTAAATAATTTAATATTATATTTAAATAATAATTAGTATTAATTATTTATTTAAAAACCGGTGCTAGTTTGAGCCAAAAAAGATTTATATTTATAAACGATCAAAAAATTATCTTACGTGTATAAAAGTAATCATTGTAAAAAGCGAGATTTCAACTTTTTTCAGCTTTGCATTCGTGGTCTTCCCGCCAACAGTTTTTTTCCCAATGAAAAATTGGCAACACTGGCTGCTAGAGAAAAGTTGCAGCAACAGAAAATAAAAATGTGGTGCAAGCTTGAACACGATACCAACTCGGTTAGCTACCAATTTCACATTCTGAAAACCAGATAAAAAGCCACAAAATTTACAATAATTCATAAGCCGACAGCGAATTGCGCACACACGCTCCACCGAGAGCGATAATTCCGCTGTGCATTCCCCACACTCACCGCCAGAATTCTGCATTGCCCAATTTAATTTCAAAAGCAATTTCACTGTCAACGGACCCCATGCTGAACCAAGTGCAGCGTTGGAAGCCATTCTGGCTGCCTGCAAGGGCGTCGGAATGCCAGAATGCCAGGCGAAATGAAAACGAGTTTGGCTTCGACTCGGAAAGTGGGTCAGCAGAACATAACAAATACCAACGTATCCGAAATAAATAAACTATAACCTGATCACGTTGCGACGTGTCGCGCCGGCCTTGCTCTGTACTGCGCTTTCCAACACTTAAAAATCACCTGTTTGCCTTATGATAATAAGTAGTATTCAAGTGGTATTCACCGTGTTCATCGTTGTCAGCGTTTTCCACCTCAACGAGTTTTCCCACACTCGTTAAACACGCACTAAATTATGCTTGCTGTAATTGTAAATGTTTTTGCTATTGTTATTGTTATTGTTATTGTTGCTATTGTACCGTGTTTTGCTTGTGCATGGAAGCGTTAAATTTATTAAGAGCTCCGCAAGCTGTTACGATTATTGTTTATGATTAATTGAAAGTTAATTAGACACGCGATCCGCATGCAAAAGCGTTAAAACAGTTTAATGCCGCCTTCCCGATTACTTAACGGCTGATTTGTTGCTGTCAGCGATTGAGTAATAATTCTGCATGCATAACTGCTTGTGGCATTTATCGATTGATTCGCGTTTGATCGCGCCTGTTCTATCGGCTTGAGTATAATCTCACATTTGTAAGTCGATAGCAGATAACACTTCTGAAGTGTAGAACCACCGCAAGAACATATTGCGAAAATAAAAGTATAATCCTCATCCTGTTATATAGAATTATATAGAATGTTTCGTTCAAGTTTTTAACAAGTTATTAAGTTAAGTTATTATAATTAGTAAAGTTAAGGACTATAAACAATTAAAAAAAAAAAACATTGTACGTTGCATATCTTTGCTGTTCCTTATCCAATCGTAATACAATTTACAGCATCGATGAAAAATGCCATAATCTTCGAAAATGTCAAATTACAAGAATGCAACTTGAAAATTGTGGCTGATGTGGGTTTCTTAGGCGAGCGGCAAAGAGGGGGAGATATCCAATAATTAAGTTTATTATTGCAATTACTTATTTTACCAGCTAATTTTGTTGTATTTATTGCTCGTTAGCTTAACAATATCATAACTATATAATCAAAATCATGTTGATTAAATAAATTAATATATAGGAGTGTGTGAATCGTTTCACTATCCAGTTGCAAACCGATCATCAAATTTACTACAAAGCTTCGTCAAATTCTCGGTTGTTCGTGTCTGCGCTCGATCGATAAATTGCCGCTTTTCAACCAAGCTCTGCAAAGTGGCGCTAATAAGTTCCATTCAAGCAAACTGCCAAAAAGTATGCAACACTACACTGTTACCCAAAAAAATTAAAATAAATAAAAAAATACTTCTAATTATTATTTATTATTGTTAATTATTAGCAAAAATCCAGAAAAAAATCGAATTCTGCCTTATGTGCGAATTCACTGAAATATTAACAAATTGCAACCAACCACCTGTGGAGTCAAAAAAAAAAGGGCAAAACCACTTGTTGATTTAAAGACCAGCTCAAAAGTATGCTGCATTTATGTTAAGCATAAAAAATTATAAAAAAATAAAAAATAAAATAAAAAAAATACTTCTATTATTATTATTATTATTATTGTTAATTATTACCAAAAATCCAGAAAAATTCTAAATATATTATAATATTGCTAAAAAACAAATTTTAAAAGTGAACAAAAGTGTGTATTAAACAGCATATTATTTTGAGTAAAAATATATATTTAAATTGATTTAGATGTCTTCTTTATAATACCGACTAAATGAAAGATGAAAAGTGCAGTTATCGAGTGTGCACTGTGCTTCTTTCAGCCATGGGTTGCTAAAAAGAAAAGTTAAGTTGCAGTAGAATTGTGGGACGACAGTGAATCTGTGATTAAAATGCCTTAAGAAAAAACCGAAAAATATGTTCGATTCGGTCTACTAAACAGCCCCGGAGCCTACAAGTAAACAAACGCAAGCAGCATTCGTCTACAGAATTTTGAGCTGTGCTCAATGCCAATGGCAAGAGCAAGTGGGATTTATGCCTGTGGTGTTTTACTTGCACACGAAAACTCAATAGCTTAGAACGAGCTGCAAGATGTGTTATAATTACAAATGAAATTGCGGCACTTGCAATGCAGATGATGAGCAATATTCGGTTTGCTTTCGCAGCGAAATCACGAAAGCGCAGCTTCAATGGCCAAGAGCCAACATCAAACATCCAACAGCCAAGACCCGAGAGCCTAGCCAGTGAGTCCGACTAATTGGCGTGATATTTAGACTAAAACAAAATGTGTTTTTTTTTGTTTTTTGTGTTTTTTGCTTTTTTAATTTGAGCTACCGCTTGACATGCACCAAGCTGCAATTAGCCGCCAAGAAATCGGCTAGGCGGTATAAAACGCAAACACTGCGCTTTTCAGCACTCAGTTTATTATCTTAAGTGCAGCGCCCAGCAGCAATTTGTGCCTCAGTCTATGCCGTGTCCGACTTGGAGTCAAGGATAGTCCAAGGATTGCCCCCATATACACAACAGCAACCACACTGCGCATCCAAGCACAGACATGATCAAATTCGTGTGGCACGTGGCGGCCCTCATGATTGTCTTCTGCTGGCTGCCCGGCTCAAGTGCACGCACCACCAGCTACAACCACATCAATGCCTTGCCAGTGGAACCACATGCGAAGCCCACGACACAGTCAACCGGCACCACCAACTACTGGAAGGAGCTCTCCATGGTGTACCGCATTTATCAGCAGTGCACGGGCGAGAACATGTCCGTGTGCCTCAAGATAAAGCTGCTCACTGGCCTGGAGAAGGCCTTCCGCACGGCCAAGTCGTTTCCACTGATCGAGGGCATACAGTTCGTCAGCAGCGGGGAGGAGGCGCAGAGGCGTGCCCAGCAGGCTCCGGCCACTGAGCAGGAGATCGAGGCGGTGCTGCCACGCAGCATGGATGCCAAGGACCAGGCGCTGAACAGCATGATCATGAGGAGGTTGAGCAGTTTCCTGCAAGATCACACGTTACAGGTGAGTGCGAGATGAATTGACATGCCATAGAAGGAGCGTTAATCGTTGGCTTTGCGCAGATAAAGTTCCCGGATTTGCGAGAGGCGGACAGCAGCTCAGTGGAGGCGCGCAAGAAGAAGGACAAGAAGGGCAGCGGTGCCTACATAATGATACCGCTGCTGCTGGGCGGCACCTTCGTACCCATCGCCTACGGTGCACTGGCCATGCTGGCGGGCAAGGCTCTGATCGTCTCGAAGCTGGCACTGGTATTGGCCTCCATTATTGGCATCAAGAAGCTGCTGAGCGGCGGGGGCGGCGGCAAGGAGTCCTCACATGAGGTGGTTGTCTCCTCTGGCGGTCACTCGGGTTGGGGTCGTGACTTCGATGTGGCCTACAGCGGCTGGAAGCCAGGCAAGGAGTCGGCGGGCAGCTCGAAGAGCTTGTAAGACCAGCTTGCATTTTCGATTGAAAAGTGGAAAGCGGCAAGAGTTAACCAAAGAAGAGATTGTCGAGAGATTGATAAATTGTCTGAGTAATAAATCTATGTGTAATGTTTAGCTTAATTATAATACGTAAACGAAACTAAATGTGTGTGTTAGGTCTAAGTAAGCGTTAATTAAAACTAGTACAGTTCGCTGAAAACAAAATCACAAAACGCCCTACACTTATTGACTCTCATGCAGCCACGCCTCGGCCTCAGCCACGTCTGCTGAATTTATAACAGTTTAAAAACGTGCTTACGTGCGTGCTAAAAAAAAAACGAAAAAAATAAATAAAAATTACAAAAAAAAAAGCGAAAAAGGCAAAAGGCAAATGCCAAGCAATCGCAACGTTAACGCTGCGCTGTCTTCGCTTTCTACCAAAACTACGAGCACATTTTTTATCTAGAGTCTGCCAAAGTCCAATGCAATATTCATAGATCAAATATATGCTCGCTCGTCTCGCAGAGTCTCTTCTTCACTTGTTTCAATTGTGTGGTTGTTGTACTTGTGCTTGTTGCCGTTGTTGGTCTTCTCTGGTATGCGACATTTTCACTTTTGCACTCTGCTTAAAATATTAATGAGCTGCCACGAGTTGCGAGTAGAACATTGGGGCAATTGTATTAACTGGCTTGACTTTATTTCCATGAACTTCTGCTCTGAATTCCCACGCTGTTTTGTGGCCCAATCAAAGGCAAACTGGGAGCACCCTTTACTTTGGCTTCAGCTTCAGATGTTGACGTCATCGTCGGAGGTGGCCAACACTTTCATTAATTGAAAATTACCCAAGCCCAACGCCATGAAGGCGAGAGCTGAGCTACCCGGAATCGGGCAGTTCGTTCACAACGAAAGTGAAACTTTCAAAAGGTGTCAATTTGGAAGCTGGCATTGAAGCAGGGTTGGGCTGCTGAGGACATCGACAGTGGGCTTACGCATATTTCACTTGAGTAGGCGCCAGATGAAAGCAGCTTTTAAATAGACCAAAATTACGCCATCAAGTCGCAAGTCAAATAATGTCCTCAGTGCCAGAGTGAGAGTGTTGGGTTGGGCAAAAGTGCAGTGCGACTTCAATTAAGTGATGTAAATATTTCAGAAATTATTTTATTGCCATACCTCAATTAAAACTCATCTCTTTTACCACATGAAGACTAATCTCTAGTCAGAGCAGCATTGCATCATCAAAGTACCATACACGATAACTGTACTCAAGGGCCATAAAACTATTTCACTTTCATTGAAGCCAAAATAATTGCCAAGATGTTAACCATTCCGGCTGACATGTTCACGGTTTGGTCGACCGATACATGCCCTACACACCAAACCCCATTGACTTGCTGTGCGTGATTCCCACCCAGACGTTTAACACCCACAATCCGGCGTAAGATTCGAGTCACGTCGCGTGCAGCTCCATCTAGTTCCACGTGCAGCACATTTGCATATCCCCTTCGCATGGAAATCGACAACATCAACACCTCTCAGACCATTAACTATGTGTCTTTTTCGACTAAGCGATAATCGGGCACAAAAATGTTGTTTGCTTTTTGCATATATTTTATCGAGCTTTAGTAGCGTGCAGATCTCCACATTCATCACTTTCTTTCAGGTACTTGTCTAATTCGTAAATTACACAAATCCGTCTAACCAAAGGTATGCGACTAACGGATACTGTGCAGAAATATAACTATTATGGGACGAAAATTGAAAGTATTTAAGTGATATGTGTTTTACTATTTTGCGTAATTGTATTCCAAATTTATTCTACAAGTTTTACATCAATGTTTGACGCCTAATTCTTTACTAAAGCCTTTAAGATATAAATAAGCAAATCTGTTTTTATTAAAGTACAGTTGATAAATGTCATCGCATGTAGCTATTTTACCTCATACCTTAAGCTTCCTCTTGCTATTCTCTCTAGGGTATACAAATCGTTGTCAAACTGCAGCATAGCTTCAAAAATGAAATTAGAGTTTATAAAAATTAAAAAGACATAATTTCGAAAATTTTGTTTGATATGAAACTCTCGTTGGCTGTGTGCGTCCACGTCTGTGCAAATGTCAGCGATTGGCATACAAAGTTGAAGATATAGTAAGTGAGTATGGCGTAGATATACATTATGGGGCTATAAATGAGAGATGGAGAAAAACAAATACATAAATAAAAAGCAAAATTAAAGTGAAATTTTTTATCCATGCCGCCTGCAAACTAGTTAATTTTCTATTTTACTCCAATTTGAGCGATGCTTGCTTGTTGCGGTTTCTTTCGAGCCGTAGACCGAGCTTCAAGTGCGGAGAGGTGTATGACATGGTATGGCAAAGTATGGTGTGGTATGGCATGATTTGATATGCACTCAAAAAAAAACAATAACTTGGCACTTAATCCAAGTACAATTTTATGCGAACAAACTTTTCAGTTTTTAAAATGTCTTTTCATGTTTTCATATTTCTCTGTGAATAATTTAAGTCGGTTGCGGAAAACTCAAAAAGTAAGTACATTATTGTCTTTAAATAAGAACGGTTGGGAATTAAACTTCAACTTCAGATGAGAATATAACATACTTTTATAAGGTACATTTTAATCTAAAATAAATTGAACAATTTGTCGCTAAGAATTTTATAATAATGTATTCAATGTTCTTAGCGTTCGTTATTAATATCATATTTCATTCATGCTGTATTTAGGAATAATCTAAATAACTTATTTAAATTATTTAAATTCGTAATTCGCAGTTAAATCATGTACGGGTTTTTCTGAGTGTAGCGTTTGATTAGCCTAATGCCTCTCATAGTCACGTGTCTGCAATTTCTAATAGATCGATCAGTCGAGCGTCTCAACACGCATAGCACTTTCTGATGATTATGATTTTGATTATTGTTATTACTATTTTTGTGTTAACTGTTCTCAGCCAACTTGAAGTGTGCCAATTGCAGGCTTTACAGCTAAAATCCCCAAAAGCTACTTCAGGCCAGACCACACAGAGCAGCTCTTGCTTTGGCAAGCAGGTGGGTGTGTGAGTGTGAGTGCTCACAAATAGTTAAGTGCCGCTTAAGTGTTTGCCTGTTGACAAACCACAACAACAGTAGCAGCAGCAGCAGCAGCAACAGTTGCTAATAAGCTAGTGCCAAAGCCATGGCCAAAACCGAAGCTCTGCGAACGACACTTGAGCGAAGTCGCAGCTCCGCACGCAGAGGCCAGGCCAGAGCATGTTGCATTAGGCAGCGATGCCAGCGATGCGCCTCGTTGATGTGGTTGCGATTGTGGTTGTGAATGTGGTTGTGGTTGTGGTTGTGACTGTGGTTGGCCAGCTTGTTTATTTAAATTCTAAGCTTGGCTACTGTGTATGTGGTTGGCGCAGGTCGGGCTGGGGGCTAGCGGGCAGCTTCAGTCGTATGTCGTCGTGATCGTCGTGGCTGTCGTCGTCGTCGTGGCTGCGACTGCGACTGCGCTGCTGGCCGGGAATAAAACTCGATCCGCGTGCGTCTTTTAGCCACAGTTTACGGATTGCCTTCTGACCGACAGATCGAACAAGCCAATCGAGCACAGTGCATTCAATCAACTGAATCAAGCGAAACCGAATCCCCCCACAAGGCACGCGTCAGTCAGCCAGTGCCCAAAAGGATAATACCAATTACCAATTACCGAATACCAAGTGTCAAGTGTTGTGCCAAACAAACAGTTTCCCCCCAATCCACAAACATGTTCAAGTTCGTGTGCCTCTTCGCGCTGATTGCCAGCACAGCAGCTGCTGCCTCCGAGGCGGACAGCCTGCTCACGAGTGCCCTGAAAATGGTCAAGGATTGTGGCGAGCGCTCGATGGTGTTGTGCATGAAGGTAATGTGCCGACTGTGACACGACTAATGACACGATTGGTTAACCACAACAACTACAAACATCATTCATTTCATACAGGAACGTGCCCTGCACTACTTTGACACCGAGAACGGAGACGTGAGGTTAACCGAGGGCATCTCGCTGGTGAAGACCGACGACATCCCAGTTGGACGATCCCTGAACGATGTGGCCCTGCCCGAGGAGGCTGAGGCACGTGAGTCCGAGGTCGATTCGCTGCTGGTGGAGCGTGTGGCACGCTTCTTTGGTACACACACGCTGCAGTTCAAGGTGCCCAAGGACTCCATTCAGGACATGCAACGCGCTCTCGAGGAATGTGAGTAGCACTCTGCAATTCTCTGTAATTTCTCCACAACAAGACCGAGAACAAGTTTAGCTAAGCATCACGTCTAGCCAAGCGTTGCCAGCTTATAAGTTTGTTCTGCAGCTGCTGCTGCTGCTGTTGCTGCTGCTGTTGCTGCTTACTGGTTCTCTGGCTTCTGGCCAAATTGGGTTAGTGGTGCAATTATCGCTGGCCAGCCGCATCTTCGTCTGCCTCAAGTATGTGGCAGATGCCAAAATCCTGTTTTCACTGTTAGCCAGCACATGCCAATGGGGTCAGTATGGAGACCATCCTGCTATAGAGTTTGTTGCAGATTCCCAGCGGTCTTTTGTAGCGGTGCATTGACAGTTGCCACAAGTTGCCACAAGGCGTTGGCAAACTTGATAGTGCAATTAATTGCATTTTAGTTAGTCAGTTAGGCTTACTTTCTTTTTGTGCTCATGGCTCGGTTTCCGATAGAAAGCGGTCGATCCTGTTCCGTGGCTTGTTACCTCTGATTGTTTCGCAGTTAATTATTTTGTGCTCCAGTTGCTAATGAGCAGCTAACAGCTAACAGGCAAATGGCCAACGCAAATCGAACATAATAAGCAAGCGAAAGTATCGCATGTCATCTATGCATCATCCACTAACTGTCTACCAATTGTTTCTGCTTGCAACTCTTTCCCCCACAGCTCGTGGCAAGAAGAAGGAGAAGAAGAAGTACCTGATGCCGCTGCTGATGCTGTTCAAGCTGAAGATGGCTGCTCTGCTGCCACTGGCCATTGGCTTCTTGGCGCTTATCTCATTCAAGGCCCTGGTCATTGGCAAGATCGCCCTGCTCCTGTCCGGCATCATTGGACTGAAAAAGCTGCTGGAGTCCAAGAAGGAGAACTACGAGGTTGTGGCGCATCCACACTACGAGCACGAGCACAGCTATGGGCGGTCGCTGCAAGGCAATGAGGCACAGAACTTGGCCTACGCGGCGTATAAGCAATAAGCGAGACCTGTTGCCAATTGCCAAAGCTGAACAACAAATTAGTGCAATACACACAAAAATGAAACAAGAGAGAGCAAAAGAAAATGAGAAGACGAGGAGTAGAGCAGAAGAGCAGAGCGCTCTCTGGGCACTTGTCAGTGCTCAGTGGCTCGTTTAATTTATATTATTTATTTAATTTATTTGTAGCATAACTCAAGCCAAGGCGCCATCAAAGGAAACACAAAACAACAGAAATCAACAAAAATCAAATCAAAAATCGTAGCTCTTAAGTTCAGATGGGGAAGCAGTTTCAGCCGGAGCAAACGGGGAGGGGCGACGGAGTTTTTGGCGGGTGCAGAACCTAAACTTAAACTTAATCGAACTAAACTTACTCGTTACTAATCTACAACTACAACTAAAACTAAACTAAACCAAACTGAACTGTACTCAAGTGACTGCTATTGTTTGTATTATTGTAATTATCGACGCTCAGAGCTTTACTATATGCTATATACTATGTACTGTTTACTGTTTACTATTTACTACATGCTTCTTATTTGTGGTACTTTAAACTAAACGCCAAGAACTCCCATCACAACAATAACAACTGTCCATAGGTCAACGTGCGCCCCCGCAAACTAAAAACACACACTTCACACACTCCATTCACGCACACACTTGCAGTTACATTCGCATACACAAATAAAACGCAAAGAGCAAGTATGAAATCAAATGAAATGAAACTCAATAAAGCCGCATTTATCTGTAACTGAAATTCGTTTGCATTCGACAGGTTGGAACATGCATTGCGCATACGCAACGTGCGACGCATTTCTTAAAGCGAAATGCTTTCACTCTTTCACTAATAAAATGAATTACCAACTAGGGCAAACGAGGCCAGCGATATCAATTGCATGTGCGACACACAAAATCACAGATGCTACAAAGCAAAAAACATATAAAAACAGCAAAAATATGTGAAAAAAAATAAAAAAAATTTCACTTGCAACGCGCGCACTGAGGCGTACTTTAGCTCAAACTAGCTTCAGTCTCAGTCTCAGTCCCCAACTCCAGCTCTCAGTTGAGTTAGCCAAGTGGCTAGCAAACTTCCTAAGCTATCATTGACTTTGGCTCATTCTCTCCAACTCTCTGGCTCTCCATGTTTATGGCTCTGCACACCAGCTGCTTACGCCCCCTGGCCGTTGAGCTGCCTTGGGTATCCGGTGTCGCTCCAAAATCGAATGAAAGTAGCCGATTTGGCTACGACCTGGTTTTTGCATGTGCAATTGCAACACGTACGCCCAGTTGTGGCTGTGGCTGTGAGTGTGTGAATGCAATGTCAATGATATGAAGATGGGGCACGCCTCTTGCAACGGCTTGCAATTTATAGCCGCATGGCCAATGCCAAATGGCCAAAACTGCCACAAGTTAACATCTATCTCCCTGTCTCCATGTCTCTGCGTCTCTCCGTCTCGGTGTCTCGGTTTGGGTTTGTGTCTTTTAATCAGTTAATTTATAAACAATTTTCGCCAGCAAACAACAACTGCGGCTGGTTTTGAATTCCAAATATTGTCGGTGAAAGTGTTTATTAATACAATTTCTTTTATCTTATGTACTGCAATTGGAAAATCAATTTCAAAAATTTCACATATTCCAATAGACACACAGACAAACCCCCCAAGTCATTAACACGCCGCCTGCTTAAAATGTGCACAAGTTTTTAGCTGACAATAAACATCGTCTGCAACCTCCGAAGAAGACTGGCAATCGCATATAGCTCGCCCTTGAACGCAGGGTTAGATGGGTTAGATGCCAAACGCCATCTTGCCTGTCGTATTTTATTAGCACAAACTTCAAAGTTTTTATAACCCCAGCCTGTCACTCCCAGAGGCTTGGGCAAGGGAATCTAACGGTTTATTTTTAAAAAGAAAACCTACTAGTTTATGGCTGTTGTTGTTGTTATGGTAGCCATCAGTTTGCCTAACAGCTTTAAACGACAAGCTGGCAACGCCAGACTTCGGTTTTACTTAAGGCATAAGCCAAAAAGTATGCAACAAGCTCGGAAGTACGAAAAGACTTAAACCGGCTTTAGGGGTTTTCTAAGCTGCTCTGCTTCAAATTTATAAAATAAATACGTTAAATTTATTTAAATATTTATACATAACCTGCTTATTCTTGGATACAACGAATCCATCATTATAATAAGTATAACTTGGTCAAGTTGGAAGTTAAATTTGTTTTTATAATCAAGTTTTTGTAAAAAAAAGAAAACAAAGGTCTTGTTTTTATTTGTTATCAATAGAATATTACCATGTTATCGTTTCGCTAAATGAAACAAAAGAAGTTAATATCGGCCTATCTAAATACCATATATTTTATACATTTCCAAAAATAGCTCTGCCAATCTAAGCAACAAATAAACCAAAGGTAAAATAAAACTTTAGCCCTGATTTAAGCCCAACCCACATAATTGAAGTTATTTAACTAACTAGCCAACAATTTACAAATATAGCATTTAATATTAAGCAGCCCAATATTTGGGTAATTGCCATCGTTTATTTAATGTTACCGGGCATTAGGAACCGCATTATTGGGATCTAAGCTCTGGCGCCTCTTTCATAACTCTTCTGGAATAACAATGGCTCATTACATAAGTGCTTCGATGTGCGAAAAAACTGGCCCACAAGTCGGCACAGTGGGTCGCCGGTAGCAGACCGTGTGCACTGACCATGACCATGATGTGAGCAGCAGCCAGAGTCAAACGCCTGGCGTTGATGTACAACAATTTCCGTTATTGGGCCACGACGGCATTACATGTGCAAAAAATGTGAACTCAAGTCGAGCAGCCGTGGCTGGAATATTGTATAACGAACTGGGCTATAAAACCCACGGGTCAGCTGGCCAGCAGGCTTAGTCTAGCCGTGATGCCCAACAGACTCAGGATGACACCAGTGCTCACTCTGCTGCTGATCAGCCTGCTCCAGTTCCATTCCATAGCTGGCAGTGACATAACTCTCGTCAGCATGGAGGAACTTCAGCAGTTCAAGCAGTGCGTGCGTGGCGCCCAACGGCCCAAGTTTAGGGAATGTCTGGGCCGTTCTGCTCTGAGCTTTATACAACGTTTCGACGAGCGTGAGAACGTCACGTTTGTGGCTGACTTTGTGGCCGTGAAGAGCGATACGGCCGCAAGTCGTTCGTTGGTCAATGTGCTGGACACAGATCCCGTGGACTTTCGGGGCATACTGGAGAACGCGGGCGCTGTTATGGGACAGCGGAGTCTGGAGTGGCACATGGACGCCATTTATCCGGGGCTGATGTTCAAAATTGGGCCAACAGCTGATGCGAATAGCCTGGCGGAGTTTGTGCTGGACACGGGAGCGCACGATGAGCGGCAATTTGGATACGATGATGGAGGCACAGGTGAGTTAAATTTGGTGCTCAACTGGAATGACATTAATCCATTTGAATGCTGCAGGTCGGCTGCTGGCCAAGCAGTATCTGTTGCCCTTTCTGCTGGGCTTGAAGTTCAACTTGGTGGCATTGGTACCGCTGCTCTTCGCTGGCATCTGCCTGCTGCTCAAGAAGTCGCTGTTTCTGGCCAAGCTGGCCATCTATGTGAGCAGCTTTCTGGGATTAGGCGGTGTGCTGGGTGGCCTCGGCAGTTTGAGCGGCGGCCTTGGCGGTTTTGGTGCTGGCGGCTTTGGCTACACTGGCGCCAACCGCCCATTTGGACATTTTCCCGGCAAGGCCACAGTGTATGGGCATGGCGACGAACTGCATCATCAGTACAATGTGCATGAGGCACAGCCCTACAAGCGCAGCGATCGCAAGGTGCGCTTCGAGCAGCCCAGAGAGTCCGCAGCCCAGGTAACCACAAAGCGACCCACTGAGGATCGCTTCTACGAGTACGAGCAGCACCGCCGACCCACCAACACGCTGGAGGACTCCATCAGTTCGGCTGATAGTCTGGTACGCAATTTTGCGGGCACGTCGAGTAAGAATATGAATGGCTGGCAAGTGGTGGATGTGAGATCGCTCTGATGACTTTATTGGCTTATTGCACGTTGTTATTAGTTTAATTAATTAACTTATAATTAGTCAGACATAAACTTATGCTAAGCGCTTTCCAAAAACGAAAGTTTGTTTATGCAAAACGCACAAAGCGTTTCAAGGTTGAGTAAGCAGCTGACAAGAGCTCAGTTTTGGGTTCCAGTCCGCGTGAAAGACTTTTCGAAAAACTTTTCTTATTAGATTCCTATCAAGAGCACTTGGCTGTGTCGCGCTTTGACAAGCCAGTTAATTGTTAGACCACAGAGTATAACGGCAACCCCTGACGCCACACAGAGCACATAGAGCACATATAAATAATGGAGCTGCTGCTCTAACCAGGTTATTTGTGGTTGAAAGTTCAAGTGGCAATATGCCGAGTCTCCCGCTCATTTTCCTCAGCATCGTGCTGAGCAGCCCAGCCCTGAGTCTCCAGCAGGATTATAGCACAGCCAGCGACTGGAGTCCACGTCGGCTGGGTCGCCTGCTGCAACATTGCCTCATTAGCGGAGACAAGTGGCAGTGTCTGTGTGCGGAAGGCGAACGCTTATTGGATGCTGCCAGCCTGGACAACAGCACTTGGCACGTCAGCGAGTATCTCAGCATTGAGCCCGCGGAGCAGACAGAAGAGAAGGAGCAGGAGCAGGAGCAGGCTCGTAGTGCAAGTGGATTTGCTGCGAAACTGCTGAGGTTGGCCAAGGCACGCAGCATGCGTCTGAGGCTGCCCAGGCAGCTGACCATATCGAATGCCATAGATGAGTTTGGCAATGGGCTGGGAACGGATCAAGGTACGATTGCAAGCATAGATGATAAAGTCGATAAATTAATAGCGGGCTTTGGTGGTGTTGAAGTGCATGTGACAGCCACCGATAAAGATAAGCAGAAAAAGAAAAAACAGAAAGATAAGAATAAAAAGAAAAAGAGGAAAAAGAAAGATAAGGATAAAAAGAAGAAAAAAGACAAGAAAAAGAAGAAAAAGCAGAAAAAGGGTGATCATAAGCATACAAAGAAAAGTAAAAGCAAAAACTGTTCCAACAAAACAGGTCGCAAGAAGAAGGACAAAGATAAGCACATGGCCATGATGGGCGGCATGATAATGCTGGCAACGTTCGCCCAAATGTTCCTCGGCAAGGTCATACTCATAGCCGGCTCCGCCTTCATAATGGCCAAAATCGCACTGGTCATTTCGCTGCTGGTGAGTGCATTCAAGAGCCGCTTGAATCTGGGTTTGGCCAAGTGATTGGCGCTACGCTTCTCTTTGCAGGGCAGTCTAAAAAAGGGTTCGACTGGACACAGTGGTAGTCCGGAGCACGTGATTGTCACCAATTCGGGCCACAGCCACGAGAGCAGCGGCTGGCATCGCAGCATGCCCACCCACGGCTACAGCATCGCACAGCTGGAGACGATTACGGAGGAGTCGGGCCATGGCGGGGAGCAGGCCTATTATGCCTACGATGCGGAGGAGCCGAATCGCAGACAGCTGACGGCTGCTGCAACAACTACCAAGACAAAAGACTCGACGGACACGATGCCTAGGCGTGGTTTTCTCTAGCTTTATGTATTTCTCTGTGGTAGACAGAATTGTAACTATGGTAACTTAACTTATGCTAAGATTGTAGCCAACAAATGTAAATACAATTGCAGACAGATTGAAACTAAGTGAACAAAATACGTCTTTGGATTTGGTTTTGCCTAAGTTGCTATACCTCTCTCTCTCTCTCTGTTTATCGCGACACTTTGGCAGCGGCAGCGGCAGTGGCAGCAGCAGCGGCACCATCTTGTGGCAACCAGGCGTGGTAGGCCTTGTCCTGCATCATCATTTCGTCGTCAATGCTGCGATGGTAGGAGCCGCCATCGTGGCCTCCGCTGTCGTACTCGCCCTGATGGCTGGAGGAGTAGGTGTGGCTCTGCTGCACCTGCGGATGCTTCACAATCTCGTAGGTGGTCTTCTCTCCTCCGTCGTGGCTCACCAGCTTCTTGAGTCCGATGATGGCGCTGATGATCAGCGCTATTTTGCCCACGATCAGCGCCTTGCCAGCCACAATGGCGATCGAGTGATAGGCCATTTTCAGTATAGCAGTCTTGAGCAGCACGGCGGCAATGAACGGTCCCAGATACTTCTTGTCGTCCTTCTTCTTGCGACCCTCGCTGTCCGCACTTCCATCGGGCAGGAAGTAGCCCAGCAGCGACTGCAGCCAGTCCTGGCTATTGCGCTCTCCATACCGCAGCAGACGTGGCAGATTCACCTGCAGCTGATGGCTGTGCACAAAGTTGAGAAAGCGCTCCAGCAGCAGGGCGTCCAGGCTCTTGCTGGACATGTGCTCCAGATCCCGATTGTTCAGCTGGCTCTCGCGTCCAGTGCGCGTGTCCTCGCTGGCCGCCCGCCTCACCAGATTAACGCCATCCACAATGCTGAGCTGCTGCACCTTAAGTGCCCGTCCCAGCAGCCGAGCGCCTTGCAGCTTGCAGCACCAAAAAATATCCTCGCTGTTCGCACACTGGCCGTACACATGGCGCACGGTGCGCATCAGTCCACTCTCCGCGCTTCCAGTGGCATTGCTGTGCTGCTCCAGGGCCCAGCTGGGCTGGTGGGCGTAGGTGGCCGTGAGTAGCAGCGCTATGAGCAGACCCAGGCGATGTTTATCCATTTTGTGAGCTTGGAGTGTTGTGGATTTTGTTGGGTGTTGTTTGTTGTTTGGGTGAAGCACGCGCCAAGTGTTGATCTTCCGACAAACTCACTTGGCCAACTGATCTTGTGCGCCCGCATGTTGATCAAATTTATACACATCACCTTGCCACAATTAGCCAGGCAGCCGTTGCACAGAGTTTTGCTTTTCTTGATGCCGTTGCTGTTGGCTATTCAGAGCGTAATATGCATGCTAGATGCAGCTCTGGATGCATCAGCAGCAGCAGCAGCAGCGCCTTTGCCCGCAAAGCTTCGCTGCAGATTTAGTGCAATTGGCAGTAAAACCGCCAACCAGGCAGCGGCTAGTCAATTTCATTGCTCATTGTCGTAATTAGCAGCTCTTTGCAATTATTTCAATCTGTTTTATTATTGCTCAGCTCAGCTCAGATCCTCACTACCTAATGCCATCTAAGCTCCAACGCCCACTTTCTTTGGCTGCAAGCTGTGAAGTTTATGATACAAACACACACCGACTACACTACATTTACTTCTTTAGCCTTTTTGCTTTGGACACGCAAAGATTTTGGCACAGAAAACGAAATGAACTCTATATTTGCAGCTACAATTTCAGCTAGAATTGCTGGAAAATTGTCGTTGGCTGTAGGAAAGTTAATGAAAGTGTAGCTTCAACTGTAGCTAAAACGAAATAATATGACAATCCATTGCAATCAGCGTGTAATTAAACTCAACAACTCGCAAAAGAATTTCTATTTCAAATCGTATTTGCTTGCGCTATTATTAGAAACATATTTTTCAATTCCCAATTGCAATTTGGAAATAATTTCAAAAGACTTCCTTTGGCTGAATGGCATTTAATAATAAATACTGGGCCATGGGATATTTTAGTTATGCACTTGACAGACTGAGCGAGTGTCTTAAATTGACGCAGTAAAATGCATCGAATTTCTTAAGTTTGTTATTATTTTTGATTGACTATAAATAGAAATCACTGAGTAATGCATACAGAAAACGTAGTCACTTGATTTGAAAAATAAACATAAGAAGGAAATACGATTGCATGAGATGTACGTTTATCTCTTGGTATAATTTGACTTTCCTTTTACATACAGACATCAACTGAAGCGTATCTTGCACATTTGTCCAGACATTTATCGAAATAAAGTCGAGGAACAATTAAAGCAGAGACAATAACCTGAAAAATGTATGTAGAATGTGGGGATATTAAAAAACTCATTCTTGTTAATCAGAATTTAAAACTGGTACTGATGATTGATATTGTATCGTCAATTTATTTGAAAATTTAACAGTTTGTAATTAATTTATAACCAGTTGATTAATAGTTATAAAGACTGTTTATGCAAGTATTAGACTTGACGAAAATATAATGATAATTTTGATTTATAATTACTAAGCTATGCAAAACAGTAAGAAATATGTAAGAAATTTTATTACCAAATTAATATTAATAGCATAATAATTTAATTAATAAATTATAGTATTATCATGTATTTATATTTAATATTTTATAATTGTTCGGAAAACCAGGACAACGCCAGTATTGTTTTTAACTACACGCCAATTTAAAACTTAAAACAGCATTTTTAAAAGCTTTTTAAGTTTCCCCCCTGCCCTTCCTGATCGTACAACAAATTTTGCACTCGTGCAAATTATATGGCAACAAAAATTGAAGCATACTTTCAGGCACCAAGTGGAAATCGCACATCAAAGAGCAATTGTCTGCAAACAGTATACGGTATACATGCAATGTTGTCATGCAATTAATTGCCATTTTCCTGAAAACATATTTATTTAATGTTCAATGCGAATTGGGTGTGCGTGTATGTGAATGCGAACGAATACATGTACAATTTATTCATATGTTCGCAAATAAATGCACATGAAGATGGAAACCACAAGTGCATGGCAGTGCATTGGCTATGCGAATAACGAGAAAGTAGTTAATTTTGATAATGCTGTTGAGAGAAGGCCCATTGGCGTGTTCTACATTTTGTACATGGACACAGAGATGAGCTGAGTTGTGTGTGCTTGGATGGACAAGACAAGCAGCATAATCCCCAAGCGATAATTTATGGTTATTCAAAGTTGGGCTCACACACGCAAATGCCATGGAACTTTCGCAGTGGAAGCCACTGATGCCCGAAAAGAAAGAAGCAACCGCAGAGAGTGGCAGCAGCAGCAGCAGCAGCAGCAGCAATTGCATTGGCCAATTTGCTGTAATTGGCATTTTAGTAAACACAAAAGCAAACAAAACGTTTAGCGGCTAACCCGCTGATCAGTGCCAATCGCGGTGCCTAGGAACAAATGGTTTAGGCGCTGAACTTGCCAAGATCAGTAGAAAGCTATTACGCTGCACAGTGGGTAACAATTTACGCTGTCTTTGTTTTTTTGTGGCAAACCAGAATTGCACTGGGTTTGAAGTCTGGGAACATACGTGGCCAATTCAATTGCATAAAAAAACCATGTGTTTTTTTTGGTAGGGTGTTTTGCTAACAAAATTTTCACTTTCACTTTGCGTTGACATCAGAGTCGCCCCCGCCAAAACCAGCTGAAAAGAGCTACAACTTTGGGACTTGGTTGCTGTGGGATGCGGGTGAGGGAGCGGGAGCGGGTGCACAGGTTGCCATTGCAATGGTTTCAGGTGGCGTTGCGGTATTTCTTGTCTGCAATGCTCAATCAAATTAAGCGCCGGTGGCCAATTACGTTTCACTTTGACCTCGGCATTGAATGAACTGCACGGCGTGGAAAGCCAGACCGTGACTGCCGACTAGCTTGACTAGCTTGGCTGGACTTCAGATTCCCCGGTGATGAATTTATTATACGGTATGGCTGGAGACACTGTCAGCGGCATTTGTGTTTGTTTTCACAAACAATTTTCCTTCAATTCAATTTAATGTAAATATTATGCTTGGATTTACATGCTGCCAGCGCCATACAAATCTATTTGTTGAATCTTTTGTTGAGTTATTTGTGGACCCTTTACTTTTAAAAAAAACAAAAGGGTCTATTAAGTTGGTGTAAATTAAAAATGTGTTTAACATCCAGAAGCAGGCGTATGAACACGTAGATCTCGCAAATAGCTAATTACATTCTTTATAAATGCGGAATATCATTCCCTTTGATCAAAATTTAACTGAAATATGCTACAGACCGTTTTCTCGACTTGAAACAGAGTTTCCTACTGTTGGTTACGTCCGACTGTAGCCTTCCGTACTGGTTTTACAAAAATTCTCGCAACAAATGTAAATTTCACTTTCCTGCCACAACGAGTATCCATATGTTTAGCTTTGGATTTTCCACTTCTCTGTAGAGCTCTGGCGCTGTGGAGCGTACTGTGTCCTGCTGGAGGCGCTTTGCTATTTCTGTCTCGGCAGCAGCTGTGCTATGGTTTCTGAGGTAATTTTTAAGCTCTTACATTATTCAATTTATGCGGCTGATTACCTTATACATATGCAGGTATGCGCGGGCCTTTTGCTTTGCAATTTCCCCAAAAGTATTTGAAGTGAAATTTGAAATTTGATGCCTAACGAGCAGGCACATCATCCCCATCCTCATCCACATGCAAAGTTCAATGTTAAATGTCAATCAATATGACCGAAGGGGCCATGGCATATCAACTATGTGCTGACATACAGATGCGCATCAATCAGCCGCCGGGTATGGCAAGTGAAAAGTGCTTGCTGGCAGTCAAAAACTGTTCAATTGCATTGAAATCTCGATTTATAAGTGAATTTGGTATCTTGACATGGACTCCAACTCTCACTCTCACTTTCTGTCTCAGCCTCTATCTTGTTGTCTCCTGCAGCTTGGACTCTCTTGGCAGCAGACACAACAACTGCAACAAAATTGAATTTTATTTTCTACGCATAATTTGTAAGGCTTTCGCATTTGTGTCTGCATTCTCAGAACAGCAGCGACAGCTGATGACAAAAGATATTGCTACATTGGCGTATTGTCCTATTGTCATATTGTGATATTGCCTCGACTGTTTACACAGTTGACAGCTGATTCGGAGCACAAAGCTCACTTGAAGTATTGCGCAAATAACTTACAATTTAAATATGATTTTGGGTTTTGTTCAGACTGAGTTTGAGCATTAGCAGGATTTAGACTTTGTTCGGTCAGCATGACAAATGGCACAGCTCCAACCCATTGCCAGGGCCCTAAATCTAAATTTTTTTACAAGTACATATACATTTTTGTTGGTCTCTGTTTTGTTTGGTGAGTTCAATGGCCAGGCAGGCGAATAACCCGCCCGTGGATGATAAATTGAAGCACAAGGCGAACGTGACAGTGGCCAAAAAAGTGAAAGCATCTGTGCAAGAGTGAAACCGAGAAACTGAGTCTGGTTGCCAAGGAAGAGCAGCAACAACCTTTTGGGTAATGCAAGCATCATTGCCCTGGCCTCAACATTGTCTTGGCAGAGGCAGGAGTTGGGGCTCATATTGAGTGAACTCAGAAGGAGGCTGGCTGTTCAACTGAAGCCTTGTCTATGAGTAGTTTTTCACATTGATTTTGGGCTTTCTTCGAGTAGAAGATAAATATACGGTATATATATTTGATGGCAATGACTTTTTTAGTTTTGTAGTTTTGTTCAAGTTGATGGTCTTCATTTGTTGTCTTCATTGTAGTTCCCAGCTTAGCTGACCATCTCTGGCTGGCCTTTAAATGCCACTTTCAGCAATTTAATCGCTTTAATTAGAGAAGCTACTCAAAGGTTGCTCTACCATTACGCACTTTCATGCTGTAAACGCGACACTTGAGAATCTAATTACGGGGCGCGCATAGCTCGAAAGACAAACAAACCAAAAAGAAAAACGCATCAAGTGGTCAGCTATTCGGCTGGCTGCATTTTCACCAAAAGAAAGCAAACGCCCGGTATTATAATTAATTAATGCAATACTAAAAGTGAATTTGCTTTGACAACAGGCGGAGATGTGAAAATTTGTTAGCTGTTTTTTCGCTGTTTTGTTGTCAGAAAATCTATGCGAAACTGGCAAGAGCGTTTAACTAAATCATGAACAGATTAAACGAAATATGGCCTTATGCCGCTTGCCACAGTGCTGTTGCATCCACAACCCCAGGCCAATGTTGACACATTTTGCGCTTGTCTGCCACATCCGCCGTAGCTGAAAGTTGCTTTATCGGCGTCAGTAAAAGCTAATTAGTGTAAGATTTGTGCGCCAGACTTTGATTAGCTTCAGCTGACAAGCACTCACACTTGCCTTCACTCCATGCCAGATACTGTGATCATTTGACAGATTCATATCAAGTCAGTCTATATATAACAACGCCCATTGCCATAGCTAGTTGAGTGGCTCGATGATGCTTATCAGCGGATATGCTTTAAGGTTTTGCAGCCAAAAAACCTATTAAGACCTTGAGAGCACCTGTATGATACACAGACAAGTTTTCACTTTCTTTGTTTAGCTTGTTTCGTGAAAATTGCGATTTTTATTGCACTAGGGACGGTTAACTGAACGCCCGCATGAAATAGAAAGTTTGCCCGAAATACACACACACAAGTACGCATAAACATGCCTAAATGCACTGGCAAAAATTATGCATTAGTTACTGAGTTAGATCGTCAGATTTGATTCTGGTTCAACAGCGGAAATAAATCAATAAATACATAAATTCTCATTGAAATTCTCAATTTATTTAAAAAAAAATATATCAAACTTAAATTCGCTTGAAGCGCATATACTTTTACTATACTAAGCTATTAAAATATTGAAAATGTAAATTAATTTCGATTTAAGTCAGAAAGAAAATAGCTAAATCTTTTTGAAATTATTTAGAGAAACAGAATGATTTAAGAAGCTTGTGACATTTTATTTTAAAGACAAACAGTTTACATTTTAAAGCAACTTTTTTTCGCAGTGTGAATGTACAGGTTCTAAAAACTGAAAGTTAAACCACCAGTTTTAACCCCGTCAAAGGTTTTTGCACTTGGTGACGAACTAAAAGTATTTCTAAAGAATTTAGAACAATTTATATACTTTCTCTGCGGGAAAATGAAAAACTTCACACACATAAAAGCTAAATATCGTGGTTAAAGTTGTTTTTGTTATTGTTTTTTTGTTTTTGTTATTGTTATTTGTTATTACAGCTATTGTTATTGCTCGTGGTTGGCTGTTTGTTGTTGGCTCTTTATTAAAACGCAATTCTGGTTTGTGTTTAATGTTGCCACAATGAAATTGTTTTTACGGCTGTTGCTTTATTTTGTTTTGGTCTCGACCAACGAAATGGCACAGAAAAACTTTGAAAAATCTCAGAGCTCTCGAGAGAAAAGTGGCAGATGTTGGATGGTCCATAGCGTTTGCCGCTTGTTGGATGTCGTTTGGTTGTCAGTTGCCTGTTGCCAGTTGCCAGTTGCCAGTTGCCATTGGCTGCCTGTTGGCCTTGCCCGTGGAAACTCGTCTAGCTCTAGATATGGGCAATAGATATGCACATTCCAACTGCACATAGCGGATATATATATGATACAACACATAAGCAAGCAGCTGCACCCACACACGCACACACATGCATCCATTAAAACCAGTAGGGATGTGGCAGACCAGTCGGGCGAAAGGCAACAGTCGGACGTTACCGACATTTGAAGACACTTTACTTTGTGTTATCACAAAGATGCTATTTACACTTCTAACTTCTATCTAGTCTAGCGAATGGTTTGTTGCATATCTTCGCTGTTTCTTATCTAATCCCAATGTTATTTACAGCATCGACAGAAAATGCTATACCGATGGACTGATAGACATATCGAGAATACTTTACACTCACCTAATAGACCCTTTGGCTCTTTTTCAAAGTGCAGGGTCCAACAAAACATGTGCATGGCGTTCGGGGGCTCCATTGTCAGCTATACACCGCGTGACAGACATTTTGACGGCTTCAATGCGGCAACAATGCGCTGCATAAATTGGAGAGCGCAGAGCGAGCATATTTATTAGCTGTCAGACATGCGATGCTTTTGATCTCAAGCACACACACTGACGGCCCTTTTTGATATTATCGACAAAGAGACAAAGAGCTCGAGTGAACCTCGAGTAGAGTAGGGTTTTCCAACTATGGCACAAGTCAGTAGCAAGTCAGTGGCAATTGGACAAGGGTCATTTGCTTGAAAATAAACCTATTGCAGTTCGCTGCAGTGAAAGTGCAGTGGAAAATGCTGCAGCCGAAAACAAAAGTTACTGGTACGAAAAGCGACTGCAAAGCATTATGCTAAGTACCGACATTTAACGGGGGGCCAAAGTAAATCGAAGGTGCAATACCTGAGTAACAAGTGGCTGACACGACAGCTATTAGCTCTCTGAGATCTCTGTGAGAAACACTGTGGGGCCTAAATTTGCGACTTTATTAGTTTGGAAATGAGCTGAGCTCTGGGCTGCGGTATGTGTGGAAATCCGTTTTTTATTGCAGCACTTGCCTCGTAAAACACCCATGGGCAGTTGGCTGAGCGAAAGCACTAGCCAAGAATCCAGAAATTTTATTTGTTTCCGCTGGTATGTTTTTGGGGGAAAAGTTTTTTCTTGACTTTTTAGTACCACAGAGCGAAGCCACAATTATGTGGTAGCTTTCCTTTCGCCTGATGCACAGGCACGTTCTGCGAGATACAACACAGATAAATGCCAGATACTCATACCAAGGCTGCCTCATGCATAAAACACAAGCATCAAGCATCAGAGGCTTGGCCCAACGTGGGACTCTGCTGGCAATTTAGCGATTTGTGGCAACAACAAGTCATTGGCCTAGCGGCGGTTGTATGATTGCTGCCTACTTGAGAGCCCTAGATTGCATTGGCCATCAGGCTGTCGATCGTATCTAATGGGCACTATTCATATCGCCGACACCTTTTTAAAATTTGCATAATAAAATTGAGCTGTAAATTGTTGGTGTTTAGCGACCGATAAATACTTTCTTTATGCTCAAGTTGAACGAATGGCTAAAAGAGTGTGAGGCGAAAATGGGCAATTGCCAATTGCCAAATTGAAATTAAAGTGTCTATAAGAGCAGCATCAGCCAGTTGGAAAATGCTCAAAGAGCCAACACACCTAACCGGGCAACAAATTCAACTAATATATTTGGCCATAAACAACGAAAGCTGCAACTAACAACATGTTGCAGCCTGTGATGCGACATCCACTGTGCACAGTGGGCTCGAGTGGCTTAAATATCTGTCATTCTTTAACCATTCACAAAATGTATTTAAATCTTCTGAATTTTGCAACTTAAAATACAAATAAATGTGCCAAATAAATATGCGTAGATAAAGTTCACGAAATATATTTTGTTAACACTTTAAATGCTTTTTTATTTATGTTTATTTATATCAAGTCAAAATAATTTCGAATTCAGATTCTTTATTATATATAAACTAATTGTTTCCTCAACTTAGTTTTCAAATTTAATTTTATTTCACAAATATTTAATTACCACACACACTGATCCAAGCTTCTCGTTAGCTTTCTTATTATTCCATTTAGAAATATTTTTTTATTTATTTTTGTTTGTAAAAGTTTCTAGCGTTTTGACAAGTTTTATAGGCCAGCAAAATTTGTAATAATTAAAATTTCTTTTTAAATAAATTGTTGTGAATAATCCTTAATGGAATGTCATTTGAGTTTTCGCAGAAATATATATTGCCCACAGTGCTCTGTCGGCGCCTGAAGTAGATTTTCTCATAGATGCCGGTGAAATGATCATGGCAGCCACAGCAGCAGCCGAACCTGTGGAAACTGTGGCACAACTCAAGCCGAGCTTCAACTTCGGCATGCAACTTCCACTTCGCGCACGAAGAAAATCAAATTGCGATTAAGCAGCGGCGACGCGAAGAAAGGTCTATAAAAGAATAAAGCGCGCCAAGGCGAGGCATCAGTTTGATTTAAGCCAGCAGGCGGTGCAAGACGCGCTCCAAGCTCCCAGGATTCGTTAGCTCCTCCAAAGTGTCACTGGACATTGACCTAGACGCGAGTGTCTCTGTCTGTGTGTGTGCGTGCGTGTGTGTGTGTGAGGCGTGTGTGCGTATTTGTGATATCAAGACTGTGCGTGTCCAACACCAAAAAATATGACATTCAAGCAAAGGCATTCGCGAGCACATGCTGTCGTCAGCCTGCTCATAGTGGGCATCTGCCTGGCCGGCAGGTGTGAGGCTGGTATGGAGCAGTTAAGCAATCTACCTGGAGGCACGACTCAAAATGCCGGCGCACGCACTCTGCTCCGCGTCTACGATGAGTGCAATCGCGCGGAGAGCGGATTTGTGCCATGCCTCAAGAAGAAGGCCATCTCCTTCATAGATCGCATTGCGCCCATCGAGGCCATCAACGTGGCCGACGGCATCAAGCTGGTGCGCCTCGAGTCGGCGCCACGCCCACCGCTCTACAGCGAGAACGAACTGGAGTCCTCCCTGGCACGCTCCGGCAGCGAGCGCGACGCCAAGCTGACGAACATGCTGATCGAGCGTCTGAGCTACTTCTTCAATGGCCACTCGCTGCAGGTTAGCTTCCCCAAACTGACTTCCGACGAGATTGGACGTGGCCTAGAGGAAGGTAAGCATACATACCTACACTCAGAAAAATCAAGCGTAATTCTTTCTACAATATATTTGCACTTAGACAAGAATTTTCTTGTTATAGAATTTGAGTACTAAGCGAAATAGAATCGTGAATAAAATTTAAATTAATTCGAAACTAAATCGGAGTGCAAAAAGAGATTAAATTTGCATCGTAAATTATTGTATTAAAAATTATTTTAATAGAAGAATTACATTCATGAATCAATAATTTTCTCTTCTATTAAGCTTTTAACAGCGCAAACTCTTGTTGAAAGTACAAAAACGCTTGATTTTTCTCTCAGTGTAATTGCAGTTACGTTAGTTGGCACCGCTAAATACATGCATCGCGCGTGACAGTGACATAATTTTACTGGCATGCCTGCATCATAATTGGCACACCAAGAGGCAGTTATTAGAGCCCGCTGAGGCCTATGTATTAGTGTGAGATTATGGCTTAATTGGGTGCCTGGCAGTGACATTGGCAACAGCCTGGCAACATACTGTTTGTCCCATTTCCTGAGCAATTGCTTACAGTTTGGCTGTATCATGTTTGCATTGTATGTAAAGCGCCAGTGGAAAGAAAATTCTCGTTTCTGGGAAAATGCGCAATTGTTTTTCTCCAACTCAACTCGTTGGCCAAGTTAACAATGACCCAAAAATCGTAGCCAACAACAACAACAACACGAAAAAATTGTCATGCCAGAATTTTATGTTGACCAACATAAGCATGACATTAAATACAAACAAGACGAATTCGAATTGCTCTAAGCCGGCTACAAAAATTGTTGTATTTATAGCTGCACTAAGAGAAAAATAATAAGGTTTAATACAGATACAAGAATATTATACAAAGGTATTCAAGCATTTTATAAAATATGCAAAATATTCATTTTGATTAACATTTATTCAAGTTAACTGAAAAATAATAACTAAATCCAAATATAATTTTAAATATGATTATAATTTTAGGATTTGTTTTTTTAATAATTTTTAAACCAGTTTGTGTAATTTTCTGATTTCGAAACTGATTAAGTTAGAATTTTTGTATCTTGTAGCTCAGGGTATGGCTCTGCTTTCTGTAGAGGGAACTCTGAAAGCAGACTATAGCTGTTTTTGGCTTTTGAGCATGAAAACATGACACGATGTGGAGCCTTCCGATGTCATGACCATGTCGAACGCGAAAACAACGCAATGAAAGTGTGGGGCAAGTTTCTCTGGCCCACGTTAATGACTTTTCGGCTGCATCCATTACAAATTTGACACAAGCACTTTATTTTGTGCTTTTCAATTTTTGGTGTTTTTTTGACTGCACTGAGAGCAAGTATTTTGCAGTAATGAAAAGTGAACTTACTTTCACGGTGCATAGTTTTTCCATTTCACTTTCAAACCATTGATCAAAACGATATTCAATTGATAAACTGGTACGTGAGTTGGTTGGCCAACACTTTCCCACTTGCCTATCCATTTTTGGCTAATTGCAAACATCTGCTCATGAGCCTGTTATGACTCTCAGTATCTGTGTCTCTGTCTCCGTTTCTGTTTCTGTTTCTGGCTCTGCCGCATTAACGCAGCCTTAGCCTAGGCTTTAGGCCTTAAGCTCGGCAACGGGTCTAGCCAAATGATTTTCACTGGCAGTGAAATCGCCTAGAGAGTCCCTGATGCCACCAAAATAAAATGAAAGCCACACACGCTGCAGCCGCCGAATTATTCTCATACAACTGTATGGCGTAGACATGGCAACTTTCACCAGCTGTGCAGCAGGAAAACTCTGAAAGCATCTCGCACCGATAGCAAGTACTAAGTAAACAACACAATGAGCGCTCCTCAAGGGATTACGATGAAAGCGTGTGAAACTAATATAAACAATTCATAGGTTGCGAATTCTGTGCATTTGTCTTAGAGATTAGTTTGTGTTTGCTTTAATAAACCTTTGCGCTTTGCACTTTACTCTCCATCGCAGGTCGTGGCAAGATGAAGAAGATGGGCATGATGATGGCCATGATGGTGGCCACTAAAATGATGGGCATGCTGCCAATCGCCATGGGAGCACTCTATATACTGGCGGGCAAAGCGTTAATTATATCCAAGATAGCGCTGCTCTTGGCAGGCATCATTGGCCTCAAGAAACTGATGGCGGGCAAATCATCCGGCGGCGGCGGTGGCTGGTCATCGGGTGGAAGCGGTGGCGGTGGCGGCGGCGGCTGGTCATCAGGCGGAGGGGGCGGCGGCGGAGGCGGTGGCGGCTGGGACAGACGCTCCCTGACCGAGGCACAGGAGCTGGCCTATCGTGGCCAGAACCTTCCCCTAGCAGCTCAGCAGCAGCAGCAGCAGCAGCAGGAACAGCAGCAGCAGCCACTGGCGGAGTCACTGCAGTTGACGCAATCGCAGTCATAAGCGGCGCATCTGAAAATTCAAAGTACTTAGCCTTAGTAGTTGCATTTATCTTGTAGATAAATCACGCACACTCAACACACACCACACTCACATACATGGACAAACGGACAGGCGCCAAGGCGGGCAAATTGTAATTAGATTTTCCAACTCTGTCTCTATTTTTTGCACTCTGGGTGAAGCGGAGTAAAGTGGAGTCTTGATGCGTTTGCAACGGTTAACTGAGCGCACAGTTGCACCTATAGATACATCTGTGGAAATGTATCTGTAACGTGCATTCGCACTGTGCGCACTGCGCTTTTAATCATTATCATTTGCATCATACATATAATCGATTATGCGCTGTTGTAATGCGAGTGTTTGACGTGATTTGCTCCGCTTTCATTCTATCCGTTTACTGTTAACCAACTATCGACTTGAAGAAGTGTGACTGAACTTTACACGCTCCCGTATCTCGTATCTCGTATCTTGTATCTTTGTATCTTTAACTTCCACTATGTGCACTCGCACAGTTCCTGTTATTTTTCAATTATTCATCATTCTTTGTCTACCAGCAGCCACAGCCACGGCCACTGAAGAGCCCCAACCATGCTCTCTGCACTCATTTCCAGCTCAATCTTTCACGCGCACAATTTACACATTTTTGATTAACATTAAGCTAAGTTCGTCTAACTGTAGTTTAGTGTAATAACTTATTATCATTATTTATTTCTTTGTTCTAAGTGTAGCACGTAAGCAGCAAAGTTTTCAAGAAACACAAAACTTACAAAAAAATCTTTATAAATAAAACATTTACAAATTCAATTTCAATCTATTAAATGCCCATAGTTCTTCTCACTTTATCCGCAAAGGTCAACTTAAAGCTTCCTCCACGCCATTTGTATCTCCAATGTGAGTATGTATTACCGGGATAAAGATACACAATTTCTGCTTACACACAAACACACGCACGCTCGCAGCTACAGGCCAAGGTCTACTCGAATGCCAACCTCTGCGCCAAAAAATGGCCGCAGGGCGTAGCCTCCCAAGCCACCCCCACAGATATTCACCTGTATACGTAACTGTATTTGCCCCATAAACTTCACGACATTTATGCCCAAAGCAATTGCATACATGTATATGTATGCACTGAACAAAAATAGTTTTATTTTCACGAAATTATTAAATAATTTTGATTCATATGAGCGAGGATTTTTTTTCAACTATTTAGTAGAAAAGTTTCAAAATAAATAATAAATAAGTATGTGTGCATTAAAATAATGAATTTCATCTTGTGTAAATCGAAATGAAAAATCGATTAGTATGTAATTATCTACATATTATCGCCTTTCGCTTCAGTTTACAAAAATTGACACCAAATTGACACTATTATAGAGCTAGAATTGGATTTTTACAGAATAAACTCTGTAAATGTTAGTTAACTTAATGTCAAATCGATTTTAATAATAAAAAGTTAGTTATACAAAAAAAAAATTAATAATAACAATTCCCAATTTATTTATGTTGAAAAGCCGTATGAAAAATTCACATATTACATGTTAAAAGAAAAACAATTCTTGATTATTTGCAAAAATTCAAGTTTGTTAATAATTTTCTATTTTAAGTCCTAGGTACTATAACAATAAAATAAACATTAAATGTTTGTTTTAATTAAGTAACTTTTTTCTATTAACATTTGTATGCACAAATACTGAACTTATTACCTTGAGATATATGTTTAAAATAAAATTTGAACACCTTGTTTAAGCTATTGCCAACATGTTTATCAAACTATCACTACAGAACTTCATATACAATAAGCAAAAAGGAAGTTCTAAGAACAAACATCCTTTTTTGATTATTTTCATTGTTCACGCAGCGTCGAGTCTGGCATTTGTCATACGAAGTGCTTGATTTTTCCGTTAGTGCATGTATATCTGCTTGATTATAGGTGTGATTCCCTTGAGTTCTTTCACAAAAATAGAAGCTTATTTTCAGACTGACAAGACTTTATTGTGTATTATGCTAGTTGGCAGGAAACTCATAAATTAGAAAACAAAAGTGATTGGTCTATTACGCAAATACGGAAGGGATGTAATGTAGAATTATTTGTGACATTCTAAATAATATTAATGATATACACAAACATAATCAAGCAGAATAACCTCCGGCACTCTAATTTTGTAACACGTATGCTAAATTTGGTTACAACTTGTAGTAGATAAGGGCAGAGCCCTTGCATACAGCAGATAATAGCCACTTAAGCCATGACACAGCCAAAGATACGTATCTTCAAGGTATTAGGTAACATCGAATAAAATAATACCAAAGCGATTTATCAAAAGAGCAGAGAATCCCCTTAAGAAAATCAAGTTTGTAAATCAAGTTTCTTAGCTTCAAATATATTCTGGTTTTTTCCCCAATTTTAGAAAGACTTCTTTGTTGAGAATTTGAGCACATAAGTAATGCAACAAGCAGAAAGCCATGAACGGGTCTAGGCGACTAACACACACCCTGTTGGCATAAAATAAATTATATTATATTATTGATGAGAGTTTTCCTTTGTGTCTGTGTGCATATATCTAGTATACCCACTTAAACCGTTTAACGAGCTGAGGGTATGCTAATCTGTTTGCAGCTTAAATGGTCTTTCTAACCAGAGAAATAAAACACGTATATAAATTAAATTTTTTGTTTTATTTTTTTAACCTTGGCATTAAATAAACGAGTTTCAGTTTACATCATTTAGATATTTTGTACACAGCTTACTTCTTCCACCAGCCAGATTTGCCGGAGGACCAGCCACCGCTGCCATAACCACCGCCGTATGATCCGCCGCCATAACCGCCGCCATAGCCACCGCCATAGCCGCCGCCATAGCCGCCACCGTAGCCGCTGTCATGTCCTACGTTGTGGGTGGTGGTAATTACTTTGTACACATCCACATGACCGCCGTGACCGCCACCATAGCCGCCTCCATAACCGCCTCCATAGCCGCCGCCATAGCCGGCATCATAGCCGCCGCCGTGACTGTAGCCGCCGCCGTGGCTGTAGCCACCGCCATGGCTGTAACCGCCACCGTAGCCGCCGCCATAACCACCGCCGTATCCTCCGCCATGACCAGCATCGATTACTTTGATAACTTGGACGCCACCGCCATGGCCGTAACCGCCACCGCCGTAGCCGCCGCCTCCGTAGCCGCCGCCTCCGTAGCCGCCACCTCCGTAGCCGCCACCTCCGTAGCTGCCACCTCCATAGCCGCCACCGCCGCCGCCGCCCTTGAGAAGTCCCAAGAGTCCCGCACTTGCGGTGGACAATGTGGCTGCCACAGCCAAGAGACACACGAACAACTGAACGAATGAAATAAGTTTAAAATGGATTCAATTAACCTAAAGGACCTGAATCCTTCAGCCAAAGGCAATCGTCAACTCACTTTCATATCGTACCGAACGCTGTCAAAGCAGACGTAACACTAATTCGAATTACCACAGCGCTTTCAATTTAAGAGCTGGGGCATCCAGCTGTCAAAGCAAATGAATCTGATTAAATTCGAACAACAACTACCACAAAAGCCACAGCTAAAGAATAACAAATTTTAGCCAAGGCAAATTAACTAAGTGACGCATAAGTTGCTCCAGTGATGTATCGGAACTGGCAAGATTCGAACATGTCCATACTCGTGGACTAGCATAGAAAGGTCTCTATAGTAAGCGGGCTCTGAATGTTGGTCAGTTTTGGGAGCTGGTTGTAGAGAAGCATATTTATGATGTGCATTAGCGCTGGCTTAGGAAGTGTGTGGCACTTAAACCAGTTCAGCCTGAATTGCTTTTGCTTAGCATTTAATTAATATGCATATAAAATATAGTTCAAAAACGAATAGAATCCAGTTCGATTATTGAATTTGATTCCCGTGTCAATATAAACTGGAAGTATCAAATTAAACTGTATTATGATTCCTTTTTGATGCCTCTGTTTTTATTCACTTTACGAATTGTTGTTTTTAATCTCTTCTGGATTCATATAAAACAAATTTAATTTATCGCTTGCAAATAGAAATAGTTGCTTAACCAGCAAAATGTCAAAAACTAACAAAAACACAAATCGAGCGGTTTGAGGGGTGTGACCCGTTGGAACCACTTCAAACAAAGCGAGTGTGTGAATTGCCATAAAAATATTTAAATAAAAACATTAAAGTTTTAAATGGATTCAATGGATATAGTATATGATTGTGTTTTACTTTTTTGATGTTTTCGTTTGGCCCGCAGCAAAAGGAGAATTAAATACATTTCGAGTAGTATCGTAATTAAAACGCTTAACAATCGCTGCGACGAAGGGCATAATAGGTTTGTGGAAATGTGTTTTACAATTTATTTATTTATTTGGTTGTATAAAATAACTAAATTCAAAAATACAATAGCCTAAGCCAGAGGAACAACGGGCTTCAGGCGGTGTTTTACAATTAAAAGATAATTTATACCACAAAATAAACTGTACATAACCTTATATAACTTGTTGGCTAAATACACTCAGTAAAATTTTTCTGCTATTAATTACAATGATCTACCAAAAAACAGATTCAAGACAATAACAAAAACTATATTTAGAACACACAAAATAACAACACCAATTTGTGAATTTTATTATCGGCGCCATTTTCACTTGTTAAATTGTTTGTCCTCCAATATTTGCAATCTAACTTCACTCAACATATCGTTTAATCTAATAAGTGCTTTTCCAGATAGCCAGATCGTACGCTAAAACCATTTACTGGCAATTTCTAGAAACCTGTGAGGTTTATTGTGCATTAAGCAAACCAGTACATGCGATTAATGCCGTGACACGAAATCAATTTGCCTAGAACTGAAACACGCAAAGACATACAGCCGGAAATTATGCATCGAAACGTATAGCAAAGGCACAGCTGCATCGACTCAAGCACCTAAAAGCATGCAACAAAAAGGAGTCATATGTCGTAGAATATGCCACGTTGCAAGCAATGTAGCATCATCTAGGCTGCGCCCAAGTAAGCCCCATGGGTAAGTGTAAGCCCATCCAGTAAGTGGCTGACAGGTGCAGTTACCTGTTAGAAGTTGCACAGAGTAATGCTGCAGTTGACTCGTGATTTACAACCTGGTAACGAGAGTGCAATCGGATAGGCTTGGACAGGCTGAAATTAACAGCAATTTGCAGCAAGAAATAGCCAGAGTAAGCCACAACTGTGTTGCAAGCTCACGCGGCTCAATTAGCACGCACGTCGCCCAAAGTACTTCAATAATACAGAGTGTGGTGATTACATTGGGCACACTTTCCTCAGCCTATGCCGCTACAGACTTGCAACTTATATAGAATGTTAATGTCAAGTGCAAGTTGCAGTTGGGCTTGGGCTGTGCTGCAACACGCAACAAGGCAGAAAAGTGAAATTGTGGAAAGCACTACAATGCTATTTGGACAAGCGTTTATACATCTATTCCGTTTATGCAAATAATTATTAATTAAAAGAGCAACGCTTCAATAGACAACATTAATTGCGTATAATGTATTGTGTATCGGAAGAATCTCTCTTTGCCTCTGAGAAGAAATCATATTGCAAGTGTGAAGTATATCCAAAATTCAGTTCTTAGTTTCAACAAAAAGTGCAGTGAGAACAGATAACTGTTTGCCACATAATAAAAGCCTGGCTTGTGGCAAGCAGCTTGTGGCAGGTGCTCTAATCGAGCTATGCTTGACAGCGCGCGGCATTTGTGTAATTGCCAGTGTAAAACGTATCAGTAAAAGTCGAGGGAAATAAGTTATATTTCTAACCAAGCATAGATCGGCATTCCACTAGTTATTCGACTGGGCAGTGACCACTTTTCGGCGAAAGGCCGTAAAAATCGCTCAAGTGAAGCAGCCATAAAATGTCGAGCGTATCGTAGAATTTGGTTCACCAAAATCTCAACACGTTGCCTCAGTTCAATTCTAAACGGCGACCGAAGTGCGTGCGTGCGTGTGTGAATGTGCATAAAAGCGGCAGTCTAAGGTGCAAAGGATTTCCTCAGAAGATGTGGCATCCACAAGTGTTTGTATTCATCCTAAATGTGCTCGTGGCACAGTCAAAAGCCAGCAGCGACAGTCGCTTCAATGGCGCCACTTCCGGTTTGGAGCAACAGCAGCAACTACAAGTCAATCTCAATGCCTGGCAGCCATTGGCGGGGCACAACAATTGGCTTATTCTTCAGGCAACAGCGCCGACATCAATGCAACAGCAGCCACAGCAGCAGCAACGGCAACAACAGCAGCAACAACAGCAACTTCCTGTCAATTACTACGCCTACAACCACCGCTATAACCAAAGGTCGAGCTCTGCAAACGATGTGGGAGCAGGCGGAAATTACAAACAGGTGCTGCAGAATCTGAACGATAGCCCCAGTTACGTCTTAGCCATAAGCCAGACTGTGCGGCATGCTGGAGGACAAGACGGCGCAGGCAGCGATGACGCCCATCTGAGACGACAATTGCCTCTGGGTGTCCAGGAAGTGAATATGCGCGCTGAGCAGGAAGTGCGCCAGGATGACGACAACATGGCGGCTCATAATGCTGCTGAGGCATCTACTTCAGACCTAAGTATCGACAACTATTTAACACTCTTTGAGCGAGCTGTGCTGAAAGTGCGCAGCTTTTGCGACACTGTGCAAAGTGTGTTGGGCGACGAGAACGATAGGGAAAGCGAATCGGAAGAGGATCAGGAGGATGAACAGCTGCACGTGTCAGGTGGGTGCTGTTGCTTAGGTATATTTATTGATTAGGTTTCTAGTCGCGTTGCCGTTAATACGCTTGAATGCTCAAAGGTCTGGACATTTAATTAACTGCAAAACTGACACGCTTTTTCTTGCAGATACCGCTTCAGGTAAATTGGATGCCAGAGCCGCCATTTCAGCGACATCAAAGGAAGTTCAAGGCCGCAACAGTCGTCTGGCGTCTAGCTATCAAGGCCGCAAACTCAAAAAGTTAAAAAAGAAACTACAAAAGTTGTTTCTACCGCTGCTCATTGCGTACAAATTGAAGTTTTTAACTCTCATACCAGTTCTAATTGGCGGTCTGACCCTGCTGGTGGGCACCACTGGGCTGGCTGGATTCTTTTTTGCTCTGTTTACGGCCGTAATGAGCCTCAAGACATCAACAGGTGTGGGCCATAGCAGTAAAGCGATTGTATACAAGAAAATTTAATAGCTAATGCCCACAGCGATTCGATATTTGATTTGAGATTTAGGTTAACTATTGACTTTACGATGCTTAAACAACTTTGGGTTGTAAACCTGCAAATGGTGATTCTTTTGATACGAAACGCTGCCACATACTGCAGTTAAGTCACCCAAAAGTTAGGTAATATGATGATTTTTCAATACTCTTGCCTTTGGATTAAAGTTTAGCTTAAGTTTCAAGCATTTAGGAAGCACAAAAAGCCTACAAATCGGTTCATTGTACCAACTGATAATTAAAATATAATACCTAAAGTTTGACTACCTGTTATGATTTGCACACTTTCATGCTTTGCTCTTCCACTTGCCATGCAAAGTGTATGGCACAACAATTACACCAGATATGCATGACAGTGTAGCCCCCACAACAACAACAGCAACAACAACCGGATACCAATAACCACTTTAACACTCCGCTGACGTTTTAAGCCTGCCTATTGCCAAAGTCTGCTCATGATATATGACGACAGCGTCGCATCAGCGATGTTGACGTTGACGTAGTCTGAGTTTAGTTTAGGCCAAAACCAGGCAAGTGTATCTTTAATATGCGTGGGAGCCCTTTAAAGCCGTTACATGCTCCAACTACACTGCAATATTTTGGCAGTTGAAATTGCAGAAGACAAGTTAATTATGCTGCAGCTAACTCAACAAAAAATCTGTTTTTTGTAATGTAACAAAAACTGTCCTTTATATTATTCCAATTAAATTATTGATTTATGCAGCGCAGTACAAATTTTTGTAAAATTTACTTGTCTGTTATTTGTAATGCTAGCTTGTACATTAATATTTCTCTAATTAAACAAAATATTTACAGAGAGAACGTGTTGTATTATTTTTTCAACATTTCCATAATGTTTGGCATTTAATTGAGTTTGCTCGTGCGTGATAATAAAGTGCGATAAAGTGTTTCGTTCTTGTGTTATTGTAATAAATGTTGAACAATATCAAAGCACTCGTTCATCAATTCAAGTAACCCTCAACAAATTCTAGGAAAAAATATACAGCACCTCTGCAAAAAAATTCTTTTTTATTCAAATATTTTATTGGCGCTGTATTAAATTTTTCCCTTTGAGTTTCATGACAGCAGGATAGCAAATAAAACGTACAAAATGGAGTCTATACGTTTCATCGGTACACAAACCTAAGCAATGTATTCACAGAAACGAGTCTTGAATGAAATTCTTGTAATTCATGTTGGTTGATATTTTTTAAAATTATTCAACTTTAAATTTGCTCCAATATTTATAATAAGATAAGAGATAATAACAACAAGAGACTAGCCATTCATTCATTTAGTCTCTTAGAACAAAAATTGTATGTGCAAAGTTTGTACTCTTAAAATATATAAAAAATAATCTTAAGCTGTTTCTGACCAGAATTTTCCTATACTATAATAAGTAAAAATGGGTCAAACAAGTAAGTACCAATAAAAAATGTGTGTAACAGGAACAAGAAGGCGTGCCAGGCTCCACAATGTATATATATTCTATATAAGGTCGACGGGATGAGTCGATGTGGCTTTGGTAAATTTTGTTTTAGATTTTATATATCTGACCCCATTTTCAAGTGTGTGATTATTGAAACACAAACAGTACTCCTAGTGTTGGTTACATCCGTAGCCTTCCTATGCATCAGCACTGTTAACCATAGCACAATAAATTGCAGTTTTAAAGACTTTAGTTGGCATTCCTTTCTGGTGGCCATGGCGTACAATACCATTCAGCTAAAATGGCAAGTGAACCGCAACGCGCCAACGATAATGAAGAGTTTTTACTAGTTGATGTCTGTGGCATATGCTGGCAGCACCGACAACCGCCACAACTTGGAGTAGTTGTAATACAACACACCAACTGTTAACCGTTTATTAAAGTAGGGAAAACTCATTGTGTGTTCACGCTCAAGTAAAACCGAATCAAAAAGCAGAGCGAAAGAAAGCAAAATAAAAATAAAGCTAAAAAATCCATAATAGAACAATACACAGCAGTTATTGAGCTGCAGGCAGTCCAAGTGCATTCGAGTGCAACCAGGCACTATGATTGAGAGTGCACATCTACTTTGTGAGCTTCTGAGGGAGTTGCTTGGTTGGCGTGGCCCAAACCACATTTCAGTTGAATCAGAAGTGTGCTGCCGTTAGGAACGTTGCGTGTTTGAAATGCCGATCGCTGTTGCAGTTCTTTGTGCATCCTGCTTCATATATATTAGCCAGGCATATAGCCTGCCACCTGTGGTGCAGCTGGGTGGTGCGATTGTGGCTGCTGTCGAGCAGGATGTGGAGCAGGAGCTGGCAGCCACCGAGCAGCAGCGCTTGCAACGCGATTGGCTGGAGCAGACGCAGATGCAGTTGCTCAAGCTGGCCAATAGTGAACTGAGCGCGGAGCAGGCACTGAGCATGTGGGGCAATTGGACGGCGGAAGGTAATCAAAACACTTTCCAAAACGAAATTTGTACTGTCATGCACATTACCCCACAGCTCGCGGCAAGCATCATAAAAATAAGAAGCTGCTGAAGATGCTGTATCCGCTGCTGACCGCAGCTGTGTTGGCCAAGCTGATTTTGCTGCCCTTGATCTTGAAATGGCTAACGGCGCTCTCGGCCTCATCATTTGTCATGGGCAAAATTGCGCTAGCTGCCGCTGGCCTCTTGGCCTTCAAGTCGATTATGTCGAGTGGGCATGCACACAACCGTCTCGAGATCGTACATTCCTCAGCCCCCACATACAAGAGCTGGAGTCAGGGCGATCTATCATCCAGTGGCAGCAGCTGGATGCCCATCCGGCAGCCTTATATACCGCTCAGTGTGTCCAAGGAGACGATGTACCGAATGCCGCATCACAACTTGGACAAGGAGTTATATAAGCCATTCCTCTAGAGCAACTGAGAGAAATGTTAGGGCGGAGTCTTTGTATTTTTGTTAGCCAATAAGCAAATAAACCCAAATAACTTCAACCCGAGTTAGTTTACTGCTTTCATCAACAATTAATTAGCACATGCCGCTGATTACGTGGACCCAAAGTCAAACGCTGGCAATGCGTCAATGCGTCAATGCGTGCACAGAGCCGTTATGCATAAAATGCTTTATTGCGCATACGCGACGTTGGACATCGAGACGAACTTCCGCCAAGTGCGTGTTGCAATCAATGCGACTTATGTAAAAGCAGAGTCAACAAACAGGTCGACACAAATCAATCAGCATGCAGATCAGCTGCACTCAAACACCAGCCACTTGGGTGGCATCTGCTGAGAATCGCTGCCTGCGACAACTCCATCGAGTTTCTTTTCGGACTATCTATTTATTGTTTACGTAAGCTGCGGAGACAGAACTGAAAGTTACTCAACTGTGGGCTGAGAATTACAGTCTAATTGCTGCCCCAACAGAGTTAGTTGAACGCCCGTGTCTGGGGCCCTCAGCTTGAGCTTGAGACAAGTGAAAGTTGTAGGGCGCAGAGTTTATGTTAAAATACAAATACAATTGCACGCAGTTCAACAAAGCGACTACACAGTGAGAAACAATTGCATTGTTCAATTTCGTTCGAATATAAACTAAACAATTTTCAAATATTCTAGAAAATAGCCGGTTTGGCATCAAATGCGAATGGAAACTCAAAAACTAAACCAGAATGCACAAAATCTAGAAATGACAAAACATTTTTCTTTAAATTAAAATAAATCTACTGATTTGCGAATTAATTTGTATGTGGTAAGAATATATTTTCAGAACTTCTTCCGAACTACTCGAATTCCAATAGTCAATAGAAAAATGGTAAAAGAAAAACTTGTTTAAGAATAAAAACAATTTAGAACAGCTAAAAATAAAGTATACTATAAAATAATAAATTAATAAATAGAAACCAATTATATTTTAAGTATGCATAACCTTCAATCTTGAATTTGTTTAGTATTGGATATAAGTTGAGCTTTCTCAACTTAAGTTGTTAGCTTTTCTCTCTGTGTAGGGCAACAACAGCAACAGCAGACGCAACAGGCAAGTCGCATGCTAGTCGCATATCTAACAAATCGATCAACAAGGCGTAGCTTTGTGTCCGCTTCTAGTTGTAAGATGGAAAGCTGGAAAGTGAGGCTGCAGGCGGGTGTCTTGGCTTGTCTTGTCTTGTCTTGTTTATCGTCGCATCTCTGTCCGCTGGTTGACAACATTCTCAGCGTAGTCGCTTCGATGACTGCGCAATGTTTGCGGCTCTCACGAGATTACTTAACCAGACCATTTAGCATAGACACAGCCAGAGTCACAATGGCTACAGCAACAACTTCTACAGTGACTTAAAGTGTTTGCTATTTGAACATTTGTGTCATCAATTTCACTTTCTTTGGAGCTCCGTCCGATGGGTTACAACAGCAACCAGCAACAGCAACAGCAACAACACTCTGGCATTGTCGAAGCTGTTTCCACTCCCAATCTCCCCCAAGTCTGTGAAAGTGTGCACTCCCACAGGCGCACTTAATCGATTCCATGCCAGGAAAGGAAATATGTGTGCTCAGCTTAGGGTCCGAGAGTCAATAGCTTAGCCAACAGTTGGCCACAATGTCAATGGTTTGTCGCATCCAAGTGCCAACTAACAAACTGGCAGGCAAAGTATATTGGATGTGTTTTTTGGGGTTGCCTTCAAGTACTCGCAACATATTGGCTATGAATATTTTAACAACAAATAAACTCAATACCCAAAGCTGAGCCCATGCCTGAAAACCCTAAAAATGCTCCGCTCCATTCAAGAAGTTAACGCTGCACTTTCTCAGCCAACATAAGACGACGACGACTACGCACAATATTGACAATTCATATTTGCACAAATGAAAAGAAAATCAATTTCACCTGTTGGCATTTACGCGTTTAACCCAGAAACGTACAAAATACATTTCAGCTACTACTCGATACTTTTTTACTTTTTATTATACGAACACGAGTATTTCTGGGTCTTAGAGCGTAAGTCCATATCCTACCAGCAGCTGAATAACTAAGTAAATATAAAACCAAGTACCTGCTACTCTCTTATTTATTAGCGTTCTCTGCATGCTTGGTATGCCAAAGTTTAATTTATTTATGCCATATCGAGGCAAACACGCAAATGGGTCAATAGAACGCACGCCGACAGCCTCAGCGTCGAGTTATGTTGCCAAGTTAAGCTCCAAAATAAGTCTGGCTAATTTGAGAAGCAAACTTGCCAGCTAGAGGCGTCCTAATATACATAAATGACTGACTAACATTATACCTTGTGTTTAAAAAAAAAACTAAGCTGTGAATTGGCAATAAATGTGGGAACACGATTTTACCTAGAATTTTACTTGGCACAATTATTATGAATTTATTGTTATTTAGCTTGAAAGGAAATTAAAAATAAAATTAAAACCAAGCATTAAATAATTTAAGCTTAAATATAAAGATAAACCATTTAAAAAAAGGACATATGTATATCCCTAAAAATGAATTTTAAATTCTTTAAAATGCAAAACTTAACTCAATCCATTCAACCTCTGAGAGCATTTTCTAAGGAATTGTGGTCTACGATTCAGGCAAATTTAAACGTGCTGCATAATATTAATAAAGAACAGCAAATGTCTCTACTGCATGCATAACAAATTTTAGATGATTATGGTAATTTAAATTGTCGTCTCTGTTCCGCTGCAAGTATTATCTATATCTAGTATATCTATTAGGGGGCATCTTCTATGGTAATAATAACAATGAAAATTTCTTCAAATACGGCAGCGTACTTATAAGTTTAACTAACTGTAGACTGCAAATGCAGGGTATGTACAACGGCTATACGCCGTGAAAAGTTGGCCGGCCACACCCACGGAACACACGCGAAGGCGGACAACGAAAGTATGCGGGCCAATTGGTTTATGGCCACTTGTTGCGGCTAATTGTGTGAGGCCAGTCGACAAATTGCACACATGAAATGAAGCTTATTGAATGCCTTTTTAATGCCAACTTGTATAAATATACGCAGATATATATCCAAATATACTATATATATCTGATAGCTGGATCGCCCGCGCCATGGAAGCTGTCAGAAACGCATTATGGAGTTTGGGCAAGGGAGGCAGAAGGCTGGCAGCATGGACAGCTGTCGAGTAAAAAAAGAGAAACTATTTATGATTGGCATTTAGAAACTTCGTTTGATTTGACATTTTTTGGCAATTGATAACTGCGTTACATTTCATTTGTAGCAGTTGCTGCTCGTGCGGCCGTAAAGGGCGAAATCAGGTTTTGAAGTCCATTGCAAATTGCAAAATTCGCTGAAAATTACATAACTTTCACTTGAGACGATGACGCTGTTGCTGTTGCTGACGCTGAACGACGTCAATGAATGAATGAATGAATATGAAGAAACTGGACCGCCGGAGTTGCATAGGCGCTGGCAGGCAGAGGGGCAGGAGGCATGCCCCACACGCGAGGTGAGTTATCATCAATGAATGCGTGAATCTGCTCCATGTGGCAACTGATGAGATATTTTGCTGCAGTGGAGCCATGGCTATGTCGGGACATGCAAATGAGCGCAGCAAGTGAATCATTATATAGCCAAAATTGTGTTGGGCTGAGGTATTTAAGGTATGCCTAGCGCACTTTCTTTTTTCGCTGTTGTTTTCTGTTTTAGGCAGGTAAAACAATAACCGAAAATAAAGGCGCGTCACTCATACGCAGCGTGTGACAAGCGGACACCCGTGGGCTCAGCCAAATCTACAGAGCAATAACAACAACAACAATGGGTACAGCATTTAGTGTCGCATATAGTTGTAATATAAATGAAAGTGAGTGAGCCTCAGTTTGGTTTGTTGTTTTTTCAATGGATTGGCTTTAATAAGCTGGCATAATAATAAAAAATATACAAATTGTGTTGTTTCAATTTGTATGAAGCTTGAGCTCTTTTATCTGGAGAAATGTAGCAAAGTCGTAAAAACCTGGAGCCATGTGAATTGCGCTCATTTGACGTGACTATGAAACCATAGACAATGAATCAGTTCACGACGTTTTTCAGGTTAAAACAATCAAATTGCATTAAACAGCCATGGTTTAAAGTATTAAAAGTCTGCTGCTTAAGCTGTTGTTAATTGTATTAAACAAATTCCAATTGAATATAATTAGCGCGTCACGTTACACAACTCTGAAAGTCAGCTCAACTATGCAGAGGTGCTAAAAATATTTTACCAAGTTGACCCATTTAGGCGGCATTATGGTATTGTAAGGCTCGAACCGGATTAATAAATTAGCAAATTTGTGCTCCGATATTGCGAGACTCGAATGAAAGCGGGCTCTGCGGCCAAGCGTGTACCGTGGGTAAACAAACTTGCCGCTTGAAGGAGGGCGTGGATCGATGCGACCGCTGTCATAATTGCCTGAGCCCATGGGCTCAGGGGCCCAGCCAATGATGCCAATTGTTTGCATTACGGCAGGCGCGAGCTCGCTCCACTGGCCAACTCCAAGTACAAGTTTCTCTTCTTTGGGCCACGCTGACGTTGAAGTTGACGGATGACAACGACGACGACGACGACAACGCCGGCGTCGCTGCCGAAATCGAGCCGAAAGAAGAAAGAAATGAACATATTCACTTAACAAACAAGTTGACTTTATTACTCGATGTTGTTGTTTGGCCCGTTTGGGCCATTGTTGTTGTGGCTCCCCAGATTTATGCATGTGCTCCACCGCAGCGTGCTCAGTGTGACTATTTAGTTTTTTTTCTTTATAATTTTTTTTGCTTCTTTTGGTTGCTTCCGCAGTCAACGTCGGCGTCGGCGTTGGCGTCGACTTGGACGTCCGCGTCAGCTTCTGCGGCTGCGTCTGCGTCTTGGCGGCTTTTATTTAATTTACTTTTAAATTGTTTTGTAATGCGCGCTGCCTCTGCGCTGCCTGCGTCTGCGTTTGCGTCTGCGTCTGCGGCCCGGCGCAGCTGTAACAATGTCGCTCAATATAAAAGGCTAGACGTCTGGAGAGTTATACATCAAATTCATCTCAGCGCTTCAGCAGCAGCCAGCCAAGGATTAAACGCGTCGCGTCAGCTTATTCAGATCAACTTCATACAATCGCAAAATGAAAGTGTTCGCCATCGCCTGTGTCAGCCTGTTGGTTGTCGGTTGTGCCTGGGCCGCTCCCAGTGTGCAAGATAACAAAATCGAAAGTGATAATACCCTCGGTCGTGCCGCCCGCTATCTGGGCGCCTGCTTCGAGAGCGATGACATGGCCACCTGTCTGGCTGTCAAGGGCATCACGGCCCTGAATCGCGCCGCCAGGAGCAACAACATTGAGCTGGCCAATGGTGTAACCTTCCAGAGGTGTGTGTTTGTGTGTGTTTTTTTACCGTGAAAGTGTTGGCAAGTGCCGCGAGGCACAGAACTGAACTGACAGATATGATAGCCAAGCAACTTCCGCGTCAAGTTATCACAAGTTATCACTGTTCTAAGTTGTGTTTCTTCATGCTCGTTGCAGAGATCCCGCCAGCCCCGTGCAGCGCAACGGCAAGTCCCTTAGCGAACAGGATATCTATGCTGAGCTGCCCCAGAACACCGAGGATCGCAATGGTCGCCTGGTCGATTTGGCCATTTCCAGCATCTCGGAGTTCCTGAGCACCCACAATCTGGAATTCAAGATGCCCGCTGAGTCCACCCAGCAGGTGGCACGTGCTCTGGATGAAGGTATGCTGCATGCATTTGCTGGCCATTAATCTTGTGGCTAATGGATCTTTTGCGTTTTAGGTCGTGCCAAGATCAAGAAGGTGATTGGCCCACTTGCTCTGGCCATCGGTGCTAAGCTGTTCGCCGTGATTCCCTTGGTGCTCGGTTTCCTGGCTCTGTTGACCTTCAAGGCTGTGGTTGTGGCCAAGATCGCCTTCTTCCTGGCCATTCTGGTCGGCGGCTCTCGCCTGCTCGGCGGTTTCGGCAACAAGTTCGGCGGCAACTCTTATGGAGGCTACAACTCGAACGCCTGGTCTGCCCCAGCCAGCGCTGGCTGGAGCTCTGGAGCTTCATCGTCTTATCCCTATGCCCGCAGCATCGATGACAATGATGGCCAGCAGTTGGCATATGCCGGACAGCAGCAGGAGCAGCAATAAGGGAAGCCTTTGGTCAGGGCCAATAGCCAAAAATGTGCCTTTTACTTTGAAGCTTAGTCTGTAGTAATTTATTCGAGACGTGTAATTAACTAATTTATTGTATTAATACATTACACAACACAATTCAACAAATGAACAAAATAGTCAAGTTGTATGTTTGTCATGAAAATAAATGCGATTATACCCAAAACAAAACACTGCAGAAAGACTTCCTCCATATTAAGGCAATGCTTAGGTTAATTTGCATAATTTTTACCCAATTAGTTAAACTGTGGCATGACTTTCTCATTACCGACGGACTCGGCAACTTTGCAACTGGTTGGACAACAAAATATGTGGAGCTCGACACTTTGTTATGGCAATTAAAACTTTTGGCAGGTTCTATGAGTCGACTCGGCCCTAGCCACTAAAAGTTTATGAAGCACCCAAAGCCACACACTCTAAATTGATATGTTTTGTTTTGGATTTAGTTTGACATGCGCCACGCCCCAACATTGAAATTTCCTATGTGGCATGGGCTTGTTTTCAGCTGTTTGCCTTGGCATGTTAATTGTTTACAGCCAGAAACAGAAACTTTCTACTTACCGCTCATAAAAGTGTCACTTTACGCGATCGAAAAGATATATGTGAGCATGTGCTACAATTCAGCTTTCTATTGTGCAGATTTGTTAGAGATTTAGAAGCAATTGAAATAGAAAACGAAACAATACCACAATTCCACGCACTTGACTTCGGCAGAATGAAATCGAAAGCGTTGAAAGCGGCCGTCTATGGCTCATCAACTGGGCCAAAACGCGCATTAAGTCACCACCAACTAGGCATACCAAATATGTCCAAGTACCAATAACGCTAATACTCATCTGCCTAATGATATTCACTGGCAATACAGACACAACACACACAAAAGACTCAAGAATCTGGCACACTTTAAAGGCAAATGAAGTCACGTCCCCAACGACGGAGCCCAGGGAAGCGTTGGGTCTTGAGTATGGGCGTGGATGTTGCATGCCAATTACGATCGCTTAACGGTGTAGAGTCCAAAGGAAATTTGGGGCATTTGCTTATATAAAATATACAAAATTTAAAAGAAATAATCATATTCAAACGTACGTCGGTACGGCGACTTCCCTTTCGTTTGGACGTGGGACGTGCATGGAAATATGGTCAAGAAATTGGTTGGACATCCATTGGCTGCTACGAGTAGCATACGCATACAATTTGCATAAATTGCTTCGCGTTGTTGGTATTTTTTAATATTATTGTTGCAGTGCTGCGCTTATTTTGGCCACTGCGCGATTTCTAGACACTGTATCGGGCATATAGCTCCGAAGGCACGCGTACAATTCGAAAAGGTATAAAACTGTGGCCCATTGCATACGATTAATCACAAAGCAATTTCCATTCACAAAGCCAACAGCAGTAGTGTGTGCGCTGTACGTTGTGGATAATCCAAGGACTATTATTAAAACCCAAACCCACCCTTCAAAATAAACAAGTGTCCATCAAAATGTGCGCGAAATTCGTTTGTGTTGTGCTCGTGGCCAGCTTTATGTGCGGTGCTTTGGCTCTGCCATCGCAGGATAACAGCGAAAAGGATTTAGTGAATATGCTCAATAAACTGGATACCGAAGAATCTGTGCCTCTCTTCGGCGGTCTACGCATCGATCGCACAGAAACTGGACGCAGCTTTGGCTCGGCCAAGGCAGTCGAATCGTTTGAGGATCGTGCCGAACGTTATCTGGAAACCCATGAACTGAATCTGTCGTTCTCAGGCGATGAACAAGATGAGAACGCTGAGAATGTGTACGCCGGACGTGCCATGGAGGGTAAGTAATCGACAACACGTCACGAGCACGTCTTCTCCATAAACTTTTGCCAACTTTCACTTGCCACAACAAAGTGATTTGACAAACCAGCGGGTGTATAGGCATGCCACTGACAGTTTCAAGTGATTTAGCCTCCTGGCTATACTGGGTGGTCCAGCTGAGCGGTTATTTGGTCAGGCATGTTACCGGAAATCGTCGGAAATAGGCAGTTTCCACCTGTAGCAACTTTTGTTGCATATTTTGTGGCAGAGACTTTTACTCACACCAGTGCTGCATACTTTCAGGCACTAATTTAGTTTGCTTTGTATTGTCTTTTACAGAGTCACGCAGCAAGCGCATGAAGAAGATGCTGTTGCCACTGCTGTTGGCTTTGAAACTGAAGAAGGCTGTGGTCATCAAGGTCATGTTCACCATCATTAAATTCATCTCACTGAAGGCTCTGGCCATCTCCTTCCTTGCCCTCATACTGGCTGGTAAGTCGCACTCTAGGCATTTTCACCTGTTCATTTTGAACTCATTGCCATATCTTCTGCTTTGCCAGGTGCCACCTTCTTCAAGGATTTGTTGGCCAAGAAGAAGGACCACATCACCACTGCATACATCACCGGCAGCCCATTGAACGCTGAGATTGTGCACTCCGACTGGAACCGCAATGGTCAGGCTAGCGCCGCCGATTTGGCCTATAATCACTATGGTCTGGCTCAGCCCTTCTAAGTTGAATCGAACACATATGAAGTCAATTCACTCTCACCCATCATCAACTGACTCTCTTTTCTACAACCCCCTTCCAAATCTGTTGCACTTTCCTTACCTTTCCAATTTCCTCATGAGACTTAACCTTCTCCATGCTTACGAATAATGGCTAGATTCGTAGTAGTGTTGTAGTCAATAATTATTTAGTTGTACTTAGTTAGTTAGCTGCGACATACCAAAAACCAAAACAAAAACAAACAAAACCTAAAAACATTTACCAATCGAATCGAATCATCCACGACTTGGCTAGCTCAGGACAACGCACATGGAATAATTACACTTATCTTGCTTGCGCCATATTTATTGCACAATCAACCATGCTCTCTCAGCAGACATGTAGCTCAGGTTCAACAAAAACAAAAGCAAAGAGGACAAACAAAGTAGAATTGTTGTGTCTGCTAAAGAGTTTTACTTACTAAGTATTTATTTTGATAATTTATAGCAATTGAATAAAAATGATTCATGAAATGCAAACTTACTGTTCATTAACTGGCAAACAACAACTCAACATAAGCAAAAGAAAAGAAAAACAAAACTCGCGCTCTGTCTGCTTGAACCTCAAAGAAAGTGAAAAACCAAAAAGCAACAACGATGCAATAATCATAATGAGCGAATGGAGACAAGTTAGTTTGTACAAATTAAGTAAACAAGTCCCAGACGACTTCTATGGCTATGAATTAATTTTACAACGTGTATTACTGTGTCCGAGGCACGCGACATTCATCTGCCTAGTAATTAGGCAGTTATCTGTGCATTTTCTTTTCTCGTTAGTTTGGGGAATGGGAATTCATTCAGCGTTTGCTTCTGGTGACAAAAATTAGCCCCTCGTTGCGCTACGGTGAGCGCCGGGCCGCAGAGGAAAGCGAAAGTGCCGCCCATTGGACGCAGCTGACCGAAGCTGGGAAGAATTTCGACCACAAATCGAGGGGTAATTAGAAAAGCCAAGACAACAAGACAGCAAGACAGTAAGTCAGCAGCAAAACCTAAAACCTAAACGCGGCAATGACTTTTGCTGCTGCTGTGCGTAGTGAAAGGGAAATGTGTATAAAAGGCAAAGCCATAAAAATGAGCTGCTGCAGTTGGACTAGTGTTCCCCAAATTATTAGACGTGCTTTCACAGTAAATCCACACACACACACACAGAATGTTGTTAGTTAAGACCTTGGAGTATTTGTTTTATCTGCTCTGGTTCTGTTTCCTTTGCAAATATGCACAAGGAGCCAGTGTACAAGCCACAGAGCCAGCCCCCACAGAGACGGAGACCCTGCAATCCCCCCAGAAGACTTCTGTGAACGAGTGTGAAACATCCACATTCAGCTGGATGTGTCTGAAAATAGAATTCGTCAAGATTATGGAAAGCTTAGCCGAACAGCAGGAGTTAAAGGTGCTACCCGGCGTCAGTGTGGTTAAGGATGAGAATGCAACAGAACTGAAGACCTCGGAACTAATGGCTGGTAAGCACAAACAAAGTGGTTCGATTAAAGTAAGGGCTCGGATAATAACTTCATCATTTCCACAGAGGTCGCTCGTAGCTATCCCAGCGATCCGAATACGCGGCTAAATGGATACATACTGGCCAAGTTGGAGAATATATTAAAGACACGCGTCCTCCGCTTTCGTTTAATGGACGACAGTAATGTTGAGGAGGGTCGCAAACATAAATTTGGCAAAAAAGGCGGCCTTGAAGCACTCGTAGCAGCTGGCGTCATGATGAAAGGCATGCTTATGGCTTTGGGACTCGGGGCCATTGCCCTGATGGCTGGCAAGGCTCTAATGACAGCTCTGATGGCGCTAACGCTTTCCGGTGTGCTCGGCCTTAAGAGCTTGGCCGGTGGCGGTAAGTCCACCACATATGAGATTGTAGCCAAGCCAGTTTACACCTCCAGCCATTCGCACTCTGTTACCCATGAGGATGGTCATGGTGGCCACAATGCGCACTTTGCCAATGTCGGAGGAGCTGGCAGTGCCAGCGGCTATGGATATGGAGGCTATGCCAGATCAATGCATTTGCAGCAGCCCAGTAAACTGCAAATGCTGTAGTAGCAATCCGTATAACTACTATTTTAACTAATATTAACTTATTTATTGCATTTAGCCAAACTGTAAATCCAATTTTACAAATGATATAAATTATTTATGACGATGCTTATTAATATTAAACAGTAATAATGAAATCATTTACACTTGCCGAGTTTCATTCCTGGTTTGGTGTCAAATGCAAGTTTATTTGATTTATTCCTAAACTTATTGAATGTATATAGATTTTCCAGCAAAACATGCCAGAATTTGCCTTAAACCCATTAAATAAACCTTACTAGGAGACGAACCAAATAAGAAGCTTTCTTGCACACTCTCCTTTTTATGAGGTGTATACATATAATAAACCATAAAAGAAGAGAGCAAAAATTCCGAATAACAATTTTATATGTTCAATATTACGCTCCGGCACAGGGTATACAAAATGTTAGCATCACTTGCACAGAACTTTATAACATTTTATAATTAATTAACAAGTAAATTCGGTCAGTAGGTTCTGCAGACATCACAAGGGCAAAATATAAATTAGCAGATTCATAAAGATTTAATTCTATGTCTTAATACAATTTTAAAGCTTTTGAGCTTACCCATATAAAAGCCAGGGAAATTCTATCTAGTTATTAGTTCTTTTCAAGCCTCCATGATGATGTTAGGCCGTGGTGAGCAAAATATATATATAAATTGTTACTAAAAACTAACACTTTTGTGTCAATAGGTATATTTTTTCTTGTTTACCTTTGCTTGGCATGCAAAGCAGACCACAATGTTGTCTCAGAGGATTCTGGTGCCCTCCTTAAATCAATGGAATCGTTTACTGCCATGCCATTCACAACGGAATCAGCGGTTTCAGAAACGAAGCTACCTGCTATAACTGAGCAAGAAATCTCTGTGGCTTCAACCAACGAGCCAGAAACCGCAAATGCAATTGAAACAGATGTGCGGCCCACGAAACGACCAAAGCGTCCCAATGCAAACAAACGTCCCGGCTTTACGAAACCCAAACCTCAACACCATCATGATCATACATATCCGTCATCGTTATCCGGCTCTTGGCCATTTTATCCCATGCCTGCACAAATGCCATACCCCTGTCCATACCCACAGCCTATGTTCTATCCCATGCCAATGTTTTCCCCCTATTTCATGCCACCATATGCATTCAATCAAAATATGACTAATGAAATGAAATCTCCAGTCAGCAATTTACAATTTGATGGCGTTGAATCAACTGAGTCGGAGGAAGAAGTGAACGCGGGAGAGTTACTCAGAAAGGCTGACTTCTGGGATAATCACTTTCAAAATAAGGAAACCAAAAGGAATGGCACAACTACAGTAAAGCCCACGAAGCGTTTCATCATCAGAAATTGGATTACAGACAAGTTAAACAAAAAAACAACAAAAACACCAACAATGCCGCCTGTAGTTTAACTCAAATAATATAAATTATCACAAAACACAATATTTATCAATTAATAGAGAGAACAATTTTAAAAGAAACAAAGTACTTCTAATTCAAGAAAAACTGTCAATCACACACTCAATAAATTGGTTTTATTAGGAGGAAATTATAAAAAGGTTTAAGGAAAAGAAATATTACTTAGCTTTTTAACTAAGAATTAAAACATAAATACATAAAAATATAAAGTAATCAAATATTTTATTATATTGAGAAAGATTTTTTTGTTTAGAAATGAATTGAATTTATATAAGTCCAAGATAATTTATATCTACGAAAATTTTGGATTCTAAACGCCATCGGCACACTAAGACCATCAGTGGCAAATATTGGCACTAGTTTATACATTTCCAATACTGCTTAAGAGATGAAAGAAATCTTTTCTTTAGTCACCAATTATAGGTCATTTTTTTAATACTAATTAACATGTTTAGGCGACCAGTATACTCCATTTTATTTATTTATATCTCAAGACATGACACAAGCAAATTACAAATTAGCAGATTCAAAAACACTTCATTTCACTTCTAACCCCATTCCGAACGTCAACGAATAGTTGGGTATATAAAAGCAGAAAAATTTGTGTGGAACTTAGTTCTCTTAAAATTTCTAACACGATGCTAAAGTCATACTGTGGTAATAAAAGCGCCTAAAACTATTATAAATTTTCAAATATAAACTTGCTCTTTTTAAATAGCAATACTTCTTCTGGTACTTTGCATTATATTCAAATGCAAGGCGGAGGAACATGTTGACTCGTTTGAGTTGCCATTCACAACGGAATCAGCAGTTTTGGAGGCAAAGCAGCCAACCAGAATTAAACAGGAAATCTTCCAGATTGTAGGCCAGGACCTTGAAAAAGCATATGCAGTAGAAACAGATAAAGAACCTGAATGTTCCAATGCAAATCTACGTGCGGACACTGAAGGACACAAACATCATAAACATCATAAACACTCAAATCATTTACCAATTTATTGGCCTTTTTATACCAAAGCTACTGCAACGCAATACCCTCTTTTATATCCAAATCCTTACTCGCAGTCTGTGTACTATCCTATGCCTATATTTTATCCGTATTTCATGCCTCCTAATGTATTTAATCCAAAAATTACTAATGAAAAGACATCTCCAGTCAACCATTTACAATTTGATGACGTTAAATCAACTGAGTATGCAGAAGAAGTCAATGCTGAAGAACTGCTCAGAAAAGCGGACTTCTGGAATAACCACTTTCAAATCAAGGAAACAAAAAATAATGGCACAACTTCCGTAAAGCCCACTAAGCGATTTGATATCAAGAATTGGATTACAAACAAATTAAACCACAAAACAACTACGACAATGGCACCCCAATCAACAATGGACACATTGTAATAATATGAATAACACGATGAAATATTTTATTTATTAAATAAAACATGGTTATTTTCTACACAGCTCAAATGTTTAGTTTTCTTTGAATTTAAACAAATTCTTTTCAGTAATAAGTACGATCAATTATAAATTTCATTCTTGAATAAACCATATTTAAGAATGAGCACATTTCAATTAGAGTTTCTAATCGTTTGATAAACTCTCCTAGACATGAATGAATATCTTGTTTGTGTTTAATTTCACAAAATCGATTAGCATGTTTGACCAGGCGATATTATTGACTTAAAAATTAGCAATTTTAATAAGTTAAGCTAATATATTTGTTTAATTAATAAGAAAATCACCCATATAAAAGTCTTGGCTGTCATGATAAAATCTTAGTTTCATTACAGCAAACATGAAGTTATTATACGGTTGTAAAGCTTAACTGTTTTGTAATACAATAAATAATGTGACTATTTTTATAGAAATATTGATATTGCTGATCCTAACATGCTGTTGTAGTTCAAAGGATTATATAGAGATTGCAAGCAATTCACCAACGAAACTCCCAGATATGAAGAGTACGAAAATAATACAGCTTGACTCTACATCTGTAATTTTAGTACCAACCACTACCCGAGAATCGCTAAGACTTGCCCAACAGACATCTGGACAACCGATTAAAAAGTTTTTCCAAAGAAAATGGATACAAAAATATAAATCTTCAACAACTACACAACCGCCGCAAACGATGTCGACTGAAGATACAAAATAAACATATGTATATTAACATATGAATATATACTACAAATATATAAAACAATCATACATGTAGTAAATTATTGAAAAACTTGTTTATATGCAATTGAACATTATAAAATAAAGTGTCTAAACATTTAATGGTTTTTAAAAGAGTTCTAATAAATGTGAAACGTAAAAGTTTTAAATTGTGTATTTAACATTTTTTTGTTAGCGTTTCAATTGGAGTTTATATTACTTTATTAAAACCAGTAACCTTTGCTCCAAGTTGATAGTTTCTTTTCTAAAACACTATTGATTATCTATGTATATTTCCATTAAATATATTTGAAAATTTTTTTTGGCAAGGCAATAATGTTTGTTTTAATAGTATTTAAATTCCAAACCACAAAAACTAAAAAAAAATTTGTCCACATTTTAATCGAGCGAATAGAAACTATTTCTTGTATTTTAACAATTGGTTTCACTGGCATTATTAGCAAGTTCGCACAGGCGTTCAAGAAGTTTACTTTAAAATTAGCAAATTTAATTAATGAATTTGCAATGTTTATTTAATTTATTAAGCTGCCAAGTATTTAAACTCCAAGCTGTGGCCCAAAGAAGTTATAATCTGCACAATCAAGATGGAGCTATATTATGGTAATAACATCGCAGAAGTGTTTGTTTAACAGAAAAATCTAATTCTATTTTTATTTTTAGCGATATTAATACTTCTTGTCCTTGGATATTTATGCAAAGCCGATGAACCTGTGGAACACAACTTTATACCTGTACAACAAAATAATGCTCAACTTGAAACCACACAAGCCAAAACAGCAGAGAATGAAATTAAATATGTGACTCAAATATCAGAAGAGAGCTTACTTGAAGAAAACGAAAATTTATCAACAGAGGAAACACTAAGATTTGCAAAGCGGCCTTCAAGGAAGCCTTTTAAGGGGTTCCCAAAAAGAAAATGGTTTCAAAAATTTAGGAAAAGATTCTCCACAATAGACCCAACTGATCCAACCAACCCAACACATCCAACAGATCCAACAAAGCCAACACATCCCACAAAACCTACTAGACCACATCCAACAGATAATACTAGGCCTACACATCCAACAAAACCAACTAAACCAACTAAATCAACAAATCCTACGAGACCAACTCATCCAACTAATCCGCATCTTACAAAACCAACAAAGCCATACCCAACAGATCCTACGAAACCTACAAAACCAACTAGGCCACATCCAACAGATCACACAAAGCCAACGCATCCAACAAATCCACATCCAACGAAACCAACTAAACCACATCCAACAGATCATACGAAACACACACATCCGACACAACCACATCCAACATATCCTACATGGCCAACGCATCCAACAAAACCAACAAAGCCACATCCAACAAATCCTACGGGACCAACGCATCCAACTAACCCGCATCCAACAAAACCAACTAAGCCACACCCAACAGAGCCTACGAGGCCAACAAAACCAACAAAGCCACATGCAACAGATCATACTAGGCCAACACATGCAACGAAACCAACTAGGCCACATCCAACAGATCACACAAAGCCAACACATCCAACAAATCCACATCCAACGAAACCAACTAAACCACATCCAACAGATCATACGAGGCCAACACATGCAACGAAACCAACAAGGCCACATCAAACAGATTATACGAGACCAACGCATCAAACGCGGCCAACTAAACCTACAGATTCAACAGATCCCACGGGACCAACCCCTCCTACAAGGCCAACCAAACCACATCCTACAGACCACACGGGACCAACGCCTCCAACGCGGCCAACTAAACCACATCCTACCGACCCCACAGGACCAACGCCTCCAACGCGGCCAACTAAACCTACAGATTCAACAGATCCCACGAGACCATCGCCTCCTACCAGGCCAACAAAACCACATCCTACAGACCACACGGGACCAACTCGGCCAACTAAACCTACAGATTCTACGGATCCCACGGGACCAACGCCTCAAACGAGACCAACTAAACCTACAGATTCTACACATCCCACGGGACAGACGCCTCCCACCAGACCAACTAAACCACATCCTACAGACCCCACGGGACCAACGCCTCCTACCAGGCCAACTAAACCACATCCAACAGATCCCACCGGACCAACGCCTCCAACGCCTCCAACGCGGCCAACTAAACCACATCCTACAGACCCCACCGGACCAACGCCTCCAACGCGGCCAACTAAACCTACAGATTCAACAGATCCCACGAGACCAACGCCACCTACTGGGCCAACTAAACCACATCCAACATACCCCACGGGACCAACGCGGCCAACAGGGCCAACTAAACCTACAGATTCTACACATCCCACGGGACAGACGCCTCCCACCAGACCAACTAAACCACATCCTACAGACCCCACGGCACCAACGCCTCCTACCGGGCCAACTAAACCACATCCTACAGATCCCACCGGACCAACGCCTCCAACGCGGCCAACTAAACCACATCATACAGACCCCACCGGACCAACGCCTCCAACGTGGCCAACTAAACCTACAGATTCAACAGATCCCACGAGACCAACGCCTCCTACCGGACCAACTAAACCACATCCTACATACCCCACGGGACCAACGCGGCCAACGAAACCTACAGATTCTACAGATCCCACGGGACCAACGCCTCCTACTGGGCCAACCAAACCACATCCTACAGATCCCACGGGACCAACGCGGCCAACTAAACCAACCGATTCCACAGATCCCCACAGCGACCAACGCCTCCTACCGGCCCAACAAAACCACATCCTACAGACCCCACCGGACCAACGCGGCCAACGAAACCTACAGATTCTACGGATCCCACGCGACCAACGCCTCCTACCGGGCCAACTAAACCACATCCTACAGACCCCACAGGACCAACGCGGCCAACGAAACCTACAGATTCTACAGACCCCACGGGACCAACGCGGCCAACTAAACCTCCCCAGATTCCACAGATCCCACGGGACCAACGCCTCCTACCGGCCCAACAAAACCACATCCTACAGACCCCACAGGACCAACGAGGCCAACTCAACCTACAGCTTCTACAGACCCCACGGGACCAACGCGGCCAACTAAACCTACAGAATCCACAGACCCCACGATACCAACGCGGCCAACGAAACCTACAGATTCTACAGACCCCACGGGACCAACGCGGCCAACTAAACCAACCGATTCCACAGGTCCCCACGGGACCAACGCCTCCTACCGGGCCAACAAAACCACATCCTACAGACCCCACGGGACCAACGCGGCCAACGAAACCTACAGATTCTACAGACCCCACGGGACCAACGCCTCCAACGCGGCCAACTAAACCTACAGATTCCACAGATCCCACGCGACCAACGCCTCCTACCGGGCCAACTAAACCACATCCTACAGACCCCACGGGACCAACGCGGCCAACTAAACCTACAGATTCTACGGATCCCACGCGACCAACGCCTCCTACCGGGCCAACTAAACCACATCCTACAGACCCCACGGGACCAACGCGGCCAACAAAACCTACAGATTCTACAGATCCCACGGGACCAACGCGGCCAACTAAACCTACAGATTCCACAGGTCCCACGGGACCAACGCCTCCTACCGGGCCAACAAAACCACATCCCACAGACCCCACGGGACCAACGCGGCCAACTAAACCTACAGATTCCACAGATCCCACGGGACCAACGCCTCCTACCGGGCCAACAAAACCACATCCTACAGACCCCACGGGACCAACGCGGCCAACTAAACCTACAGATTCTACGGATCCCACGCGACCAACGCCTCCTACCGGGCCAACTAAACCACATCCTACAGACCCCACGGGACCAACGCCTCCTACCGGACCAACTAAACCACATCCTACAGATCCCACGGGACCAACGCGGCCAACTAAACCAACCGATTCTACAGATCCCACGGGACCAACGCCTCCTACCGGGCCAACAAAACCACATCCTACAGACCCCACAGGACCAACGCGGCCAACTAAACCTACAGATTCTACAGACCCCACGGGACCAACGCGGCCAACTAAACCTACAGATTCCACAGATCCCACGGGACCAACGCCTCCTACCGGGCCAACTAAACCACATCCTACAGACCCCACTGGACCAACGCGGCCAACTAAACCTACAGATTCTACGGATCCCACGCGACCAACGCCTCCTACCGGGCCAACTAAACCACATCCTACAGACCCCACAGGACCAACGCGGCCAACGAAACCTACAGATTCTACAGACCCCACGGGACCAACGCGGCCAACTAAACCTACAGATTCCACAGATCCCACGGGACCAACGCCTCCTACCGGGCCAACAAAACCACATCCTACAGACCCCACAGGACCAACGAGGCCAACTAAACCTACAGCTTCTACAGACCCCACGGGACCAACGCGGCCAACTAAACCTACAGAATCCACAGACCCCACGATACCAACGCGGCCAACGAAACCTACAGATTCTACAGACCCCACGGGACCAACGCGGCCAACTAAACCTACAGATTCCACAGGTCCCACGGGACCAACGCCTCCTACTGGGCCAACAAAACCACATCCTACAGATCCCACGGGACCAACGCGGCCAACTATACCAACAGATTCCACAGATCCCACGGGACCAACGCCTCCTACCGGGCCAACAAAACCACATCCTACAGACCCCACAGGACCAACGCGGCCAACTAAACCTACAGATTCTACAGACCCCACGGGACCAACGCGGCCAACTAAACCTACAGATTCCACAGATCCCACGGGACCAACGCCTCCTACCGGGCCAACAAAACCACATACTACAGACCCCACAGGACCAACGCGGCCAACTAAACCTACAGATTCTACAGACCCCACGGGACCAACGCGGCCAACTAAACCTACAGATTCCACAGATCCCACGGGACCAACGCCTCCTACCGGGCCAACAAAACCACATCCTACAGACCCTACAGGACCAACGCGGCCAACTAAACCTACAGATTCTACAGATCCCACGGGACCAACGCCTCCTACTGGGCCAACCAAACCACATCCTACAGATCCCACGGGACCAACGCGGCCAACTAAACCAACCGATTCTACAGATCCCACGGGACCAACGCCTCCTACTGGGCCAACCAAACCACATCCTACAGATCCCACGGGACCAACGCGGCCAACTATACCAACAGATTCCACAGATCCCACGGGACCAACGCCTCCTACTGGGCCAACTAAACCACATCCTACAGACCCCACAGGACCAACGCGGCCAACGAAACCTACAGATTCTACAGACCCCACAGTACCAACGCGGCCAACTAAACCTACAGATTCCACAGATCCCACGGGACCAACGCCTCCTACTGGGCCAACCAAACCACATCCTACAGATCCCACGGGACCAACGCGGCCAACTAAACCAACCGATTCTACAGATCCCACGGGACCAACGCCTCCTACTGGGCCAACCAAACCACATCCTACAGATCCCACGGGACCAACGCGGCCAACTATACCAACAGATTCCACAGATCCCACGGGACCAACGCCTCCTACCGGGCCAACAAAACCACATCCTACAGACCCCACAGGACCAACGCGGCCAACTAAACCTACAGATTCTACAGACCCCACGGGACCAACGCGGCCAACTAAACCTACAGATTCCACAGATCCCACGGGACCAACGCCTCCTACTGGGCCAACCAAACCACATCCTACAGATCCCACGGGACCAACGCGGCCAACTAAACCAACCGATTCTACAGATCCCACGGGACCAACGCCTCCTACTGGGCCAACCAAACCACATCCTACAGATCCCACGGGACCAACGCGGCCAACTATACCAACAGATTCCACAGATCCCACGGGACCAACGCCTCCGACTGGGCCAACCAAACCACATCCTACAGATCCGACGGGACCAACGCGGCCAACTAAACCTACAGATTCTACAGATCCCACTGGACCAACGCCTCCTACTGGGCCAACCAAACCACATCCTACAGACCCCACAGGACCAACGCGGCCAACGAAACCTACAGATTCTACAGATCCCACGGGACCATCGCCTTCTACCTGGCCAACCAAACCACATCCTACAGACCCCACGGGACCAACGCGGCCAACTAAACCTACAGATTCTACAGAACCCACGGGACCAACGCCTCCTACTGGGCCAACCAAACCACATCCTACAGATCCGACGGGACCAACGCGGCCAACTAAACCTACAGATTCTACAGATCCCACTGGACCAACGCCTCCTACTGGGCCAACCAAACCACATCCTACAGACCCCACAGGACCAACGCGGCCAACGAAACCTACAGATTCTACAGATCCCACGGGACCATCGCCTTCTACCTGGCCAACCAAACCACATCCAACTTATCCAACAAATCCAACAGATACAACCATGGGAACTTTTACAACCGAAGAAACTTGATTATAAATGATTATTGCTAACGATCTTTTTAAAATGTAAAAATAAATTTAATTTAATTTATCCATATAGTGTTTTAAAGATACAGATTTTATAGTAATTTTATAACATAAAAGCTTGCATACTTTTAGGCATGTGAAATGCTTTTACGCTCACTCTCTCTTGGGGCTTTTGATATAAACAGATCTCAGGCACCCAAGTTGGCAACATCTTACTGTTGGAGTAGTTGATTGCGGTTTAGCGCTTCAGTTGGTGCTGAACAGTTGCCGACAAATGTTTGCCAGTAGTCGCGTGGTGCGTGTGAAATAACAACGAAACAAGAGCAACAACATCAACTTTAACAACCTGAAGATAAACAAAACTCATTCCAAGAGACCCAAGCCAAATCCACAACTGTAAAAGTGAAAGATGCCGTCGCGTTGTCGCTCGTAACTTGACAAGTTTAATTCTTAATATGATTTTCGTGAAATTTGTTGCTTTTGGCTGTACAAACAAGCGAAAGAAACTATCCCGGCAAGAGCAGAAAATACAGCTAATTAAACGTCACGCAACAACGAAAAACTGCCAGGCAGAATAATGCGTTAATTGATATGCACGTGAGTGTCTGTGATTGTGATTGCGAGTGTGAGTGTGAGTGAGAGTGTGTGTTTATAAATGTACACAACTATATATTTTGCATTTGCCGCAATGTCACCGGTACATCAAGCTGTAAGTAATCCAACAAAAATTATTGGATTGCAATGCAAATATTTGACCTAGTTTTCGATGCATCCAAGCAACTGGCTTGGCTGGCATGACCAGCAATAAACAGCTGGTTGTCTTCCCGCCCGCAGGCCAAGGCTACAACGGTGCAGCCTCCATTGACGGTGGTTTATCAACCCACAAAAACAGCCAAGCCACAAATGCTAAAAACCTGTTCCCGCTCTGTCTCTCGAGCTGCATTTCTCCCGTAGAAATCTTTAACATGTGCATGTAAAAGTGAAATTTGTGTTTCCCTCCGACTAGCGTGTTTCAGGCTGCTGTTTGTTATTTTATTTCGGCTTAAATAGTGTTCTTTAGTACTAGAATCTTAGCGTTTTACCCCTGCCTACTACTCGAATGAGTTATTAGCGCATGCCAGATGAGTATCTAAGTACGCTCTAATACCCAAGAACACAGTTGGCAACAGTCGGTCTCTTACCTAATTCCCTGTTGTGTACATTAGACTACTAATAAGCCGGTCTTAAAACCGTTCGCTCTTTTTATCTTCGGGCTTAACAAGTTGTTTACAAAGATGTAGGTGTTCTGACAGCCTTAATGATATGCCTATGTGCAATGGAAATGCATTTAATTGGTGTGAAATTACTGGGTTAACAATTAACCACAATTTGTTTCTTTTCAATTACTCTTTAAAACAAGCCTTTATTAATAAATACCGAGACTATGAGCTTCTTTAATTGCATATATTTGAATTGAGTTTCTCCGTTAGGATATGGTATATAGTCATTGCGTATAGTATTGTATACATATCGCTCGTTTACCAGAAGAGTGTCATAACTCAAAAAAAGTACGTTTCGAGATAAACGCGTTTAAAGTTTTCAAGCGCCATGTATCTCCATACAAGGTGGAGCGACATATTCTCTTCTCACGCTGTGTGTATTGAAGATAGGATAATGAAATTTTGACATAAGATAGATTAATATCCAACGAACATTACTGCATCATTAACTCAAAAATCGCGTTTTGACATAAGATAGATTAATATCCAACGAACATTACTGCATCATTAACTCAAAAATCGCGTTTTTTGAGTTATGACACTCTTCTGGTAAACGAGCGATATATATGACAAAACTGACAAATTTACATACTCGTGTGTTTGTTACGTAGCATTACTTTTCTGCAAGGGCTGCAAACGGATTTAATTTGGAAAATGTTTTCATTAAGTTAAGAGGAGTAGCTTAAAAATACTTGAGGAAATAAATGTGGTATTCCTAAAGATAATACAAATTGAATAAGATAAGGCGAATTAGCTAGTTAGTTGTCTTGTAATTTTATTGTAAAAACACTTTTAGGTTGTATTTTATATAGTTTTGAATCTTTATAATTGCACACAAAATCCTAATGAAAAAATCAAAGCTAACATTATTAAATTAATATTATTAGGACAATAAATGAACAAGTTCAATGTATTTTTCTACCATGCAGACTCAGTCATTTGATTCACGCATTACGATAATTAAACCGCCCTTCTGCAAGGGTAATTTAACACAGGAATTTGAGCCACACCGTGAAAATACATTAAAAAAAGTGACGCTTTTGTTTTTATGGTCGCTTTATCAACACGTTTTTGCAGTTAGACCTTTTTTGATGAAATAAAAGATTGAAAATACTCGTAATAAGATTTAATGCGTTGGTTGCACTCGCCTGCACAGAAATATGCTCGTAAAAATTAAGCCAATCTATTTGGGCTTAATAAGCCATTAGTAAGTCGAGTTGGTTAACCGCAACGAAAGTGAATTTGCTGTTGCTGGCTGTTAGATTTCTCTCAACGCAAACAAAAAGCAAGCACCACAAATAAATAATAATAATACGAAAAAACAAAAGTGCAGAAAATGGAATAAGAAAACTTGTATATAGTTTATAAAAATATTTGCACGCTAAACGCGATCGGCTCACAAATAACCACAGACAAAGAAATACAGATACAGATTGTATCTATAGGGGCTGCTGACAGACAGTGTGAGATTCACGCATAAAGTGAAATTAGTAATCTATTAGATTCATTCGCTAAGACATGCGATTAATGCTAAAGCTGAAACTGAAAGTTAGCATTTGATTCGCAAGACGAATTGCCATAAGATTTTACATAATAACCAGTAAAACATGAATACCAACCCTGGATTTCAACAGGCAATAGGATTCTGTATACATACGGGTAGCTCGAGTTAGTTGCTGTGTATAACTGTCAAATTATTATGCAGACAGCTCGAAAAATTGTCACATAAAAATGCAATAAAAATCTGACTGAATTGCTGTCTCGATGTACGTTGGTCTGTCCGTCTATCCGTCTGTCCATCTGTCCGTCTGGCTGTCTGTCTGTCGAGTTGTTTGGCAGCAGCTCTTAAGCGAAAGCTTGTTACCGAATTAAAATCGGGCCTGAAATCGCGACTGAAAGCATTTAGTTGACTTCCAAGTGTCATTATGGAAGATTTAATGAAATCATTATGGCGGTGCTCAGCATTTCAAGTGAAAGCTCAACCAAATCTGACCAAATGCTAATACAGCTTATATAAGCACGCAAATCTTTGAAATTATTAAAAGCCAAATCTCACGCAATGTTCTAGCTGCTATGCTGTCATCTCAACCGCTAACCTCTGACCGCTCTGTTGGCCACACACCGTTAGCCGTTTGCCTGGCTTTTGCTGAACCCGAAACAAAACAAAAAACAAAAAAAACATAGCACTTACTTAATTCATACGTAACCAAACACTGTGCGTACTAATAGTGCTTGTAATCTGGGTTCTGCTTACCTCAAACTTGTTTCTTGGCCATTATTTTGATGGCATTTGTTAAAGCGTTTTATGGTGATTTCATGTTTGATTACATAAGTCGTCGCAGCGGTTATTTAATAGAATGTCTTTTTAATATGAAAAGACATAACAATCTCAGCCGCGTCGTGTGCATTACTTAAAACACATGCCGTTCCTATGCGCCTAGACGACTTGTCAACAGTTAACAAGCGAGCTCATTAAAAATAATAAACATAATTCAAATAAAAACGCATGTGTGTGCGAGCGTCTGTGTATGTGTGTACAACAGTGTGCGTAATTCAATACAATTGATTTTTCTATACTAGACGCTACAAATTACTCTGCAGATTACATCAGGCAGGGCATGTGCACTCAGACCAAATCACGTAAAAGGCATTAAGCTGCTCGTAATTAGGTCAAATTGCTATTGTGCATAAGGACGATGCCCAAATCGAATATTCAATGAACGGCCATTAACTTGGTACAACTTTATTTCTGGCACAGTCTAAAGGTTGGCAGTTATTTATGGATTAAATGTTTACAGTTTTCTATTATAGTACATACCTCTGCATAGATTGCAGTATGCCATTTAGTATATTTATAGAGTTTATTTATTTATATTTAGTTGAATACAAATATTATAGCTAAATACAGATAACAAAGCTCTAATCGGTATATCTAAGCTTTTATAACAACTTAGAAAACCGATAGCAGCGTGGTGCATCTCTGATGATGCTTATAAAAAACAAAAAAACGACTAAGTATAATGTTATATGCAAAGTTTGACAAAACAACACATAAAATGTTCATATTTTAAAAAAAGTAGGTTATCTGCTACATGCACAATAGACTTGTAAAATATTACCCTAAACACAGTGCATAAATGAAAGTTAATAACTTTAGACATTTCAACTAATTAGAATAGCTTTTATCAAGCCTAACCGTTATTACATGTATTAATCTTTGAATACCACAGATTGCATATCACAAAATAACTGATAATAAAAACTATACTCTCATAACGATGACACATTGGCCTACAAAGTTTGTAATTTCAACTTTTTGATCAATTTTGGTCTTTGCAGCGTAAACTTGTCAGTGAGGCTCATTGTGAAAAGCGCAGACCGCCATTGGCAGCGTGAAGCAGGCAGCTCAATTGCACTTAAAACAATCACAGCTAACTGGAAAATGTAAACAAACGAAGGCAGAGCGGATAAACAACTTTCAGCCAAACACATCACAACACAACACAACGAAACGAAACGGGCAGCAGCTAAAACGATACCGATAACAGTTAGCGCAGCGGAAGAATCTCCATGCCAGCTCAAGTAAACCACTTCAACAAGTAGTATAATTTCGACGAAGGAAGGCGAGCGAACACGTTGCAATGCAAAAACTGAACGAAGCCGCTACCGTAACTTAACGAAAGAGAGAGAGCGCTATCAACCGGCAAGCAGCTTTTGGCCAGGCCATGATCTTGGCTGGCACTCGGAGCGCCTCAGTCAGTTGTCGGTCAGACGCGTACGCATGCGCACGTTCTTCAACGGATAGTCGGGCAGAGATACAGATAGATATTTCTATGCGGTATCTGTGAGATGCGAAATACGCGGCAGCCGTTAGGCCGTAGGTGTGTCTCGTGCATAGATGAAGTAATTGGTGGCCAGAGCTTGTTGGTGTTTTAGTTTGTCTCTGGGTTCGACTTAAAGTTAGCCAACGCAAATAGAAAACGTGCTAAATGCAGCAGCGAAATTGCAAACAGACAAAACAACGAAACGAAAAGAAAGCATTCGAATGCTGGCCACGCACCGGACAGATCCAAAGAATTTGTGAAATTTCGAAAATACTTTTTCACTCTTCACACAGTATTATAGTATTGCCCACAATCGAAATTAAAAAGAGTGTCAAATCGATGTAACTGAAACTGTGTTTGCGTGCTAATCTGGTTTTATGCTGCGAAAACATTTATAAATTGACTTGTTTTCGCCCACAAAGCGACAACTGTTGGTTATTGTCTGGGCCATTGATGGCCAGCCAGCTCCACTGAGCACGTAGCCCAGCTAAGTGCACGCCTGTCAAGCGTAACCAAATATATAAAAAGCATTGGATGGACAATTTGGTGCAATTGAGGTTTAATTGAGCAATTACAAAAGCCCAAAGGTGCAAATTGTTGAATGAAACTGAAATTGAAAATGCCAAGCCTTTCAGTTCACAAGAAAAACCCACTGCCCCATAATTGGGTGATAAGTGAGAGCCACCGCACATCCTCTACACAGAGCAATAGAAACCAGCCAGATCGCTGTCGCTGCTCCACTGCCTCAGTCATGGCCAATAACAGGCTGTTGCCACTTCTGGTGGTAATACTTTGCCTAATTCAGTACACTGTGAGTGTCAATGCGGATGGATTGGTCACAGCTGCAGCAACACCAAGCAGCAATCTGAGCTCTGCAGTCTCCACGACACCTTTAACAGCAGATCTCAGCACAGAAACAACGCCAGAGCCAGCGGAAAAGGAGGATTGGCAGCCCATACTCAATGCGACACAGACTCCGACCAGGAAACGTATTAACGCCAGCGATTCGCTCTTATTGCGCGTTGCTCGGCGCTTCTCCAGTGGGAACGAGCTGTGGGATGGCATCATACGGGACTGTTATCTGCAGCCGGACATGTCCTGCTTCCAGAAGAATGTTTACAGCTACTTAGATGGTGCTCTGGCCATGCAGAATGTAAACATAACGCAGCGCTTGAAGTTCTACCGGAATCAGGTGGAATACGAGCCGGAAAAGGAGAGGGAAGACGCCTTGAATGAGGCAAGATCCGGTAAGTGCTTGGCTTTGCGACCTATTCTGTAGTTACGAAACCAATTCAAATTAAATGCCGTTTAATTGTTTGTGAGCAGCGTTATGTAAGACTCGAAGCGGCCCTCGCCTCAATTCACTTTCGTTTGATACATTTAGTTTGGGGTAACATCGCATAGAGAGTGAGTGGTTTTTGTGAGCTTTTGTGATCACTTTTTCACAACTCGGCGGGCATTCGATTCTTTGCATTCGTTTTGTTTACATTTTTCTTGGCACGTTCACGCTTAAAACTTTCACTGGCTGAGTTTTGATTTGATTTTACGTACATTTTTGCTCGCACGAAATTCATTCATTCATATGAGTCACGGCACTCTGGCTGCGAGATTTCTTTTGCTAATGCAACGTCAATATTGAATGCAAACAATAACAAAATACTAATAACAATACTCCATGTCCATGTCCATGTCCATGTGTGATGCAAGAGTTCGCTGCAAAGTCTCTTGTCAACTTTCATTAGCACAGAACTGTCAATTTCTTTTCAATTTTCGCCAGTCATTCGACTCATAAATCTCTTTCCAATTCTCTGTCATTTGCATGGGAACTGTGCAGCCAGCCCGGGCCCGGAAACCCCCATCGAGGAAGTGTCTAATGCGCTCTACGGCAAAACAATCAAATTTGCCATGACACACGATGTAGAAGTTGATCTGCCGGAGATTGTCTTCAACGGTGCCACATTTCGCATCTCGCCCCGATCCATCGAAGGCAACGGGGTCATTGCCAAGCTGGAGCTCATACCCAAGCAGGTGGTACAGGCCCGTTTGCTTGGCACCATGATAAAGAAGAAGATAAGTAAGTGTAAATATGAATGCGTTTTTAATCAAACATGCATGGCATTGCATTGCACAGAGTCCGCTTTCAATTTCTGGTAGCATTAAATATGACATTTAACTGACTGCAACTTTCGTTTCATTAGACAAATTTCTACGCAACAAATTGCTGCTGTCTTTCATCGCATTGCTGCTAATTATCAAGATCATCAAAATCAAGTTATTCTGGTTGCTTCCGATCATTATTGGAGTTGGTGCTGCCAAGAAATTATTGCTCAAGTTCCTACTCTTCCTGTTTCCGGCCTTGTCGCATCTCTTCAAGCTGTGCTCCTACTATCAGCAGTCCTATCACGGCACCAAATATCATCACCATCATCACTTGATCAACCATCATCACACGGTATGTACCATGGAAAGAGAGCGAAACCAAACTCGCTTTCTTTTAACAAATTCATTTCTTATCACGGACTTTTGTTGTTGCTTTGCGTCGAAATGTCAACGAGCTTCATGAGGAATTTCATTAAAAACCATAGAGGCTGAATTTCTTTAGCTGTCTGTCAGCTTGTCGCCGTGCCCATCTATATATGTATTTAACAAGCTGTCCACGGTGTCAGCTTGTATCTTTTATTCTGTTATTTATGCCACGCACACGCCCAAAATGATAATTTTACTAACTGTATTGTCACTCGCCTACTCGCTTCATAAAGGTAATTAAAAAGGGCCCCTGCGTAATGCATGGAAACTCAATTTTAGCTAATTGAATCTCACCACAAGACCATTAAGAGAATGCACAACCCTGGCCCACAACTTAAAGAAGTGCGACCAACAACACCACACACACTCACACTTCTGGGTAATTCCATTGGGATGACAACTTGACATTCCATCAAATGAAATCCCTTCATTGCCTAGGTCTTAGCAATGAATGCCGTCGCTCTACAGGATTACAGATTAGACTCCCACTCACAAACAGACAGAGGACACGACACTCGAACACACATTCGTTGATATTTATGAGGCATTATTAAGTTGTGAATACGAATGTGAATACGAAAGTGAATACTCATTGCTCTGCACATGACAAAAGACCTAGATAATTGCTGGTACTCAACAGATAAACATCTCACTGCCGTATATTTTTATACCTTTAAGTCAGCAATCGGTTTTGGCTCAAAGTGTAGCAAATATATTGATTATTCCCACAGCTGAAGACAAAAGCGGGTCAACTGTTTATAGAGTCGTCATACCAGTTAGTCAATCACATAAAATAACCAACGGATTTCCATTTGAGGGGAAATGAATACTTAAAGATGTTCAATATTAAATTCAAACAAATTGATATGTTTGAGCTTAAATTTCACCTTAGTCTTGAATATAAGTCAAACTTTGCGAAATGTCAACTGACAGACGTAAAATAAATTATGTCAGGCATCTAATTTTACACAGCGTCTGTTGCTGATGGGAAACGCATGGTTTGTGTTAGTAAAGTGAGAACATTTTCACCAATTTTCCGCGGATGAAAAGTTGTTCCCCTACCTCATGCAGATAGCTGTGAATAACTCTGAATCTTAAGATGCGCGTTTTTATATCCTGCATGCCTTTACTGTCGCTGACATATAAGTTTAATATGCTGAACTTTATGCTGTAATCTGAGTATCTTTTTTTTAAGACATACAATTGCGCAATGTCTGTCTGAGACTGTCATACACACACAAACACACATCTCTTGCATTTATTATTTACGACTATTTAACAGTCATTGAACTGTTCCACATACATAAAGCGAAGAACATGGCATGAGTTTCAGAGTAACCGCTATAAATAGCAGTAAGCACAAAGGGCACTCGAATCGCGACAAGAAAAGCCCCAATAAGACCTTTTCAAAAACCAAATTTAATATATACTGTTATTCAAGTGGAGCTATCTTGCGCAATTTAAGCACTGTTTCTAATGCTGGGTATGTATCTTCTGCTTCCCCCCTTCGTTGCGACTTTAGGTGGTACCGCCTTGGCATCACTCTGGGGAGCATCACTCTGGGCCCGAAATCATATACACACATCCGCCCAAGGGGCATCCTTCAGCCTATCTGCATGGTGCACCCGTGCATGAGAGCTACGGACCTGGACCAGGACATGAGCACTTCGAGGGCGCCTGGGAGAACAGCGGTCCCGGACTGGGCTCTGAGTAAGTTAAAGCCTAGCGTTTGAAGTGCTATTTTTGTGTATCTGCCTGTCAATGTCTGTCTTTAACACACGCATCGTACACCACACACACCATTACAACTGTCTTCATCACAAAATAGATACATAGGCGATATTAATCGCGCTGCACACGTTGAGGATAATGCGCATTACTTTAAGCCCCACACAGCAAACGATGCTAACGAGTTACACGCCTGGGGCATAGGCACCACCCAGAGCTATGCCAAGCAACAACCACCGAATGCCCAGCAACAACAACCACAACAGAAACAACAACAACGTTGGCCCCACACACAACAGCAAAGACCACCAACACAGCAACAACAACAGCCACAACAACCTGGCTATCAAAAACTGCATGCCTCTAGTCAGAGTCTGAACAAATTACAATCGCAGGATAAGCCAAGGTATCCCGTCATACACCAAAAGCATCCGTACACACACACACGCACACACATACTCACACACTAACCAATATTCCATCCCGGCTAACCAAAATTAAGTCTGAATGAGCATTATCGCATTCTAACTCTCAGACCATAAATATCCCATAACATTTTAACTTTTTGTTTCAAGTTTTGAACATTTTATTTGATAATCCTCGTAGCTTATGGTTAAACATTTTGTGAATTTATGAAATTCACTCAACAAATATATAATGTTATACATGTATATAAATATTTTACACATTTTTTATATTTTATTTATTATTAATTTATTATTTGGTATTGAAAATTTTAATTTTTAAATTGGTCAGTGATTTTATTTAATATTTTGAATAGTTTTAACTAATTAATGTTGTTTAAATTAATATCTTAAAGATTCTTATATTTAGATCATGAAACAAAATCATTATAAGAATTCAAATATTACACGTAAGATTGGAAAATTGTATTTTCTTTGGCAATAAATTTCATTCTTGATTCATTCATATGAATTTAAAACTTAAAGCATTCCATCAAACTTTCTAAATGAAATGCATTTATTTGAGACTATTTCTTTATTAAATAGAATTATTTCTTTATCTTGAACAAATAATTTTTAAATGATGTTCCTCTTTAAATGATTTATTTTAATTCCTTATGGATCTCAGGTTTTAATAATAACCTATTTTCGACATTTCCAACCAAAAATATAAGCCTAAATAATAGTTTCACTTGATATTCATGTGTTTCGTTTTATTTTTGAGCTTCAGAAACATGAACTAACGCTGCAATTAGCAAATTTTCGGCAACTGTTTGTTTTAATATCTTGCTGCTAATTGAAGTTTTTTTTGTTATCAGTGTACAACTGAATGCAATTGTAAAACTCCTCCAAATACCTTTTGTAAATTCCGTGTAATTTTGGCAAAAGAGTGGCTTACTAACTGCACATGTTTGGGAATTGTTCCATTAGCAAGTGAGGAGCTTAAACAAGCAATAATTTGCATGAATTTCCATTTCGACTACCAATTGCAGCTCAAGGCCAGCCTATGGACAACACAGTCCTGTCTACGTACCTGCCCCCGGACCCGGACCCGGAGTATCAGCTGCTCACATTGCGGCACAGTACGAGCCGGCACGCAACAACCAGCCGCAACAACAGGAGCCTCAACTTTCGGTGAGTATTTTTGGCAATTGGTGTAATTTCAAAGGCATCTAGAGCAGCCGAAAAAACTGAACATTGAGCTATTTGCATGTCATTTGCCTCAATTGTAATACCACATACTGCAATTAGTCAGCTGGTTAGGTTTTCCTCTTCTGTCAGTCCATATGCTCGGTAGCAGCTCTGAGACAACAACTTAATCAACGGCACAGTTGGAGATGCAGTTTCACTTGCAGTTACTGCATCATAAATAAACGTCTCCCCAAGCGAAACTATTGACGCGTCTCTTGAAGTGCAAATGGTTTTTCTTAGTTATAGCTGGGTATTTGTTTTCACAGTTTAGTGTCACTTTAAGCGTTTCACAAATTGCATTGTCGTGCAGTGGGAGGGTTAAAGTGTTATGCACATATTTGGCACTCATCGGCCTGGTCGCAATGGGTCACTTGGTTGCTTTTCACTTTCAAGAGCCGAACTCTTGCGGTGCTCATGTGGGCCATGGAGGGCCAAGCCATAATTAAAATGCACTTTGCCATGGCCAAACGCGCCGCCACATAAATTGCAAAATCACTTGCTGTTCGTCTAAATTAAATGAGGGCGCATTTCACAAGGCCCCCCAATGGCGAGAAAGTAAGCTAATGGCCTGTCGACACCTGCTAACTTGGCTGCCGCGTCGAGGGTTAGCCAAAGAATAAGCAGTTAATGCAGGCCGCAAATGTATACCAAAGATACTTGATATAAAATCCAATGTGCAGCTCTTTAATATACCTTTCTTTCTGTTTGCCCGTACAGCCCGAACTGGCTGCACAGCTCAAGGAGGCCATTCGCATACAGGCCGAGCAGCGTCTGATCCAACAACAGCAGCAGATTCTGGAGCATCAGCCGTTCGTTCAGGATGGACAGGTTTGAAAGCTTACACGCACCGAACAAGCTGAGCAGCAAGAGTGACATTTTGCTTTATTTTACAGCCGCTTTATCCGCTCAATTACGATCCATTCTACAGTCCCATATTGCTGAAAATTGATAAGATCATCGAGCAGCTGGGCGTGAAGAACGAACTCTGCAAAGAGCGCATCGTCTGCAGCATGTACAAGGATCCAGCCACATATAGTCCGCATAGCAATTTCATATCGGCGGAGCTCAGTCGGTACGTATGAAATTTGATAGCCACTTTTACCCTGCCTTGACTTGGTTTAGTTGCCCAATGCCGTCGTCAGCTGTAATTAAGTTAAGCTCTTGCAGCTATTTAATGCTCTAATAGCTGGGCAATTGTAACATCAGCAAGTTAAAAATGCCACGCCATGTCAAATTCTAGCAGCTTTCGGTTGAGTTTAGGTGAAAACTTTAACTCAACCACGCAGCTGCAAAGTTTTTTCAATCAATGGGCAAAAGCGTGAAGGAAGAAAGTTGAAGAACCCACAACAACAGCAACAGTTCGTGTTTGCCATTTGTCACACTGCTCAACTGTTGTAGTACCTTGTGTCTTGTCGCTTGTGTCTCTTGTCATCTAATTGAACTGCTTGTTGCACATTGCACTTGGCCAGCCAAGTGGAAACGACAGACTGCAGCGCCAAAGAGCGCGTCAACTGGTGACACCCACTCCAACCATTTTCATAATTGACTGACGCTTCGATCACTCGAGCATGTTATAGCAGACATTTATGCAGATTTTTCCCAACAGCAGATAATTTGCCAACCTTATGGATTCATTTAGTTTTTAATAACCTGAGCTCAAAGAGAAGGTATTGAATTGGCGAACCTTTAAAGAGCTGTGTCCCTTTTAGACCTTAAGACTTTTTGTTGTTACCAATTAATGGAAAATATTCATCAGTGTGTGAAAGTCTTTGTTACTTGTGTTCTTGGCAACCTGCTGACACCGTTGTCTAGTTGACTTATTGGCTCCTCTCCCCTCATCCAATCAAGTAGCATGAAAATAGCAATTATTTCAATATATTGCTTTGCTTTCCAAAAGCTCATTTATGTAGCATAATAATAACATTAATCTAGCATTATCTGTATCTTACGATATATTTCTTCATATATTAAATTGAAATGTCCATGGCCATCCATCTTTGACCTGCTTACATTTGATTGAACATTGTTTGACCTTTCGCCAGTATCTGTTTTACTTTACACACTGCTCAAAATACGTCAACAAAATTAAAGTTTGTGGCTAAATTTAGAAATTTTGTTATTAAATTATAATAAATAACAATTAAACAAACAGGAAAATATTTAATATTGGTTTCTTTAGTACCAGTTGGTATACATTTTGTGTAGAGTTTGAATTAATTTAATCGAAATTCTTCAAATAAATAATGCTCTAATCTTAAGAATATTTTAAACTTTCCATTTCCTAAAATTTATACTCTATATCAATTTTGAAATGCTTGACTTTTTGTACAGTGTAGCGTAGAGTGTTAGCACTGGCCCTCTGACAATGCATCGTTAAATGGCGAAATGTCTTTGCAGTATTTTTGATAAGTTCTTCTCGACATTCAACAACAAACAAATACGCAATGAAAATGTGACTGACAGCGGCGACATTGTTGCATACTTTCAGGGTCGCTCCGCTTGAGTGTCTCGTGCGCATTGTGTGATTTATGAGTGTTTATGTTAATGGCACATCATTAATTAAATGCCCCAAGTGTGCTCAATAGTCTTATCAGCCTTCGCCTCTAAAGGGAACAGACCCAAAGGTCTAGCCAGAAGACACAAGCTAAGCGCAGTCAAAGCAAGACAAAATGTCCTCAATTTGGGCTTGAAGCAGAAAATTAATTAATATTCATAACTTTTGATTAATAATTGACAATAGCTTTGAGGCCAAGCATAGAAATTGCTTATCTATTTAACGCAGAAACAATATAGCACAAGTTCTGGCTCGACTGGCTCGACTGAGGTATGAACTATATTCAATATATTTATTATCTAGAATGCAAAATGTGCAAAGACTGAACTCAATTAAAGAAAACATGTTCGTTCAAATGTAAGTTTAAAGCAAAAGAAATTATACGTCGAGTTTCAAACAATTGATAAAATGAAAACATTGAAAAAATCGTGTTTTTGCAGATGGACGCAGATAGCATAAAGCATTCCTTTCAACGAAAGCAACGGGATGCTTGTGCATTCATTTGGGCAAACATGAATAGCCTGAGCTCCAGGCTCTGTTCACTGCCCCCAGTTATGCCGGGGGTATTTGGCGCTTTTTTGACCCAGCTTCATTCATTCATTCGTGTTGGGTCTAGAATTTTCGTCCCTTAAACTGAAACTCTAAACAAAGAAGCCCCACTGCTTTTTCAGTCCAATGAAATGGACCTATGCACAGTTTTTGGGTTGCCGAACACGCAGCGCAACTCTCAGCCAAGTTGCAAAAAGTTATGCGAAAGTTTTAGCTCCGGGAAATGCATTGGCAATGGCAACGTTAATTAAGAGAGTTTCTGGTAGTTTGCAATAATAACAGATACATCTGTTGAGCGAATCATTTCAATTTCAATTCATGAAAAACATATTTAGACCCTTTACTTTAAAAAAGTAAAAAGGGTCTATTAGTTTAGTGCAAAGAGGAAATGTGTGTAACACCCAGAAGGAGGCGTGGCAGACCCCACAAAGTATATATATTCTTAATCAGGACGACAAGACGAGTCGATATAGCCATGTCCGTCTGTCCGTCTGTCCGTCTGTCTGTCTGTCTGTCTGTCCGTCTGTCCGTCTGTCTGTCTGTATGAACACCTAGATCTCAGCAACTATAAGAGCTAGAGACACCATATTCGGGATTAAGATTCTCCTAATCAGTAAGCAGCACGAGTTTGTTTTAGATTATGGATACCTCCCCCCCTTCCCCCGCAAACCGCAAAAAGCTACTGCAGCCACAGTTTTAAATCTATTGATTTGTAATTTGGTATTAAACTAGTTTATGACATTCTCTATCGACGCTGTAAATTTTGTCGCGATCGGATAAGAAACAGCGAACATATCCCACAGACAACTTGCCGCACTAGGCAGAGGGGGGGTGGTGTGCCTTGCATACGCGGGTAGCTTAGTGTGTGTGCGTCTGATTGTGTTTGTATGTACATATACTCAAAGTAAAGGGTCTCCTACGGTCGGTTACGTCCGACTGTAGCCTCCGTCCCACTGATCTGCCCCGTCCCTATATTTTTTTCTTGTCTGTCTATTTCAGAGATACCAATGAGCTGGAACCTGTTACGCATGCCAATGAGGCAGTTCGTCGGTTTTATCGGCTGATACAGGCAGCCCGTGATGGGCAGGATCAAAAGGATTGCCAAAGTCTCTATCCACAGTGCAATATGCCGGCAAAATAAATTAATTATATAAGCCCATAAACGGGTGCAGTGCGAGCAAATATTTAAGTCAACATTTCCTCGTTAAAACGAACTGTGAATATGCGAATGTTAAAAAACTATTTGAGCATAATCTATTTGTTATACTTTAATTTATCTATGTATTTAGTTACATATTTATTTCTTTATGTATTAAGTTATTTATCTATATATGTATTTAGCAATTTATTTATGTATTTATAAACTTATTTATTAATTTATTTTTGTATAATTAACGTGTTTTTAAATGGAAGTATCGCATATAATACAAGTCTTAGCTGTTGGCCACATTGAAACACAATTAATATTCATTCTGATTTTGTTGCCATTATTTAAATTGTTTTTACACATTGGCAATTCATTTAAATATTCCACTTTGTGTACAACTGTAAAAACGCTCTGAGAAAATTATATTAATCAAAAACGAACACTTATAATGAAATCAGGATTTATATTAATTGGCAGTCGCGGCATAATGTTTAATTAATTAGTCGCTAGCAATATTGTTGAATTTATTTATTAGTAGATAATAAAACAAATTATCAATTATAATTATATTGCAAATATAATTTGTTGAAGAAATTCATTATTGGTGCAGAAACCTTAAATTTACCTTCTAAATACACGAAATTTACAATCTGCTATCCTTACTAAATATATGTATATTAATTACACAGGGTAACAAATTGTTTTGAGTGAAATACCCTGTAAAATGTTTTTGACGATCCTGAAGCGTTTTGGGACGCTGATTTCAAAAATCGACTTCAAAAAATTATTTGTCCGTACGTTTGCCAGATATCGGGTGATATATATTTGATCGATTTTTTTCAATGGTAGGTGCATTTAAACCACCATAACATCAGAACCACCAAATCGATCATCGTGAATTAGGATTCAAATGAAAGATTAAAGACGAAAAACACCCGAGTTACGCTGCATGTATTTTGGTCGCGCGGAAGGGCTGTTAAAATTCTGCGGCATTCTGCGGCATTCCATTCTGTAACCAAAATACATGCAGCGTAACTCGGGTGTTTTTCGTTATTCGCTTATAACTTAAAAACTAAATGACCAATATTAACGAGGGATATAGCAAAAAACGTGAAATTGATATGGCTTATGATATTAAAAAAAAAAAAATTTTTTTTAATCGAGCTTGCCAAAAAAATTACGTCTGAAGTTGAAAAATTTTCAAAAAATTTGATTGGAAGTGCCGTAGTTTTCATGTAGGGAGGAAACTATGTGTCCAATCTTCTTACAATGTATTAAGAATATGAAGGGGCATCTTTAATCTTTCATTTGAATCCTAATTCACGATGATCGATTTGGTGGTTCTGATGTTATGGTGGTTTAAATGCACCTACCATTGAAAAAAATCGATCAAATATATATCACCCGATATCTGGCAAACGTACGGACAAATAATTTTTTGAAGTCGATTTTTGAAATCAGCGTCCCAAAACGCTTCAGGATCGTTAAAAACATTTTACAGGGTATTTCACTCAAAAAAATTTGTTACCCTGTGTTATTTAAAAAAATCATTAATTGCATAATAAAATTAAGAAAAATCTAATGTTACCATTTTCATTTCATTTTGTTATACAGCAAAAAATATAGTTTTACATATCTGTTGATACGATACAAAAACATCTTCACAAAATATTTCATTCCGAAGGTTTTGGTTTAAAAAAATCATGCAGCTTCTCAAAAGCTAAAGCCAAAAAAAGGAATTGGGAAAGCAAAAAATAGAATGAGATATTTACAGCCCAAAAAGGGTTTCAAAGGTAAACACATGCTATTAAAATTAAAGCATAATTTTTCATTCTATATTCAGCAACCTATGGACAAAATTGAGAGTCTGAGTAATATTCCAGCATTCCTTTTGACAGACGGCTAGACGTTGATGAACAAAAGCAGAGACAGATGTGTGTATAAATAGGTTATCTAGGTTCGCCTTCTTTTCTCTGTTAAATTTATATATTAACACAAAATTATTGCGCCCTCGTTTACTTCCTAGCTACATATGCGTTGAAAAGGTAGTATAATAAAGTTGAACAAATGCATATTCAAGAGCTACCTTAAAAACCAGGTTTTTATATATTTTGGCTAAAAGGTATGTACGAATATAAATACATACACACATATACTATACGCACATTCTTTTCTGTTTACATGGAATTCAACATGCTGGGAAATCACTCATACGCAGCGCTATGCACGTAATAAAAATAACTGCCTTTGCATAAATCAAAGCTTCAAGGGCAGTACTACCAGCATGTTGCCAATTGTCGGGAGCTACTGCCGAAATTAGCAGGAATTCATTTGCATAAAATATATTTATTAACCGAGCTACCATAGACATTTGTGTGCATGCTTTGATGTCCTAAATGAACTCACTGGCATTAGAAAAGTATCAAAATGCTTAGCACAATTAACACGCTTTCACTCTTTCTAATACAAACGCAAACATTCTTATAGCAAGGAAAACAAAAACAGAAAAAACGAATAAAATTAACAGCAAAATACGGAAACATAGGCGACGCTGCAATGACATCAAAACACCAATGGCTAAATTGGTAGCTCATTAAATGCCACAAAAGTAGTAAAAGTATTTGGCCAAATTCCAGCTGGCTCTGTACTCTTACTCTGTACTCTGGGCCCGCCCTCAGCCAAACATATTGTCACATTTCAACGAACTGCGGGCTTGGCTTTATTTTTGGCCCACGATTATATTTCCGTTATGCGAGACCTATAACAATTTTATTGGAGAATTTAAGAAATCGTCATTAGACAGCAGAAAGAATTCGTGGACAACACGACATTCGTATGCCCTCGAAGGAACAGCTGTTATAAATAGCTAAAATTTGCGTAATAATAATAAGAAAAAGTTCAAGAAAAATTTTGATAAATGCAGTAATTTAACATGCAAATTTGTACTTACGTGAGTCCATAATATTTGCTATAACACATCATTTAAATAACAGTTGTTAACAGACGAAATGATCAAGTTACCTTGTTTTTCTGAAAGCAAATGTAATACTTGTGTTATTTTTATTTTCAAAAATTGGATATTTTTTATAATATACTTAAAATTTGATATCACCTCCGATTCACGAAAATGCTGAAAACAATATTATTATACCCTGTACCCATTAAAAATGGTAAAAACCATGGTTAATAACTTTGTGTGAATGTATGTAACAGGCAGAAGGCATTTCCAAATTTCATTCTACTATAAAATTTAAGATTGTACTGATTTTTTTTGCAATTCATATAAATTTGATTGGTATGGTTTGTCGTCATATGAAGCCAGAACAATGACTTCAGCTAAAAAATAAATTTTGTAGCCAAGTGTAATCAATATTGGATTTATTGAAATGGAAACTTTTTCTTTTTGCCGGCAAGTACAAATACAGGCTCAGTCTGTCTGATACCTGTAAAACTTTTAAAGCATTAAATGTAGCATTAAGGATATATTTTATTTCATGTACTTTAAAAAGCAGCAACTTTTTCAGCTAACGGTGAGCTGAACAGATTTACTGTCAGTGCATTTGGTTGGCTTTAGAAGCGGCTCTCTGTTAATGCATCGTGTCAGAGCAAGAGATACAAATGAGTTGGGTTCGAGCTGTATCGCATTCTAATTGAGTTTCCAGGCACGCACATCGATTGGAAGCTCGGGCCGTTGTTTTTACGACACCCCCGTTACCGAAGAAGCCATAAAATAACTTTCAATTATGTGCGGCATGATATACGATGAGTATTATGCCTAGAAGTGCATGATTAAACCACCAACAGACTGAAATGCCCACCCAACCCTAGACACGGAGTCATGCCCATAAGGCCCACAGAACGATAGACTGAAAAGGCGCACAGGGAGAACCCACAGGTGGCCAATGGTGCAGGTGAAACTGCCGTAACTTGCGCTTTCCATGACTTTGACAACAAAACGCAATGGCCGCTAAAGCTGGACAACAAAACGAAACTGGCAAAGAGACGCGCGTACGCCGCATACGCAATTCAATTAACAAAGTACCGACGTATAAAAACCAAGCGCTGCCCGGCCGACATTTGCATAACCCATTGAGTCGCCAACGCGTGCGCACCGAGCCGAATCGCCAGAATTCCACATACGACATTCGATATCTCTCACCAATCCCCCCACTCAGTGAAAGCGCAAGGATGCCGAGCTACACCTGGCTAATCGTCGCTTTGACGGCGCTGGCCGCCGTTCAGGGAGCCCCAAGCCAGACGCCGATGCAGACGCCTCAATCTGCCACACAACTGGCGCTGGACATGTACCACGGCTGTCTGAAGGATCTGAGCGTGTCGTGTGTGCGGCCCAAGGCGATGCAATGGTTTAATCTGGCCCTGCAGCAGCCGGAAGTCAAGCTTACGGAACGTCTGTCCATCGTGCGCACAGCTCAGCCGGAAGCTGGCACTTCAACGCGTGCTCTGAGTGGCGAGCAGCAAATGTTCGACAATATCGACAGTTATCTTGGCAGCCATGCGCTCAGAATTCAGGCGCCCGAGTATTTCCGCAGCTCCGAGGCACGCTCCTTGGTGCCCGACTTCCTCATGGAGAATCCACTGACCCAGGGCGGCATTGTGCCCCTTGCCAGCGCCAACGAGGGTAAGTCAAGTGCGAGCGGAGTTTCGTATGTGGCAAGTGAAACCTGACTTGAATGTTCTGCTTTTAGGTCGCGGCATGATACGCAAGGCCGTGCTGCCCTTCCTGCTGGGTCTGAAGCTGAAGACCACGGTGCTGGTGCCCCTGGCCCTGGCCTTGATTGCTTTGAAAACCTGGAAGGCCATGACCTTGGGCCTGCTCTCGCTGGTGCTGTCTGGCGCCCTGGTCATATTCAAGATAGCAAAGCCAAAGATTGTCAACTATGAGGTGGTGCACTATCCGCACCACGTTGACCATGTGGTGCCGCATCACATCGAGCATGTGGTGCCCCATCACATTGAGCACATTGTGCCACATCACATTGATCATCATCTGGATCATCATATCGATCATCATGTGGATCTGCCAGTGGAGCACATTGAGCACTTGGAGCATCCGGCACCCGCTTGGGATCCACATGCCTGGGCACGCTCCTCCCAAGAGCCACAGGATGCACAGGACATGGCCTATGCAGGCCAGAAGAGGCGTTAAGACATCGAATGGAACAAGCTGCGACTTTATTTATTTGAACTATTTTAAGTAGTTGGTGCGCCTGCTATGCGTGTTGTTTTTATTTATTTATTTATTTATTTATTGTTTATGAGAATTGTACAAAAGAGAACTAAAACAAAAAGCAACAAGAGAAATTCCTGCAAATTGAAATGGCAACAAAAAGTCTATATGTATTGCACACACGGAATCCAGCTGGAGTTCCGTGTCGTTTCTGTAAATATTTATGCAATAAAAGTATGCTGAAGTCATTCGGCTAATTGAAGGTATTGAGAGCAAAGTTTTGGGTCTGGGTAATTAGCAAATTTAACAGCCTCTTAATTAGGGTACTTTTGCAACTTTCTGCTGCTCCGATTATCCCAGACCTGCCACACTGAACATCTGTTCAGTTGACCACAAGCAGCTCAAGATTTTCAGCTGAAAATGGCCAAGGGAAAACCTTTTGAAGGCGACTCAAGAGCAAAAGTGTGCGAACTGTGCGTAACGGAAACAATTTCAAGTGCATCTCAACGAAGTAAATGGTCCTTGAGCCAGCAAATTGAAAACCACAAGCCAACTGCCCGGAGCTACAGCCATTTTGGTTTGGAAAGTTGCGATGAATGTTGAATGTTAGTTGACGGCTCTGCACGACCCTCAGTTGAGAAATAAGTTGAAATTGCTTTAATTTTCACATTCAATATCAATATCATCAACAGCCTTTAAACGCACTCGGGGCAATTGGGAAAGTTACGCCGTGACAAGCACGCCACGTGCAACAATGCAAAATGGCGCTGGCGCCAACTGCAGGGCCAATAGCGAGAAATGGCTTCATCGATGGCCAAGAGTTCATTGATATTTAATGACATGCACTTGTCTGATACCGTTTGTTTGCCGTTTCTACGCAACAATGTAAAATGTGAAACAGACAAAAAAACTTTTCCAATTTCATTGGCAAAGCTGCGGCAAATGTCGAACCTGGACATCTCACAGAATGCGCTCAGAATTGCAAATGAAGCGCTGAAGTGTGGAGAAACTTTAGCTTCATAAAAAACACCATTCAAACAACAAAAAAAGATATATTCCCCCTGATATCAATTTAATGTCAGCAGCTAGCCAACAGCGTAATCAATATACGAAATTCATAATTCACGACCAACATATCGAAATTCAGATCATGATTTTGGCGTAGGCTGTGCATGGCTAAAGGATTGGAAGTGATTTTTGGGCACCTAGCGTTTCACTTTCGCTTTCAAGTCGGTGGGAAAAACACTTTCTATATCATTGGCATGTGCATGTTGTCACTGGGATTGCTCAATTTGGACTGGTTAAGACATCTGGGGCTTAATTATTAATTATGAATTGAACAGTTTACAATTAATTGCACAATTTGTCGTGCGTCTGCTGTATAAAATTATGCGCTGCGTTAAATTTATAGCTAGTTTTCCGCAATCGTTGAACGGATTATGTTCATAAGTGCTGCCTATGTTTTGGTTTAACTAATGAGTGTCTATTTCAGGCACAACTTTTCTATTAGTATGCGAACGCTAGGGGTTCATTAGGAAATACATATTTTCTCTTTGATTGCTGCTCTACTTTCATCAAATTAATTAGCTCCTGGAACAGGTCAAATGTGCGCCCTAAGCACCAAGTTTGGCCGTCATATTTAACCTTTTACGGCATAGAAATTCCAGCTAGTATGTTGGCCAAGACTTTGAAACTTTAGCAGGGAAATGCAATTGATGGAAAATCAAATTCTCCAATGAAACGCAACACTGCCACAACGACATAGACATTGCCGGCACGCGTTTGAAATAAAACCGCATAAAGCATACGACACGTGGTACCGAGGCACGCACAAGAGCTACGACAAAAGCCGCTAAGCGCCGTATGCCAATAGCAGCAAAAGTCAATAAGCAACAGCAACAGCAACAACAAGTCACTTGCTGGTCTGCCTCTTTTGGCGTTTTTGCTTCATTTACGTCTTCTTCCGCCATTTTTATTTTCGTGTTGCTTTTGAGCCGCCATGCGTTGCGTTGCGTCGACGTCGTACGAGCAGACGGAGCAGCGCCAGCCGCTGGCTTTGCAGTCAAAACATGGGGGAGTATAAAAATCGTGAACGATAGAAAAACGATTATTAAACTCAATTGTGCCAGCATTGAGGCGAGTTGTGTCGAGACCTAACCACAGTACAAAATGGCCAAATTGCTCCTTCTAGTCGTTGGCGTTGCGGCCCTGGCAGCGGCGCATGGCGCCTCCACAATGCAACAGCAGCAGCACCTGCAGCGTCTGATATCCGAGGAGCAGAGCAAGTGCGCCACCGGACAAGATTCGATGGCGTGCATCAAAGAGCGTGCCATGCGCTTTGTGGACAATGTGCTGAGCAAAGACAGCTACACGGTGAGCGGCAGAAATCAATGGAATCTTTGGTGAACATTGGCTTATGTTAACTTTCTTTGTTTCTTTGCAGCTAGCTGACTTGGAGGTCCACTCGAATGGCCAACAGGTGGCGCCCGTTAGCGAGGCACGCGCCAGCAGCCCCGATGGTTTCTTGGATGCCATTGAGAACTATATTCAGGGACACGATGTTAGCATGAGTCTGCCCTTGGCCGATGCCAAAGTCACCGTCTCGGCACGCAATCTGGCCAATGACGAGCTGAGCTTGAACCTGCTGCTGAACAACGATGATGGCGCTGAGATCGAGGCCAGGGGTAAGAAGGGCAACATCTTCAAGAAGGGTGGGTTCTAGCAACAAGCACCCAAAGAACCTTTTGTAATGAACAATACTCTCTCAAATCACAGGCAAGAAGCACCGTCTACGTAAGCTGGCCATGCCCATTCTGGTGCTCATCCTGCTGAAGGCCATCACAGTTATACCCATGGCCATTGGCATACTGAAGATCAAGGCCTTCAATGCGCTTGCTTTGGGCTTCTTCTCCTTCATTGTCTCGGTTGGTTTGGCCATTTTCCAATTGTGCAAAAAGGTAAGACCAACAAGCTATTAAAACCCGCCATCTCTATTGTCTTTTAGGCATTCGCTGGATGTGGTAATTAGAGTGCGTTAGTGAGTTGTGAGGGCGACGGGTAAAATTGTAGCAAATACAGCAAATACTTTTAATTTCAATTAAGTGCCAAATGCATTCCCATTCACCATTCACGTATGTATTCGCATATTCCCAGAGAGCGTGCGCGCTGGGTAAGTCGAGTCCAAACCCTCGCCCAACAAACAAAACCCCCCAACACACTCAAACCCCCAAAAGCACCACCACTTCCAACCGTGCCTTCAAATTGTTTGCTATTTTCGTTATTAAATCATTAACTTTGTATTCTTCTTCAAACCCAGATTGCCCATGATCATCACCACACCGCACACATCACCGCCCATGGCCCCTGGGATGGTCGCTCCTTTGGAGCTCTTCCCGTGCCCGTGGTGGAGCAGCCGATGCAGCAGGCCCAAGATCTGGCATACCAGGCCTATGCTTAAGTCCTACACTTCCAACAGTCGAGAGTGAGCAGAGCACAAACTAATTGTTAATTGTTAAAAGTTTTTTGTGACTTTGTGGAGCATCCAGCAACTGGAGAGCGAGGTTGCCCTCAATTCTTTAGACCCTACTCTATGTATAACTATTTATTTAATATTTATTGAAAACACTGAGAAAAAACAAAATGAATAAGAACATGCAAAGCAGCACAATAAACTTGCAGCATAAATGACTTTTAAATTAAAATTTAGTCTATTAATTGCATTATCTCAAAGAGATTCATTGAGCTGTCTAACAGCCATTCAATCAGAGTCTTGTGAACTTGCCCTGGTTGTCTGTAAGCACAGGGAAATCCTACATCAATCGGCTTGCTACTGGTCCAAAGGGAACATTTTTGACTTGGCTGAAATATTTATAAGCCATCAGTTGAATGTCCTAATTAGCCATAATTTAAGCGCCTCAAATTCTTTGGGTCGAAATCTAATTAAATATTCCAGTCAAATGCGCAATGGCTTGGCCTTAGCGTTGGCGAGTCGATTAAAATGATGAACTGCGTATAATTTTAATTTTTAAGCTAACTGATTTTCACTTGCGCGAAAGTTGTCCATAACCACGTGCGGAGAGTGAAAGTCTTTAAGACATTCTTAACGAGGGCACGAGCTGCACAACGAGAGGTTTATCTTGACCAAGACATGCATTGAAGCTTAAGCAAATTTCCAGCCCAAAACCCAAGGACCATTCGAATGCCTGAAATTCTGAGATACATTCGAACGCATCCGAATTTCATTTAAAGCACAATCAAATTGCCTCGTGGTCCCTTAGTCGCCAGGCTTACATTCAGTCTAAGCGCATTCTTATGCCTCCCCAGCGCCTTTGCCAGTTGCAAAGTGGGAAAACTTGCCACAAATCCATAACCACAGCTACAATTTTTATTTTATTACTTAAAGTCTCGTAGGGCAATGACAATGTCGTCTTTGTGAAGTGGAGGAAGCAGTCTCTTGCCTCACTGCGTCGCTTTCATCACAATTTGTCATTCAGGAGCACGTTACATGGAGCATATGAAAATTTATTGTGTTTTGTTCGTTTTCTTTATTTTTTGTGTATTTTGTATATTTTGGCACGATTGGAGCAAAGTGTGGCGCTTGTGAAATAAACATGAAGACGCTGAAAATTTCTTTTATTGGGTGATAACAGATCGTGTGACGGCAATACCGACGACACCTATTGCATTATTCAGAGTATCAGTTAGGTAATCAAACGCCATCTACTATTAGGGATTTGGCATTGTGCACTAAATGGTTTAATCCGCTTTTTAAAATTACATAAAATTCAGAGTGTATTGTAATTCAAAGTAAGGATACTATAAAGCTAGACTAAAGGATTAAAATCTGCATAAATTTAGTTCAGATTTAAAAACAAACTTTTAAACAATCATGCTGGAATGGAAAGGAACAGTTACCATATTCAAGTAGACAGATAACTTTGGCCTGCAGCGGTCTAATAAAAACTTCGTAGCCCAATATTTGGCAATGTAGTTAGAAAAGTTAACAAATTTAATATGAATATGTATAAACTGGAAATCACACACAAATCGATAGATATTTTCCTCATTTTTATTCATATATAAGTATTTTATTAAAAAAGTTTTAAGCGTCAAAGATATAAGCAAATATTTTTTTTTGCACTGTGTTTTGTTACTGTTTCAATAACCTTAACATTATTTCTATGGTATTTTTATACCCTGTACCCATGAAATGGCTGAAAATATACTTAGTTAATAACTTTGGCACTAAAACTATTATTATGATTATGAATTTGTAATAAAATATAATTTTTAACAATTATTGGCCATATGATTTTTAATACCGTAATTAAAAAAGTTTTTAATAAGGAAATTAAATTTCAAAGATTGTGTTCAGAGCCTAATATAATAGGTCATAATGCTGCATTAAAAATAAAAATATAGTTTATATGAAAAATCTAATTAATAAACAAACTAAATTTGTTCATAGGACTTTTGCCATTAAATATATAGAAACCTTATATAGTTCTATAAATTTCAAGAGTTACTGTTAAGCGACGAATGTTTTGAAGCCACGAATATTTTAAAATTTATTGCTTGGCACAATTGCAAATATATAACCAACTAATTGTGGGGTGTGGCTAGACCAAGGGGCAGCTTCCCTTAAGTATAATCGATCGCGCAACCTCAAAGCAGGACAGACTAAGAGCGACTAAATTAACCAATGCCGACGGCAAATGCAGAAGCTAAAGCGTTTACAGAGAAATTGAGCGAGAAGCGCTGCCGGCAGGAGTTAACATAGTAACTAACAGGGAGAGATTCAGGGAGAATTTACAGTGATACATGTTCTGTTAAATTGTGTTTAGGATGATTGGACTGCTGCTGCTCCCGTCATCAACATTTTAGTGATGTAATCCAAATCAATTTTAATGCTTCCCTATCTTTTTTTTCAATTGACCTACATAAGAATGCTGAAATCGCCTGCCTTCCGTTAAAACGTGTCAAATAAAATATGCTGAAAATAAAACCAAAACAGCAAAAATCAGTTTCGTAATCTCCAGATGCATGGCAAATAATAATAAGTGAGAAAAAAGCAGTTCCGCCTTTACGAAAAACAAATGTCCCAATCCAAACCGATGCACACAAAAAAAAAACAACAGCCGAATACCCAAAGTGTAGTCGAGTTCCGTACTGATTTCTTGCAATCGAAATTTGACACAATACGCTGAAATATGTACGTGCCCTGGACCTGGAGTCTTGGGTCTGTGGTCAGTCTTGGGTATGGCTTTCTTGTACTCGCGTAAGAGTTAAGGGTCTGCATACTAAGTGGAAACAAAAGTTATTTTCTTTGCACGTCGTCGATAATGCAACTTTTGACCACCGAGGCGGGGGTGACTTCGATATGGAAAGCGAGAAAGCTTGCTTAGCGTGGGGAGACACTTGGCCCGATAGGCAGGCAACCCAGATATCGACGCAATGCTTTGGTGAAAAACTTTTGGACAGAGTCGGAAGAGTTGGCCAAGGTACGGCTGAGCCATGGCTTTCGTCACTCAACGCGTAGCTGTCCAAATAAAATTGTGCGCTCCAAAACTTGGAATGCATTGGCTTGCGGCAGCAAGAGTCTTTTCAGTCTCTTTTGGCGCCCAATGAGCGGCAGTATAAAATCGTGGGTACTCGCACAATTGTTCAACATTGTCGTCGCATCGACATCGCAGTGAACACTACGCGCTCTGGTAGTGTATGAACATCGATATCAAGTGGATACACAGATAGCATCGAATCACAATGGCATTCCGTTTCACGTCCTTCATCGCGTTCGGTTGTTTGCTGCTGCTGACGTCATCGGTTCAGGGCGCTGCCATCGACAATGCCGTCACTCCGCGCATCCACAGCTCCGAAGAGCTAATCTCAACAATTGTGGATAAGTGCTTCCATGCCAATGCCATGCATTGCCTCAAAGAGAAGGTGCTGACCTATCTGGACACGGTCGCCAATGTCGAGGAGGAGGTCAGCGGTCGTGCCTTCGATGATGACGTCATCGATAAGGTCATTGTGGATCGTGTCGCCCGCATTCTGCGCACAAACGAAGTGCGCGTCCAGCTGCCTGAGACCTTCTTTGCCAGCTCCGTGATGACTTATCGTGCCGATCGCGGCTTTGACTTGGAGCTGCCCAAAGATGAAGGTGCGTAAATCTATCTGGAGTTTAATTTAACGATATGATCTTTTTGACATCTCACTTGGTTTGCAGGCCGTGCTGAAAAGAAGAACAAGGACAAACTCTTCCTGCCTCTATTGTTGCTCATGAAGTTCAAGCTGAAGGTGGTCATGCCCATTCTGCTCGCCCTGGTCAGTCTGAAGGCCACCAAGGCTTTGATCTTGTCCAAGATTGCCATCAAGCTGGTGCTCGGCTTCCTCATCTACAATCTGATCCAAAAGTTGGGCGGCATGAAGATGAACATGGTGCCCATGCCAGCACCAATGCCAGCTGCTGAATACGGTCCACCCAGCACCACAGCCTCCTCGTACGATCCCAGCAGCTGGGAGCCCATGAGCGGTGGTCCATACGCTCGCTGGGACTCACAGAATCTGGCTTACAGCTCCTACCATCCCAGCAGCTCGTCCTCGTACTCTGGCTCAACGTCCGCCTCATCGGGCAGCTCATCCAGCTACAGCTCCTCCTCTTAGATCGAGCGCCAAGCGCTCAAACTGCCGTTGTTAATGTACATACCAAGGAACTGAGTACTTCAGCTCCTTTTCACAGACCAAATGGAAACCGGAACATGCCTAGGCCATATAATTAGTTGTTAAGTGTAAGAACGCGAGTTTAGCCATTCTTTTAAATTTCTCTCACCTTTCTAGTCTACTGCTACGTCTACTCTATAACTTTCACTTCACTTTCTCTATCGATATTTCCTTTCCCTACCTCTTTCCCTTGGAAATCGACCAAAAATCATGCTACCTATTTGATATATTATTTATTTAATTTATTAAAAATTGCATAAATTGAAAATGAGTGAAATAACCGCGTTATTTTATGGCGTGCTGCGGTTTTGGGTTTTTCAAGCGGAGTATTTGATATGATCGTAAATATTTCTTTTAAATGTTGTTTATGAAGTACAGCCGTTTTAACCTCAATTTTAGTAGCAATGAAAATTAAATCGTAAAAGTAAAAGTTTGAGTTAAAACATTCTACATTGGCACATACTTAGTAGTTGTTAAAGTGCTTCGCTTAATTGAAACATTGTATTTATAAGGGCGTATTTCTGATTTGCATGCTCTGATATTAGCGAAATTAGCGACAATTTCCTACCTAGTTTTTCACTTAATCATCACCAGAAGTCACGCAAGTTACGCTAAATGAATTATTCGAGCGCACGAGAAGTAAATAGAAGTATTTATTTGCTGGTTTACAAATTGAAACTTTTTGAGCTCGAAGTTTCAAACAAACGTTCATTTTCTACACTTTCGATATCTAACTATAATATATATATATTTTTTTAAGAGATAGGTTAGAACTTTCGCTTTCAAAAATGCCCAGATTTATATGCATACAAATTCTAAATTATAATAGCTTTTGGTTTAAAGTCAACTGCAGTTCAAACTACTCAGTTCAGCCCTAAAATTCATTTAAGTCGCTTCTGAAATTTGGATGGAAATATGGCCACCCAAGAGCGTTGCGAGGCAGCCGATTGCTTTACGAAGCACAAGATCATACCTGACATACTGCAGCTGGCGCCACCAGATCTGCTCAAGGTAGGCATACAAGAATGTGGCACTTGCAACACTTACACCCTTAATCCACTTAGATAACCTATCCGAGCGGAGTGGAGGCACACGACGGAAATGAGTTGACGCCCACGCAAGTCAAGGATATGCCAAAGCTGGAGTGGAAGGCAGAGCCAAATGCCTTGTATACGGTGCTGCTAACGGATCCGGATGCGCCCAGTCGCAAGGATCCCAAGTTTCGCGAGTGGCATCATTGGCTGGTGGTCAACGTGCCAGGCAATCAGATCGATAAGGGAGAGGTACTGACCGCCTACGTTGGCGCCGGTCCTCCGGAGGGCACGGGACTGCACCGTTATGTGTTCCTGGTATTCAAGCAGCCAAAGAAGTTGTCCTGCAACGAACCTCGCATACCGAAGACGAGCGGCGACAAACGCGCCAAGTTCAGCACGGCCAAGTTTATGCTCAAATACAAGTTGGGGAATCCCGTGGCGGGGAATCTGTATCAGGCGCAGTGGGATGACTACGTTCCCAAATTATACAAGCAGTTGTCGGGCAAATAATATATACTTATGTATATTATATTCACTTTTTGCGTTCCTAAGGTAATCAACTACCTGTAAAAAATTAAATGTTTCTGTGCTGAAGCTGCGCTGAAGTATACTAAGTACGTGTCCATAATTGTTTTGCCACACTCCCAGTCAGTGTTGGCACATCCGCTTTTTTTCCGTCAGAGCAGAGCGTATGCTACAAAACTGTGAAAATGCGGAAAGCGGGAAATAAACCCTTGCCTTCGCTTTTTATTAAATTTTACATATAAGGAACAATAATAGATCTGTCATCATTATTTTGATAGATACTTTTCCAATGTAACTACAATTATATTGTTAGGCAATTGAAGAATTTTAAACCAGCACGGACGTAGCTGATCAGCCGGACGCAATATAAAAATATTAGATATTAATCGCGGATGTTGTTTAAAGGTACGGAAACACTTAAGAATAACTTACCTGCTTTCTGAATTTGTCGCATCACTTTTTAGCTTTATTTTCATCAAAAACAGTTATTTTCTGAATCAAAACTGCCGACACTGCTCCCAGTCGATGAAGCGTTACCCACAACATAAAAGCGCAGCGTCAAGGCAAAACTAGTTTCAGTCGTAGATAGACCTCGTCGCAAGTCACAAAAACATTGCCACTGGCTTGGAACTTGTTAAAAGTGCATTGGCTTTGAGTTTGTAATCTGTTAAACAATTAAAAATGTTATTTGCTCTCGTGATAATTGCCAGCATTCTGGCCGTGCAGTCCAGCTCTGTGGAGGATTCATTTAAGGCCCATGCCGTGGTGCCAGATGTTATACCACAGGCACCAAACCAGTTGCTGAAGGTGCGCACCACAAAGAAAACCAAACACCTTACGAAACTAAACAAAAACTTTCCGTTCAAAGGTCACATACAACAATGGACTTGTTGCTGAGAATGGCGTCGAGTTTACGCCCACGCAGGTGAAGCAGCAGCCTCTGGTCGAATGGGCCGCTGAGCCGACGGACTACTATACTCTCATCATGACCGATCCGGATGCGCCCAGTCGTGCCGATCCAAAGTTCCGCGAATTCAAGCACTGGGTAGTCGTCAACATCGCCGGTAACGATGTAGCTAGCGGAGAAGTCTTAGCTGATTACGTTGGCTCTGGTCCGCCCAAGGACACAGGCCTCCATCGCTACGTGTTCCTGCTGTACAAACAGCCCGGCAAGCTGCAGTTCGACGGACCTCGCGTCAGCAACAGATCCCGCCAGAACAGACCCAAGTTCCATGTCGCGCGTTTTGCAGAGCATCACCAGCTGGGACATCCCGTAGCGGGCACTTTCTACCAGGCACAGTACGACGACTATGTGCCAACTCTGCACAAGCAGCTGTCCGAGAACTGAAGCGGCAATTTCTAATTCCAGGCATCGTCATTATTATGATTATTGAAATATAAATTTAAAAAACTATTCTTTGATGATTGATGGCAAAGCAAAGTGAAAGAAAACTCTTCAGTAAAGAAAAAATAAGAATGGGTTGTGCAGATCAGTTAGACGCGCCCGACTGTAGAACACCCTGTTCGCCTGCTGAACTCTCGCTGGCCGAACTATCACTGTCCAACTATCGCTGGTCCAACACTCAAAAGGCCGAAAACTCGCTGGCCAAACTCAGCTTTGTACTCTTTGAACTTTCACAGGCTGAGCCCTCGCTTGCCGAACTCTCGCGTCCCGTACACTCGCGACCCGTACTCTCTCAGGCCTAACTTTCGCCCACGTCTCGATGGAAAATCTTTCGTTGGCTAAGCTCTCGTTTACCGTACTCCCGCTGGCCGAACACTTGCTGGGAGAACACTTGCTGGGAGAACACTCGCTAGGCGAACTCTCGCAGGGCGAACTCTCGCTTGCCGAACTCTCGCTGGCCGAACTCTCGCAGACGCAACTCTGACTGCTCAACTATCGCTGGTCGAACTCTCTAAGGCCGAAAACTCGCTGGCCAAACTCTGCTTTGTACTCTTTGAACTTTCACAGGCTGAGCCCTCGCTTGCCGAACTCTCGCGTCCCGCACACTCGGTGGGTAAACTCTCTCAGGCCCAACTTTCGCCCACGTCTCGATGGACGAACTTTCCCTGACCGAACACTTTCTGGCCGAATTCTAGTTGAGCAAACTCTTGCTGGTCGTTGGCCAAACTCGCGCTTGCCGAACTCTTGCCAACCGAACACTCCCGGGCCCAAAACTCGCTGGCCGAACTCTCTATTGCCCAACTCTCGGCGGTCGATCTCTAGGAGGCCGAACACTTCCTGGCCAAACTCTAGTTAAGCGAACTCTCGCAGGTGCAACTCTCGTTGGCCGAACACTCGCATACCGAACTCTCATCGGCCGAACTCTCGCTGGCCGAACTCTAATTGATCGAACTCTCGCAGGTCTAACTCTCGTTGGACAAACTCTCGCTGACGCGAGCACGCGCTTGCCGAACTCTTGCTGGTCGAACACTCCGTGGCCGAACACTCGCATGCCGAACTCTTGTTGGCGCAACTCTCATCGGCCAAACTCTCGCTGGCCGAACTCTCGCAGGTCCAACTCTCGTTGGCCAAACTCGGGCTTGCCGAACTCTTGCCAACCGAACACTCCCTGGCCCAAAACTCGCTGGCCGAACTCTCAATTGCCCAACTCTCGTCGGTTGAACTCTAGTTGACCGAACTCTCGTTGACCGAACACTTTCTGCCCGAACTCTAGTGGAGCTAACTCTCGCAGGTCCAACGCTCGTCGTCTAACCCTCGCTAGCTTAACACTCGCATGCCGAACTCTCGCAGGTCCAACTCTCGTTGGGCAAACTCTCGCTGGCCGAACTCTCGCAGGTCCAACTCTCTAGGCTGATAACGTAGTCAGCAACTTATGTCTTCAGGCTACAACTTTATACAACTTGGTTTCCTGAGTGGTTTTTCACAATTTGCGGTTGTTTTGGGCATCAATAAATGCTTGTCCATATAAAATCCATATAAATTTGCGAGTTCTAGAAACTTGCGTTTGGTTTTATTGAATGTGGCATGAATGTGAGTTTTGAGTGGGGTTGGGATTCGACTTCAGTCTATTTGCCCGCTGCAGTGGCAAGCGGATTGCGCAGCACCAGGATGACGGAGTCGCCGCGCAGGAACATCTTGGATATGAAGCGGTCCTTGTTGACGGGCTTCACCTTCTTCTTGCCCTTGCCCGTGCGGGGCAGCTCCGTCCACATCTCCTTGACGTTCTCCAGCACCATGTTGCAGTGGCGGTCGAAGGCCTTGACGCGCCCCAGCAGCTTCTTGTTGTTGCGGCAGTTGATCAGCACCTGCGTGTTGTTCTTCACCGACTGCGTCAGCACCGACAGCGGCCCCGTGTTGAACTCCTCCTCCTCCTGCCGCGCCAGCTCCTCCGGCGTCAGCTCCGACTTCGGTTTCACCAGAGCCCTGCAAAGCCAAGCGGTTTAGTCACAGTGCAAACGAGACTATTGTTCACTTACATTTCAGCAAATATGTTTCGCTTATTCACAAATGTTAACTATTTTCTGCTTATAAATGCAATCGGGTGGTTTTTTCTCCTTTCTTTTGTTATTTTACCAAACGTTCTGCGGCCTCGCGGCTTTTTCCGGCTCTGCTCCGAACGTGTTGCAACCCTGAACTGGTTCAGTGAACTAACTCATCTACTCGCTCTGCTGTTTTACGTGCAGGGTTGCCAAACCTAAGGATTCTGCACCACTTTTGGTGCAATTTTGTATGACAAACTCTGTTGGTAAATCCAGTAAAATAATTAAATTTTTACCAGCTTTCTCATAAATTTAAAAAAATTCACATCAATATAGGCCTGTTTTCCCAACATTTCCTTGCCGTTTTTTGGTATACTTGTGTTTTCTTGAAAAAAAAATTGGCAACACTGCGTTGCGGCTCTACGTTCAGGGTTGCCACACCTAATTATATTGCACCAAAAGCGGTGTAGTTTTGCATGGTGAAATCAGTGCTTCGACTTGAGTCAAATTAAATATTAAATTAACAAAATATTCAATTTGCAAGTAAATAGCTGTAAATCTAGTTATTTAAAATATTTAAGTATATTTTAATTGTTTTAAACTTTTCGGCAAGTCTACACATTTGCTTGAACAACTCTACACATTTTTGTGGCAATTTCGCTCCGTGTGGATAAAAAATACATTTTGATAAACTAAAATTATTTATCATTACAGTAAAATGGCGCTTACCTCACGCTTCTACAACGATAAATATCCGGAGATCGAGGACGTAGTCATGGTCAACGTGCTCTCCATCGCCGAAATGGGCGCCTACGTCCATCTGTTGGAGTACAACAACATCGAGGGCATGATTCTGCTGTCGGAGCTGTCCCGTCGTCGGATCCGCTCCATAAACAAGCTGATACGAGTTGGCAAAACCGAACCGGTTGTCGTCATACGGGTGGACAAGGAGAAGGGCTACATTGATCTCTCCAAGCGTCGCGTGTCGCCCGAGGATGTGGAGAAGTGCACCGAACGGTTCGCCAAGGCAAAGGCCGTCAATTCCCTCCTGCGCCATGTCGCGGACATACTGGGCTATGAGGGCAGCGACAAACTGGAGGAGCTGTACCAGCAGACGGCCTGGCACTTTGAGAGGAAATACAGCAGCAAGACTGTCGCCTACGATATCTTCAAGCAGTCGGTGACGGATCCCTCCGTCTTCGACGAGTGCAACCTGGATGCGGAGACCAAGGAGGTGTTGTTGAGCAACATCAAGCGCAAGCTCGTCTCCCCGACGGTCAAAATACGTGCCGACATCGAATGCTCCTGCTACGGATACGAGGGCATCGATGCGGTCAAGGCATCCCTGAACAAGGGTCTCGAGCTCAGCACGGAGGAGCTGCCCATAAGGATTAACTTGATAGCGCCCCCGCTCTACGTGATGACCACAGCCACCACAAAGAAGACAGACGGACTCAAGGCATTGGACGACGCCATCGAGAGCATACGCGCCAAGATCTTGGAGCTCCAGGGCGAGTTCAAGGTGATTATGGCGCCCAAGCTGGTGACGGCCATCGATGAGGCGGACCTGGCGCGTCGCCTGGAACGCGCCGAGGCTGAGAACGCCCAAGTCGCTGGCGACGACGATGAGGATCAATCCGATCAGGAGGGCATGCAGTTCGATCCCGAGAAGGAGTTCAATCACAAGAAAGCCAGCGTCGAGGATGAGGATGACGACGAGGATTAATAGAGAACCGTACATCATTTGTATTCTTGTATATACTACGTGCTAGTATATTAATTTATTAATAAAAAAATAACATTTCAAACATTACATTTGTCCCATAAAGTCGGAGAGTTAACTCGCTTATATTTTTTTTTAAAGAGCATTTGCTAGACAAATCTTGAAATTCTGGATGTATTATGTTAATTTCATCCTACATTAAGAAATAATTATCCAATCTATTTTTATTGATACAAAAACAAACGTTTTATACTTTTACTGACAAAGAAAATAAAATATATTGAAAAAATGAACAATTATATATATTTTTTATTAATATATTTAAGCTTTTTTTTAGCATACTTTTAATTTAAATCTAGCAAAATTATTAAATTTATTTTGAAATGGCAACTGCGTGCGCTGCTGTGGTGCTTTTTATTATCGATTGCACTAATCGATTTCTCGATAAGCTCAACGCTGCTTTCGATCATTATTTGTTTTGGTTTTAGGCAGCACGTGCAGGTTTCATCGGTTGTCATTGCAGCTGGCATGGAGGAGCCAACTCCGGCCAAACAGCCCAAGATGACTCCGGATAGCGAGTCGCCTGTGAGCTGCGCCCATTGGGTGCTCCGCAAGAAGCGGTACTGCAAAATGACGGTGAACAAGGGAAGCCTTTACTGCGGAGCACACGAGCCGCCAAGCGAGCCAAGTTTGGAGAATCCGGAGGCAGAACGCATTCCCTGCCCTCTGGACCCCAAGCACACGGTGTTCCGGCGCAAGTTGGCCAAGCACTTGACCATTTGCAATGCTCGGGAACAGGAAAGTACGCTGCCCTACATTGTGAAAAACGTAAACGCCGGCGAGGAATTGGAAGCGAAGCTGGAACAGGAAATCGACAGCTGCGACAAGCTGAAGCTGCACGAGCTGGAGGATGCGGAGTTTTATGGCGTGATAGAGAAGGTTAAGGAGCTCTACGAGACGCATGTGGCCGGCAGCATCGAAGAGCTGCAGCTGCAGCACCCCTCCCTGGAGGAACCCCTCGGCCACAGCGAGTACGGCGCGGAAACCCGCAAGCATCTGCTGCAGACATCCGCACTGCTGGGATTGCTGGAGCAGGATCAACAGTTAAACAACCACACCAGCTACATCGAGTTTGGCGCCGGCAAGGGCCAGCTGGCGTTCTATCTGGCCACGGCCTTGGAGGCCCAGCAGCTGGACAAGTCACAGGTGGTGCTGGTGGATCGTATGTCCCTGCGCCACAAGAAGGACAACAAGCTGACCAACAAGCAGCAGGTGCAACGCATACGCGCGGACATCGCTGACCTCCAGTTGGACCAGCTGCCCGAGCTGCAGTGCACCCAACGCAACGTGGCGCTATCAAAGCATCTGTGCGGCGCCGCCACAGACCTGACCCTGCGCTGCGTGCTCAACGACAGCAGGCGCTCCACGGAGTACATCCTCATAGCAGTCTGCTGCCACCATCGCTGCTCCTGGCGCTCCTACGTGGGCAAGCAGTGGCTCCAAGCGGCGGGCCTCACTCCCCGGCAGTTCGTCATCGTCACCAAGATGGTCAGCTGGGCTGTCTGCGGCTCCGGGCTGAGCAGAGAGCGCCGCAAGGCCATGGAGCAGGCAGCTGGGATGGAGCAGCAACCCAACCTGGAGACAACCCAACGATTGAGCCGCGAGCAGCGCGAGGCAATTGGCTATCAATGCAAGCGGGTGCTGGACTACGGGCGACTGGAACACCTGAGAGCCAATGGATACGAGGCCTCCTTGAAGTTCTTCGTGCCCCGGGACGTCACATTGGAGAATGTGATTCTCTTGGCACGGCGGAGGCCACTCGAGTGCAATACAAACATTAGTTGATAGAAGTAATTGTAGTATATTTAATGTATTTTATATCGAGCGATAACTCTTGATCGCATCGATAATTCTTGATCGCATGCTGAGTGCAAACTAAGAAAAGTTTTCATCAAAATTCCACTAGTAATTTATTAAACTATTTTGTAACGATAAGTAGTAGGCTATGCTAGATCAAATGTATGGCAATACTGTGAGAGTTCGGCCATCGGGGGTTCGGTCACCGAGTGTTCGGCCAGTGAGAGTTGGGCTAGCGAGAGTTCGGTCAGCAGCAAGAGTTAGGCAGCGATTATTTGTTATACTAGGCGCACTTGCCACTTAAGCACACGCCACACGTCTTAACCACTTCACTGCAGACACTACACTGTGATTAAAAGCACTGCAGCAGCAGTATTTATAGTGCTTGCAGGCAGCGCTGCCGCTGGTGGCTGAGGCCGGTGAGAGTTCGGCCAACGATAGTTGAGCTATCGAGAGTTCTGTTCATAAAATGTAAATTATATCATGCGACAACTTTAACTCGCATGCTAGTTATACGCTTATCTGTAGTTGGGCTATCGAGAGTTCTGTTAATAAAATGTAAATTATATCATGCGACAAGTTTACCTCGCATGCTAGTTATACGCTTATCTGTAGTTGGGCTATCGAGAGTTCTGTTAATAAAATGTAAATTATATCATGCGACAACTGTACCTCGCATGCTAGTTATACGCTTATCTGTAAAATATACCAACAGAATAGTTCGATGACGTATCAGTCGAGAGCTTCAGCTGCCTATAAACACTCAAAACGTTATCTATTGCTGGAAACCCCTATTAAGATAATTATAGCAGAGGGTTATAAAGTACTTTTCAACGGCCTAGAACCTTTTTGGCCTTTTATGGCAATATTTGTGCCGATAATTTCCTACCTTTAAATACGGCCGGGCAAGTTGCAGCGACAGCAGTTGTTCTAGAGCACTGGTGAAATAACTATCAGAGAAATAAAGCATGAATCGTTGGGAGAACCGCGTTGCCGTTATAACTGGCGCCAGTTCGGGCATTGGCGCCGCCTGCTGCAAGGATTTGGTGGCCAAGGGCATGATCGTGGTGGGCGTGGCACGTCGCGAGGAGCGCCTGCAGCAGCTGAAGGCGTCGCTACCCTCCGAGCAGCAGGCTCGCTTCCATTACCGCACCTGTGACGTGAGCGTGGAGGAGCAGGTGGTGGCCACCTTTGCCTGGATCGATCAGACGCTAGGTGGAGCTGATGTGCTGGTGAACAACGCTGGCATTGTGCGGCTGCCCAACATCACGGACAAGGACAATACGGCGGATCTGCGTGCCACACTGGACACCAACGTTATGGCCGTGTCCTGGTGCACACGGGAAGCCTTTCAGTCCCTGCAACGTCGGAAGGTCAACGACGGTCATGTCGTCATCATCAACAGCGTCGTGGGTCACAAGGTGCCCATGTACGGACTCAGCATGTATGCGCCCTCCAAGCACGCCGTAACCGCGCTAACTGAGGTGCTGCGTTGGGAGTTCCAGAAGAAGGGTACCAACACCAAGATTACGGTGGGTTTGAAGAATTGCATGGATATGATTGGTTTTAATTACTTTTGATCTTGTAGAGCATCAGTCCCGGTGGCGTTGATACTGAAATACATGCAAACAACTCCATGGCAGGCGCACCCATGCTGACCTCTGAAGATCTGGCCGATGCGGTGACGTACTGCATCCAGACGCCGCCGCACGTGCAGATACATGAGCTAATCATTAAGCCGGTGGGCGAAAACTTTTAAATGCTATATCGAGGACTGTGTAGCTAAGAAGCTATATCGGAGATCCCCTTCTATGAATCGGTTTGGTTCGGTCATGTACATATAGTTGGAGTTGAGTATCTCCAACTCGGTTCTGTTTTGCCGGAACAGTATTTTCCAAATTAAAATTTATTGAAAGAAATAAATAAAAAATTCCGAATTTTTGGTTATTTTATTAACTCTATCAACATAATCTGAATACTTTGTAAAAAAGGTTAGTGAAATATAACTATATGATGTGTTTTTAATTTAAATAAATCAATATGTCAACTAAGTTTAAATTCAAAAAAATATTAAAGTTTCAATATTAAATAAATAAATAGTATAATACTTTAAAAAATGTTAATTTCTGTGTTAGCATACACTTGGCGCGCAGCATTTGAATTTCGCAGTTCTGGCAGCCCTGCTCGAACAAGCTGGTGTCGAACATGTTCGAGTTGGTGGGTATCTGCTCAGCCGCCAGGGCTGCAGCGCACAGCGAACAGCTGTTGGTGAGTCAGTATTTGGAAATCGCATTTCGCCTATTTAATATTTAATTGCAGTTGAAAAATCGTGTTGTTTGAAGCGTGCTAGAAGAATGGCAAGTGAAATGGCGTACAAAATGAAGGCCATGAAATGCCCCACGGACGAACTGTCGCTGACCAACAAGGCAATCGTGAACATTGCCGATTTTACGGAGGAAGTCAAGTCAGTTTTTATACCCCGTTATTTTTATTTATTTTGTTTTGTTTGTGGGGTGATGACGCCAGCGTTATGGGGGCGTCTTGTGGAAGTGCTGTGAGTAATACTAATTGCCTTTGCTTTGCAACAGATATGTGGACATCTCGCCCGGACCTGGACAGCATTATATATTCGCGCTGGAGAAGATCGCGGATCTGCCACGTGGACATGTGGGCTTCTCGCTGGTGCAGCGCAAGTGGGCGACGCTGTCCATTAACCAGGAGATCGATGTGCGCCCTTATCGCTTCGACGCCAGCTCGGACATCATCACCGAGGTCTCCATTGAGACGGATTTCCTGCAGAAGAAGACCATCAGCCAGGAGCCCTACGACTCCGACGAAATGGCCAAGGAGTTCATGCTGCAGTTCTCCGGCATGGCCTTGACCGTGGGCCAGACGCTGGTCTTCAACTTCAAGGACAAGAAGCTGCTCGGGCTGGCCGTCAAGACGCTGCAGGCCATCGATCCCAAGACCGTCGGCGATGCCAAGCAGTCGAAGACGCGCAACGTCAGCTTTGGCCGGATATTGGGCAACACGGTGGTCATGTTCGAGAAGGCCGAGAACTCGGTGCTCAATCTGCAGGGCAAGAGCAAGGCCAAGATCGTGAGGCAGTCGATCATCAATCCGGACTGGGACTTTGGCAAAATGGGCATCGGTGGCCTGGACAACGAGTTCAATGCCATCTTCCGGCGTGCGTTCGCCTCGCGTGTCTTTCCACCGGAGCTGGTCGAGCAGCTGGGCATAAAGCACGTGAAGGGCATTCTGCTTTACGGACCACCCGGCACGGGCAAAACGCTGATGGCCAGACAGATCGGCACCATGCTGAATGCGCGCGAGCCCAAGATCGTGAACGGTCCACAAATTCTGGACAAATACGTGGGCGAGTCGGAGGCCAATATCCGGCGCTTGTTCGCGGATGCGGAGGAGGAGGAGAAACGTCTGGGACCAAACAGCGGGCTGCACATCATCATCTTTGACGAGATCGATGCCATCTGCAAGGCGCGCGGCTCCGTTGCGGGCAACAGCGGCGTGCATGACACCGTCGTCAACCAGCTGCTGGCCAAGATTGACGGCGTGGAGCAGCTGAACAACATATTGGTGATCGGCATGACGAATCGCCGGGACATGATCGATGAGGCGTTGCTGCGACCTGGTCGCCTCGAGGTGCAAATGGAAATCAGTTTGCCCAACGAGCAGGGACGCGTTCAGATTCTCAATATACACACAAAGCGCATGCGGGAGTTCAACAAGATTGCCGGCGATGTGGACAATCTGGAAATTGCCGCACGCACCAAGAACTTCAGCGGCGCCGAGCTGGAGGGCTTGGTGCGTGCTGCACAGTCGACGGCCATGAATCGTCTCATCAAGGCCGACTCGAAGGTGCATGTCGACCCCGAAGCCATGGAGAAACTCAAAGTGACGCGTTCCGATTTCATGCATGCTCTCGAGAACGACATCAAGCCGGCCTTCGGTGCGGCTCAGGAGATGATCGAGAACATGCTGACCCGGGGCATTATCAACTGGGGCCAACCCGTGACCAATTTGCTGGAGGACGGCATGCTCTACGTGCAGCAGGCAAAGGCTTCGGAGAACTCCGGCCTCGTCTCGGTGCTCATCGAGGGTGCACCTAACTCTGGCAAGTCGGCGCTGGCCGCCAATCTGGCCAAGATGAGCGACTTTCCCTTCGTCAAGGTCTGCTCCCCTGAAGATATGGTGGGCTTCACGGAGTCCGCCAAGTGCCTGCACATACGCAAGATATTCGATGATGCCTACCGCTCCACGCTCAGCTGCATCGTTGTGGACAATGTGGAGCGTCTGCTGGACTATGGACCGATTGGACCGCGCTACTCCAACCTTACGCTGCAGGCGCTGCTCGTGCTGCTCAAGAAACAGCCGCCGAAGGGACGCAAACTGCTCATTCTGTGCACCTCCAGCCGCCGAGAGGTGCTCGAGGAAATGGAGATGCTCTCGGCGTTCACTTCCGTCCTGCACATATCGAATTTGTCCACTTCCGAGCATGTCTTAACCGTCTTGGAGGACTCGGATCTGTTTGGTCCCGAGGAGCTGCAATCGGTGGCGAGACACATGGCCGGCAAACGCGTCTGCATTGGCATCAAGAAGCTGCTGGCAATGATCGACATGGCCCGGCAAACGGATCCCCACCATCGCGTTGTCAAGTTCCTTACCAAAATGGAGGAGGAGGGCGGCCTGGACATGATAGCGAGGACACACTAGCTACCGCCCGTCCTGGAACTGCGAATGTCAGTCGTGGAGCTCAACGATGCTTTTTGAAGCGTCCATTCTACAAGGGAGGGAACTGCACCATTGAATTAGCTCAAATAGACATAATATTAATACGGTTGATCAGAGTTAAAACTAAAACAGAACCGAACCGAATTGAACCGACCAATACTAACAAATGATGTGAACCAAGTTTATAAACATTCCACACAAAGCCCAGCGACTAGACCTATTTCAGCCTTGTCGAATCATTGTCAAACCCCTTGGCATATTCGTAACTATTAGTTAGTCAAATAGTTTCTATAGCCTCTAGGTTTATTCATGTACTCAGATTTACTGAACAATTTGTATCCATGTGTATTTTTGTTGTGAATTAAATGTGTGTAATTTTTGTAAGCTTAAACTTTGTTGCAGTAATTGAGCTTGAGTCGTAAATTCTTTTCTAATATGCCTCGCTTTTAGTTATTAGTGTCAGAAATACGAGAAGCATTTAAATGCTATATAAAATATATTAATGTTTTGTACACTAAATAAGTATATATACAACGGTTTGAATACAAATTTAGAGATATTTCTCCTTTTGATAAAATTATTACTTTTAGAGAGTTTATACACAATGTTTACACTAGCGCCATTGCGGCTGCTCTAGTAACTACACGCACAAAAGTAGACTATGGAAAATATATGTTGAATTGAAATGATCGCGATCAGAGTTGCCAGAAATAGCCAGATTTGAATTACAAAATAACTGAAAAAAAAGCGTGACACAAATATAAAAAATTACAGCAAATAAAGAAATAATAAAAATTAAATCAATATAGAAAATTAAAATATAATAATAATAATTATATAATAAATATATATTTTTAAATAGAAATAGAAAGTATAATAGGATCCTAAAACATTTACGAATCGCAAGCAACGATCGAAATACACGACTAAATCACATCGAATTAGCTCAATCCATCCCGATCATGCCCAGTCGGATCAAGCTTAACTTGATCGAACACGTTGCAACCGAGAACGTTCGTAATCGAACTTGTGCATTGCAGCTTCCTATTATGTATGAGCCAAAAAAATTATCTTGCATACTTTTGTGGGCAGTTTGAATATTGAATTGGTACGAATTCAAAATTAAAATTAAAACTAAATTATTAGATTAGACGATTAAATTAGTAGCAAAATTCTGTTGTGAACGGTTTCAGTATTTCGTGAGCCAATTGAGTGTAATACACAGGCCAAGCATAAAGCCAGCATTTATAGACGAATAATGATTAATTAACCGAACTATGTTCATCATGTATACATGTCTACCATGAATGTGCGTACAAATGTCAAGCATAATAAATACATCCATATACATATGTACTAAATTGATAATACTGTATTTGTTGCTTATGGGGAAGTGTGAACTCGCAGTCATGTCCAACAGACACCTCGCCAGACATTGATCAGCTGTGCGAGCCGCCGTCTTGGGGCGACAACTTGACCCGCCAGCTTGGCCACAATGCAGACCAGTTAGCCAGTTAGCCAGTTAGCCAGTTAGCCAGTTAGCCAATCATAGCCGTAATATGCAATTTGAATAAATGATTTATAATGTAAACATTTTTATTATCATAGATGTTATGCCCATGGACGTATGCAGAGCTGATCTACATGCATTGTAATTGTAATTGCAATTGATATACGGCGTTAATTGCGAGCTCCCATGGCATCAGCTCGGCACAGCGCCAGCTTATCTAAGGAATCCTCGGGCAGCGGCGCGACGCTGTCAGCTGCAAGCTGCAAGCTGCAAGCCAATGTGGTTATTAACTAATTAAAACTGCATACTTGGCGAGATGTAAAACCGATTTGATGGAATGCCACAATTAGCCACATACACAATATGCTATAAAACCTAATGATATTATGTAAATTAACCGCTGCTCCCGGAGTACGCCCCAATGACTGGCGTCAGGCTTCTGCATTTGGCGCGTCATCCCACACCCAAAACCCCAAGCCCCAAACTCCCAATTGCAGCTACAGTTGTGTGTGTGTGTGGCCGCGTCATCGGGCGGCGATGCAAATTTTCATGACGAAAGTCCAGTCGGACAAAGTTCAGTGACCGGGGGCCCCAAAAGCTGGCATGGAACGCCATCCGATACCCAAAATGAAATGAAATTTTCATTCAGACTGGCCGCAACGTGTCGCCTCTTTAAAAATAAAATGCAAAACTTTTACAAAACTCAATTTGTTTGTATATTTTTATTGTTAATTGCGGGCCAGGGGCGAGGCGGCAACTGCAGGCGCTTGGCGGTCGTGGACGCACTTGTCAGCTGAAGCTGAAGCTAAAGCCGCCCCTCCCCCCCCCACACGGTCGCGCCCCTCGCCAAACTTTGAAACCGGCTGCGCTTGTTGTCAAAAGCGCAAACGCCGGCAGCAGCAGCAGCAGCAGCAGCAGCAAAGGTTCGATTTCACTTTCGCACGCTGTCGCTGACGTCGAACGCTGCTGGCGCTGCTTGCGAGTGGGGGGAGAGGTCGGAGGGGAGCAGGCGGCATGCGAGAGCAACGGGGGCAGCTCCGTTTGGGGTCTGGGTCTGTCGTGTGTTCAGGTTTCTGTGGCTGCGCTCTCACTGCTTTCTTTCAAATGGCAGTTTCCTCTCTCACCGGATCTGCATGCATGCTTATGTTTCCTTGGCATTTTCACAAAAAAAATGGCAGCAATTGTGAATGCACTCAAATGCATTCAAGTGTATTCATTTAAATTGAAGTCCCACTCGAAGCGATTCTACATTTCTGGCTAAAAAAAAAACAGCGTTGCTTTTTCAGAATGTTTGTGTTTAATATGTTTATGTTAATCATAAATCCATATCGCTCGTTTACCAGAAGAGTGTCATAACTCAAAAAACGCGATTTTTGAGTTAATGATGCAGTAATGTTCGTTGGATATTAATCTATCTTGTGTCAAAATTTCATTATCCTATCTTCAATACCTTGTATGGAGATACACGGCGCTTGAAAATTTTAAACGCGTTTATCTCGAAACGCACTTTTTTGAGTTATGACACTCTTCTGGTAAACGAGCGATATATTTATTTCTAATTTTCTATAATAATTTAATTTTTGCGAATTATTGTTTTGCATATTTGGTTTTTATTTTATATTTATTTTAAAATAAATTTTCAGATATTTTATTTTTATTTTAAATGAAATCTGGCTATTTCTGGCAACTCTGCTCAAGTCTTGCGTTTGGCTTGAACAATAAAATTAGCGCACGGGAAAACAACGGTATATGTATCAATCAATGCACAAATGTATATACATATCCACAGATATACATATTTGTGTGTAAGTATGTGCATTTTAAGTACTCATATACATACATATGTATATAATAGCAAACATCATGCAAAATCTTCCTGCATTACACAAACGCGGAAGATTTTCTTGCTTTTATACTTGCACTCGCACATTTCATGGATTTTCCAGTGCTGACTGCATTTTCATGGCATTTTCATTGAGGTTTGCATGTGTATTATGTTTGTCTGTGTGTTTGTGTGTTTGTATGTGTAGTTGGCATGTGAAACTAACAGTTAAATTAGCAGTTTTTGTTTTATATGGCGCTTCATGAGTCTGACGCTACAAATTTACACTGAGCTGAAACTTTTTGGTTTTTATTCGGCTTCTGTCTCTGTTTTCTGGGCAGAGTATATCAATTACGAAGCTCGTTTTGTGAAAAATAAATTACAGAGTATTTCATTTAATTTGTTTGATAAATAATAATACTCATTAAATATATATTTTATACTTGGAACGAAGAAATATCTTTTAAATTTTGTTATACTTCTTTAATTACCTTTTTTCTGTGCTTTAAATTATAATATATGTAACCATAATTAAGATTTCAGCTTTCTAGCTTTTGGCTTAGCTTAATTGACATTCAAAATAGAGCTACGAATTTGCATACCTGCTAATAAATAGCACGTGTCTCTTCGAGGGTATTCAGTAGTCTACATTATAAAATTTGCTTTGTTTTTGTTTGGCTTTTTTTGCAATTTATAATTAAGTTGCAATTTGGCATGCGAGCCAAGAAGTTGACGTTGCTGCCTGCGCCTAAAACTATTCGTGGTATGTCTGCAATTTTCTTGGAACTTGCATGCATATTAGTCATCAGGTTGATATGGGAAAAGCATTATAAATTATTGCGTTACGAATATGTATATTATTTATTTATAAAAAACCGCCTGGATTAGCGCTCTGAATCGATTCAAGTACTGTCTATGCCATGTTAGATATGTTTTAATAAAAAGGCATATAGCAAATTATTGATTATGCCTGATTGGCATCATTTTCGAATCGAATTCCAACATGGTTTAAAAGTATTTTATACGCATTTGGGCCCTAAATATGAGGCACAACCCACAAGATTACACAAAAAACAGAAAAGAAAAAACATTTAAAAGGCATCACAATACAAATCAACTCGCGAAACGATGCGCAAAAACCCATAGCCGAATGCGGGGCAAGAAATCCGTGGAAATGTTTACCGCACGCGATCGAGACATTCGCATTTCATTTCGATTCATTGATACCATGCTACGGAATCTGCGCTCTTCCCCCTCTCGCCATGAGCTGCAGAACGGCAGCAAAAACACTTGGCCCGGTCTCAGTGCCAAATTAAATAATACGAGCTCCATGTTCCTTGTTATTATTATATTGTATTCCACCCTTTTTTGCGTGCTCTCGGCCGCTTGGGTTTTTTGTTGTGTGCCATATTCTTAGGAATTCCTTGGCACAATCCACAATACAGTCGCAAAATCAATCAGTATGCCATCAGCGCGATATATGGGTCTGCGTTATTCATTCCCTGCCTCTCGGTCCCTTTCAGTCGATCCGTTGGCCCGAGACATCTTGACTTATCAGTAGATGTCGTAGATGTCGTTCACTTTCATTTGCAGCTCTCGGCAGCTGGTGGGCGGCACGTGCCTAGCTCTGAGCAGCTTTCTTCACTTTCCTGTGCTGATCGGGTTACCTAGGGGGTTACCCTTTCGCGGCTGGGGTATACACAGCGTGCCACGCCTCCGAGTCATTAGGGCGCACACTTACGCAAGGCGGATATTGATTTTGATGTCTGTCAGAGCACAATTCGATTTTCCATGGCTGGCGACAACATCTGCGATCATTGTGTTTCACTTTTCATCAAACTTATTAATTTGTTCGATCGCAATTAAAGCGAATTTGATATTTCCGGCTGCCTTTTGGCCCGGCCAGTTGGTTCAACGAACCTCAGTCCAGAATCCTTGAACTTGCGCGCGACGCCATCAACTCAGACAAAATAAATATTTTCCACATACATATGTATCTTCCTCATATGCTATATTGCCAATAATCTATTTCAAACAAAGAACCAGCCAAGATACTTTGCGATGCCATGCGATGCGCTGCGCCTGCCCTTTTGGCGGCACCCTCACAAAATTATTGAGCAGTCTTCCATCCAGCCAAAAGAAATGAAAGACCAAACTCAAATAAAGAGAAAAAATTATAAATTTAAAAAAAAAAACACAGTCCGATTTTAAGTTTTGTGTCTGTCTCCTTAAATGCTACCTAAATATTTCTGTTAGAAAGAAAAAAAGGACTTTTTGCTGTCGATTTTTTGTGGCTGCTGTTGCCTTAAATACACACAAATATATATTTCATTCTAATCAACGTGCCGCAAAACATATAATTCCATTTGATATTCGGCCTGAACGTTTCGTTTGGTCAGAAAATTGCATTTAAACGCATATTATGCGCTTTTTATTTGCAACCCATACTTTTCTGCCCCATTGATTTTGGGTTAGTCATGCAAAGATACAGATAGATACAGATACTGTATCTATACTAAATAAATACAGGTACTCTTACTGATACAGACACAGAAAGAAACAGATATAGAAAAAGCTAAAGATACAGATACACCCATAGAGATAATATAGTATGTCATAAATTTGTAATAAATTTGTACTTCCTTTGAATTGTAGAAATAATTGAGCTGTTTCTATGCCCATGATTGGCTGATTTTTGGGCTTTAATTAAATTAAATCGAAATATCGTTAGCAAATAAAATAAATTGTTCTCAATTACTGGAATGACACGACAAGGCACTGGTGGTTGACCTCTTTCAATGTGACATTCTTGCCGTTGATTCTGTTGAACTTCAACAGGCAACGACGGCAACGGCAACAGTAAAGGGCAACAACAGTTTCCAGATAATATAAGCTTTATATACGCATACTTATACATACTTAAACACATACATACACACTGATACTTATGCCCATTGCACTTAATCAAAAAAAAAAAAAGCACACAACGAAATCAAAAGTAAACAAAACTGCAACACAGAACTGACTTTTAATCGTAAAACAACAACGACAACGGAACTTAAAGTGCATTGAACATATAAAGCAGCAACAAAACAAAAATGTAAATTCCCCATAAATACATATACATACTTACATTTATACATATGTACATACGTGTTCATGCGTATATGTATTAAAGGAATTCCCTGCAAAATAGTTATCAACAGCTGTAAATGCTTCATAATTACAACTAAATTTATGATTATAGTTAAATTTGATGACAAAGTGCAGATGAAATATTATATAGTTCGTCATCAGCTGTGAAGTTAATATTACACATAAAATAAAAAATTAAATATTTTTAATACATTTTAATAATTCTGTTTTAAATTCTAGCTACAATTATGATATTTAAATACTTATTTACACTAGAATTACAACAAGATTGCGTTTGGGATAAATAAAAATGTGTAATAAAATATTTTCCCCTTGTGTTTCTTTTCTTGATAAAAGAAATAAATAAATAATTCTTCGATCGATTACTAATTCCGTTGAACATAAATCAGCTCAATTTCAGTTTAGGATTGAAGTTCCATTGAAACTGTAAGAATCGATTGCATAGAAACTGATGCACAAACAATAAAAATACACGATTAATAATAAAAATTAATTTAATTACAATTAAATTTATGACAGGCGGCCATTAGAAAATTTGTAAAATACGATTTTATCACATGAACAGATTGGAATTTTTAAAAGAATTAGCCAAACTTCTGCCTTTGTAATCTATATTTATTTATTTATTTTATTATACCCTGTGCCCATTTGAAAAATGGGATAAACAGGGTTAATAATTTTAGATTTACTTTGTACTGCTATCAGAAAATCATTGAAAATATTGCAATAATGAGCATAAATTATACAAAATTTCTTCTTAAGCCTCATTGACGTCACATCCAATGCATTTGATACGAATTGTCATTGAAGTCGATCGAGTATTACGAGTACCAATCAATTAATTTTTCGATTGTTATCATGTGAGTATATTAGCGACTTTCACTGACAGCGTATTGTTTATTTAGGATCTGTTTTGTGTAGGCATTTGCATAAGATTATTTTACATATTGAGGCAAATTTGAGAATTAAATAATCGTCTAAATCGGCCCACAAATATCGACCGCCCGCTGTCACCGACATTATAATTATATATAGTATACTATATACTCGACTCATCTAATGCGAGTGGTTGACCTTGATGCATTGTTAAAAGTTTATTGTCCTTTCAATAGAACACGCTAAATAAAGACACCGGTATCTACACACAAGCGTACATATGAGCGTACATCGGTACGCACATACATACATATCTCACCATAAACGTGCATATTTAATTTTTTTATTTACTGCACTAAATATCGCGACAACGAACTAGTTTCGCCACAGATTCCCGATGTCGAAAATAAAGTGCATATAAAAATAAGCATTTAGTATATTCAGATCCAGCTGCTACTGCGGCTTTTGCCACTGCCACGGCTCCCAAGTGCTGCTATCCCAGCATCCGCGTCAGCTGACGTTCCGTCGTATCTGCATCTCTTGGGTGGGTCGGAGCGAGTTGGGTAGGGAGGTAGGGAGTAGGGGCTTTATGCAAATTAAACAAGTTCGTTGCCAAAATGCGAGAGACTACTTCGAGTTGTGGCTATTGCTGCTGTGTGTGCTTACTGCTATATATATTTTTGTGATTTCTTTTTAATTGTTTATTTGCATCTATCCACAATAATTTATTAATTACAATACAAACAGATAAACACACACCAATACTTAATAATAATAATTTGAATATGATATGCTAGGTGTCTGTGTGTAGTTCTCTTTCATTTCTGATATGGCAAACATGTTTCATGGCATCTTTGTTTAGGCTGCCAGATTTGATTAGTTAAATTGTTGTTAATTTGTTTGACTTTGAACTTGATTTAGAGCTTGTTTGGCTTGAGTTGGGCTTCGGTGTTGGCTTTGGGTTTGGGTTTGGGTTTGGGTCGCAAAACCGACAGTACATAGTCTCGACAGACATAAATCTGTTGATGACTCTATCCCGAGTACTGAGAGATGTATACACTTTGGAATCCAACAGTGTTTTAGACAAAAGTCAATAATATTTTTTGCCAGGGAATTAATAATACAACATTATAAATAGTCTTGACTAAAATTAGTCAGAGATCAAAGCCAAAGATACTGTAATAGCTAGATGGAACATCGCTTACTAGTATGGCAAAACTAATAACAAATATTTTTTAGGCAGATATTAAAACTGAATGTATACTATATGGTAGAGACAGGTAGTAAATTGAAGGAAAGATAGCTCTCAAAACAAACATGCCGATTAAAAGAGGGAAATATACTATTGAGAGATAGTTGGGTGGGTAGATATCTATCTGTTGTAAATGTTGTAAAATATATAAATATTGTAATCAAATAGATGGATAAGTAATATATAAATAGATCTTTGAGAATATACATATTTTATACATAGTTATAAGAGATAGTATGGTACTGAAAGCCCCTAGTTAAATTCTAATTTAGCAAATATTTGAAACCCAGTCTTCATATTTTAATATCTTTCACTAAAATCAGAGAAAACATTTGCACATTTTCACGTTTCATCTTTGGTGTAGTATTTGTCTGATGTTGTGCCTTATGTAACTGGCACTAACTGTCCCCATGCAATCTAGTAAATGTCCCCTAAAAAGAACAATTCATGATCATGACTAAGGTCAGATTGATAAAAACCGCATAAACTAGACCCAATTTAGCGAAACTACACATAGCATGCCGCAGGGGCAAATCAAATCAAATCAACTAAACAAAATTCGCAAAAGAAATGGAATGAAATGAATGGTGCCGATGTCTCAAGCCGGTGCCGGCATTTCCATAACAAAGTTTAGCACGTACAACGAGGCCGTCGCTGTGGTTTTGGGTGTCCGTATGCACACAGATACAATCGGACTCAGATTCAGATTCAGAATCATTTGTTGCAGTTGCAGTTCGTATTATACGCAAACAGATGACAATTTGAGTGCGCAGCGCTTCCATTTTCAAGGGCTTGCCTTGTCTGGCGTCTCGCATTTGCAGTTTCGCATTGAACTTGAGCGCCTGGGCGGGGCGAGTGAGTGCAATCAGGTGCAGCCAATTGTTGCCGGATCTTTGCAGCAAGTGCATACACTGAGAGAAAAACAAAGAGTTCTAGTAGTTGCATCAAGAATTTACAGTGTCAAAAGTTCAATAGGGCAGAACAATTCTTGATTCAAGCATTAAGTTCTTTATTAATCGCTCTTGAAAACCTTTTTATGAAATTCAAATAAGTTACGATTCGTATTAAATTTAATCATTCTTTGGACATCATCTCTGATTTTATAAGATGGTGCAAATTAAGTAACTGTAGTGGATCCTAAAAAGTATTCATATATATTCTGCATCAGGACGACAAGCCGAGTCGACTAAGCCATGTCCGTCTGACCTAGATCTCGTAAACTATAGGAGCTAGAAATACCATTTTTGGTACTACCTACCCTACGAATGTACACTTCCATCCGACTAATCTGCTCCGTATTTACTGGTTTGTTTTAGTTATTCAGAATTCATTCATGATTCTATTCTGATACATAATTGAACTCTATAACAAAGCAAAGATTCATTTAATAGCTTTATTTCGTTGCACGCTTCGCCCTTTATTTTTCTGAGTGCATAAATCATGATGCCGATGGCGATGGCGATGCTAATGCTGATGATATCACGTGTTATAATTAGAACGATACATTTTCACTTTTCACCCGATGCTGTTACGCTTAGCTATCTATATCGTATCCGCCTAACTGTTGACAGCTGAAAATCGTGATATTTGATGTTAGCACTGTTGGTATCTTGGCGCTGTACGTGAACTGTCATGTCGTACCATCATGTTGCTGCTTTGGTCTTTGGAACGCCCCGCCAAGTGTCGTTCGCTGCATTACATTGTAATCTGTAAAATATGCAGTATTGCATATCAATGTGCACTCTATATAGGTATACATATGTACATACATACGATACGATACGTACCAAATCCAATCCAATCGAATGGAATCGAAAATAACAATCTACACTTGCACTTGGACACTTTGCCAGCAGGTTGACCATGAGAACATGTTATTAAATTACTATAATAATGTATTAAGTATGTAAGAATGTAACAAATGTTAATATGTAGTAATAATTGTAATGGGTTCTTGCCGGCTGCTACATAAATTACGCTCATATGCCACTTAGCCAGAACCGATGCTGATGCATACGGCATATGGCATATGGCATTCTGGCTCCGCTTCCGTTGCCTCAATTCTACGCACTACGGATCGGCAAGACTGGCTAGGTTGCATAACATTTGACATTTCCAGTTCCATTTCCCATACTATTTCCCATGCGATTTCCCATGAAAGTGTCAGCGACTAATGCGACACGTACCTCACATTGATATCGATATATATAACTTCGATTTACGTCAGCCAGAACCGGCAACAGGTCGTACTGGCTCCAAATTTCAAAAGTGTGCCGAATATATGTATTTATGGGAGTGTGAGTACTGGTTTGTTCGACTCAAATTGCAATGCGTCAAAAGCCATAAAAGTTAATTATAAATTAAGGAGGTATTTATAGCGTTTAATTTAAATAAATTGAAATCGCAAGCACTATAATGCCTGGCTGTCCTAACCAAAACAAATACCACAGCGCACATAGTATATAGTACATAAATCGATAAATTAAATATTATATTTTTCGATTATTGCATATTTATTATTTTCTGCGTTGCGGTTATGCAATCAGTTCATTAAAAAAGTATAAACAGAATTCTTGGCATGATGGGCCATGTTATTTACTTGCCATCCAAGATCGCGTTTATTAAAAAGATTCCCAAAAACAATACAAGTTAAACATGTAAATAAATGTCATTATCTGCGCCAACACTTGCCCAATAAATTATTAGATTTTTATTTTAAATTAATTGTCAACGTATAAATATCTCAATTTATAGCCAAGACACTTTTAAGCTGTCTCTTTGTGCCATTGAGTACTTCGACTTTCGACTTTGATAACTGAATTAGCATTTGGCTTTTGTGGTTAAACTCTTTGTTTATAGTATCTTTTTGCAAATGGTTAACTCATTGTTTATACAATTGCCAGAATAGAAAGAGGTGAGGTGTTTGGTTTTTTTTTTAAAGGAGGAAGGTAAAGGTTCAATAACTTTCAAGTGCCAAATTTAACTTAATAATTGGAAGCTTATGTATGTAACTATGTATATTATTGGTTTTTATTTTGGATAAATAAGATTTTATAGTTGAAAATGACATATTGATGCAGAAAATGTTTCTTGGAATCCGTCTATAATTTGAGTAATTAATTTATTCAAGACTTCAAATATTATATTTTGTTTTAGATTAATTAACTGTTAGTCAGTCAGTGAGTCAGGACAAAGGGGTTTCAATTGAGCAATTCTTTAAACTATTGTTAGTCATTCCATCGTAAGCTGTTATCTTATCTATGCTGGCCACGTAAGAGACCTACGTATACCCGCTTTTGTTAGCGGGGTGTGGGTATGAAAATGTATGCCAACTACACATGTCGCTTATGTTTGGTCTAATGCCAAGTCTTTAGGTATTTTCATTAAACATTTATAGGCAAATTATGTCAATTTGTAGGTAAACACGAACCAAACTCGTCTACAACATTTTCTAACGTGACGCGTCCGTCCGCACGTCGTCGCATCGATCGATCGTACATTGTAATATCGAAAAAAATAAAAAAAAAATAAATAAAACAAAACCCGAATCGAAAACGAAATCAATTCTCCAAAAGACTTTGAGCAGTGCACAAATTGTAAATATTGAATTGCACTCGCATTGGCGTTCAATTGAATTGAATTGAGTTGAGTCGAGTTTAGTTTGTATTCGTGCTAGTATTCGTAATCGTATTCGTATTCGTAGTCGTATTCATATTCGTGCTAGTATTGCTTACTCGAGCTAAATTACAGTCTCTTGAAGTTACGGAAGTTGTTATTGCCGTTAACTGCAGTTGTTGTTGTTGATGTTTATTGTTATTGTTGTTGTTACTGTTGTTGCTGTTGTTATTACCGCATTGATTGCGACCTGCACTTAGCAAGACAGAGACAGACAGAGAGAGAGAGAGAGAGAGGGAGAGAGAGAGCGACAGGAGTTCTATTTGTTTTGTATTTGATTTGGGCCTTAGCCGTTATCCGGCCAAAGGGCGTGTTGCCAAAGCATATAAACTTGTTAGTACTCGTAATTTTGATTTATTGCATTGGCGCTGTTTCAATCTGCCTAATGCTTCCTGCTGCTCAGTGCAAATCCCAGCATATTCATACACTACTTACATATATTCATGTATCGTATGCCTCGTACTCGCTACGTCTGACAAGCCCCGGTTCAAGATTGATCTCATTGATCTAAGTCGTTCATTGCGCGTGTCATTTGATATTGAACTTGGCTCTGGCTCTGACTCTGAATCTGAATCTGGCTCTGAATCTGGCTCTGACTTTGGAACGTGGCACGGCACACTCTTGTTTGCATAGTTTATTACATATTCTAATTAAATAAATTACATTTTTATTATTTCTATTTTTATGTTGTCGCCGTTGGTTGTAGGCGGTGTTGTTTTTGGTTCTTTACTTCACTGGCGCATTTTGTGCATTAAAAAAACAGGCTAACTTGCATGCAATAAAAAAATAATCTTATTATTAAATGACGCCATAGATTATAGAATGCTAAATTGATAAACAACAAAGGCATATTTTGCATCTGGAAGATAATTTAAAAAAAAAGAATAATTAAATAATAAAATAAAGCAATCCAAAATTATTTTAATCAGAATGAGAACTTTAAAAACATTGATTAATTTAAGCTACCTGTAAAAATTATTCAGCCTATTTCCATATATAGGTCAGAGAGAAATAATTGTTTGACTTCAAGATGCCGATATTTATCGATTTACTGTCGCTGCTACTTGTAAGATGTACAGCAGAGATATATTTGTTTCTGACTGACAAAAAGTAATGAAAAAATCTAAAAATAAAATTTATATTAATTACAAGCAATTCTGTTTAGCAACAAGCTATAGATTTTTAGTATCATTATAAAATTAAGCACAATTTTTTTTGTTTGTTTGAGTACATATTGTTTGAGGACGAACTTGTTTTGTTTCAGCTCCGCGAGTAATTTCAATAAAAAATCGTAACAAATGCCAAATATTTAATTGTAAGCGTGTGCGTGTTTATAAGCTTGTATTTGGATTTATGGATTTATCACTTGCTCAACTCAAGGTCGTTTTTGCTAGTCTTATTGTAAATAAAACTCGCGTCTAGACTGGTTTAATCACAGATTTATTTGGGAGCAGCACTAATACGCGTTGCACAAAAATCAAGAAGTATATACTGTATATAATGCCATGACTTGCACAATTTGCTGATATCGATTAAGCTTATGGATGTTAGATCGGTTGGGGTGGAGCTTTCTTTAATATTCTTTTGTGTGGAATACCTTAAATTTCAAGTCGTACCTTGGAGCCCTATCAATTTTAATTTCGTGATAAAAGTTTAGCATTACACAGCAAACAGTCGGGGAACAGAAACTCGGAAAAAAGAGCTCCGAAAACACATGACACCTCAAAACCTTTGAAGAAGCTCTGCATGTATGTGTGTGTGTGTGTGTATGCACATACGCTTATGTATGGGCATATATATGTACTATAGCATATGCTATATGCTGTGTGCCTGGGCTATGATACCATAATCCACGAATAAAACTAAAGAAACCACAGCAAACACAAAAAAAGCTCACAAATAGTTCAATGAACTGTTTTTGTCTTCTGTATGTTGCTATGCTACTCGCTTGCTCTCTCTCTCTCTGTCTCTCTCTAGCTCTCTCACTCTCTCTCTCTGTTTCTCTATTTCTCTCTGACACTCTCCGCGTATGTATATCACTCTCTGTCTAGCGCTATCATGCTCTTTGTGTGTCTATTTATGTTTATTTGTGTATTCGAATACATTTTTGTATGTTCAAGGTGTGGAATACTTAACTTAAAATGCATCAAAAGCTTCATCTGTGGCTCTATACATTTGCATACATATAACCCATACATATATACATACATACTACAAACTTACATACCTATATACTATATACCATTAAGATTTCATCTTTTCATTGCGTATCTGTATCTTAATAAGTTTGCTAAACTCCGTTTGGATGTGTTTGTTTTGTCACGTAGTCAGCGTCTATATGTTTTCTATTTACCCATATATTCAGATTCAATTTTGAATGAATTTCGATAGCACTTGCAACTGATCCTAACTTTCTTGAGATCCCAAGCTGTTCACATGCCTCCAATCATGTGTGAATAATGCCAATTTTGGCATCAATAAGCACAGCATTTAGGCTTAATTGTTATGCTGATAGAGGCGCTAGATGGATTGGTTTCAGCTTCAGACTATATAGTCTCACCTGACAGGTGTACGAAGACACACACATGCACACACACACATACACACACACGCACACACGCAGTTTTTATGTGTGTGTGTTTGATTACCGGCTCACGTTTCATACTTTGTCTGGGAGTCTCCAAACTTCAGCGCTCTCTTGGCTCGAGTATTTATCTATATTACAGTCAAAGAGCAAACATTTAATTGCCACGACTTTCCTTTGCTCTTTTTATGCCCTATAATAATAATAATGATTGAGAACAAAATATTGGTAATGAAATAAATAGTTTCATATATATTAATATATTAGTTCATATTATAAACAAGAAACATTAGCTTAGTCCAAAACCCGAATGAAAACATTTAAAAATATTTTAAATAATTTTTTTTTATTATTATTATTAGGGTATAATTTACATATATTTATTTTATATATTTATTTATGTATGTATGTTTAAACTTTGGCCTAAACATAGGTGATGAACAGAAGAAAGATTAAAAGCAATGAGACATTTTTTTGATTTTTAATCTAACAAAAATCAAAACATTTATTTATTTCAATTATAATTAATTATTAAATTATTTTAATTATAAATAAATTAAAATATAATATAATATAAATAATTATATATTACATATATAAATTAAATTATAAATAATGTAAGAACACATATTTTCTCTCTGTTTACGTATTTGTTCAATTGTCATGAATATTGGAGAGGTATTCTTGGAGCCTTTTACAAAAGGTATATGGATTGCAGTTCATATCTATTGAAATGTGGCAAGTAGTAAAACTGATGTAAAATTGATGTTTCAATTATTCTATGATTCATGTTTTAAATTTTATGTTAAAGATACAGGCATATATGTATGACTATATATTGAGAAGTTTGTTTTCGGAGCCTGTATAGTAAAACATAAACTTTCAAAACATTTGCTATAATTAGATCTAGCTGAACACGCTCTCTGCTGGCATATACCCTGCCTTTAAGGGCATTTCTCATTAATATCAAGATGTAGTAATAGTTTTTTAATTGAATTGTTGCAAAAACTATGCGAACTTGTCTCCTGTGGCTGTGGGCGTGCGTTTAATTGATTGTCATTGCACAATAACAATAATAACAATAATGTCAAATGTATGTTATGAGTCGGTACAGCTGACAGAGCGCGGGGTAGAGGGTATTGAGGCTGCTCTGCTTACGCAATGCGGTCAACATTGACACAGGTGGCAGCTGCCACTTGTGGCGCGGCTCTTAGCTATTTTTTGGCTGTTATTCGCCATTTGCCATTTGCCCATTTGCCGCTTGCTACGTCATAGAAATGTGGTATAAAGTACGGCTGCGTACCTGGCCTGGGTGCAATTCGCACAGTCTTGGACTTGGCCAACAAGCTGGGAGTCAGTGCCAAGCAATGAAAATTGCAACGTGTTTTGGCATTAGACGTGAAAGTGCGAGTGTGAGGCCAGCGAGACAGGGAGACAGCGAGACAGAGGCGGGCGGGCGTGGGCGTGGACGGACTATGAACAGACTGGGCTCCAGGTATGGCTATAGCTATATCTTCAGGTATGGCTTTGGCTTTGGCTTTGGCTTTGCTTTTGGCTCTTTGTCCGGGGGCCCACATGAACGTCAGTCACTTGATTTTTATGGCACGTAATTTGCAATTGGCAAACCAAGTGACCACCACAAATACTCAGCGCGGCAGACAACGCAGACAGACAGCGAAGACAACAACAAATGACGTTGACAGCGATGCGTTTTTGCTGGCAACTTCACTTTTCACTTTTCATTTTGCGCTTTTCCATCATGCAACTCGCTGTATCCTATGCATAAATTGGCCTGTTGGCCTATTAAGTCTTTCGCTCAGGTTCTATGCGCACTTACCACTTACCACTTACCACTTGGCTCTTGGCCAAAGTGCGTTTGTTTGTTGTTGGTAAAAACCCAAACGATCTGCTACGACCCATTTACTCTGCGGCCATATTGCGCATACGCCCCGTGGTGTGATTCAAAACTATGCAGAGCCAAAACAATCTTGTATCCATCGTGACTAAGACGAGCTTCCAGCGAAATGTAAATGTACGTCACGTGAATTGCAGCAGCGGAATGCGAGAAAACATTTGTCAAAATGTGGCAAAAACAAAATATTTGCAAATTAGGAGAAACTTTTGCTACCAGGCCCTAATATTCGCCCGAAGAATACACAGATGGAGCGGAGCTGAAAATGAAACTGAAACTGACACTGTGTGAGTAAGTATAACAAAAGACACTTGTCTGAGTGAAATTTTCACCAGATATTCAAATGAACAACAACAATGACAAAACAAAAACAAACGCACAAACTGATGACTGAACAAACAAAACAGTCAACAGTCAATAGACAAAAACGGTAACCGTTAAACTCAACTAACAACAACAGCAGCAACAAAAACAAGAAAGAAAAAAAACAAAACGTTAGTTTTCAAATCGCTTTCAAATCGTACAAGTTGTTTTTGTGGCTCCTCGTCCCGCTGCCTTTGTTAATGAGGCGTACGCCGTTGTTTACCTCCTTCAACCCATGCCGCTTTTCGCCACTCGAAAGCAAAGATCAATGCGGCTATCGGTGGATTTTTGCTGCCCAGCCAAGCCAGACTAGAGATGACCCCGGGCCGTGCCTTATGTCGTGTCACGCAAAGTTTCCTCTCGAAAATTATGGACTTCGTGACCTAAAATCCTTTTCGGGCTCGTGAAGGCTTATACCCATTAATAATGTTGACGACTTTTGGTATTGGCATAATTTTTTACGGAATATACTTATTGGGATTACGTCTGTATATCCCAGGATAACCAGACGATTTCCGAATTTTCAAATACGCGGAGCATAATTTTTTAGCCATCTTTCGGAATATGCAAAACCCATTATCATGCTACAACTTTCATGAATTTCTGAATACAAATACTTTTCAAAACGGTTAAGATTTAAAAAAAATCCCAATTTTGGCAACTTTAAAGCAGTTTTTTCAACTTATTTTTGAAAGTGTGACCGAAGCTTTCTTCAATTTTTACCATAAATCTAAGATATAATAATTGGCAAAGAGGTTTATGCAATTTTAGTTAAGTATTATATATCGCGTCGGTCCGAGCTAAGCCGGACTTTTTTTTTTTATTTTCCTGCTAGGCCAGGCCGGGCCTTAAAAGTACCGTTTCGTGTTTGGGCTGAACCGGGTCTCTCCGCGTAGAGCCGTGGCCATCTCTAAGCCAAGACCAGGTTGCTACCAAAAGTCAAATGTTGTTGCTGCTGCTGCCTACCACTTTCGTTGTTACTGTTGTTGATTTTGTAGCCGCCAAAGTTTTGAGCGATTTTTCATTGGAATAGAAAGTGAATTGAATTTGTTTGTGTTTGTTGTTGTTGCTGTTGTTGTTGCTGTTGCTGTTGCTGTTGCTCTTGACTCGCAGCAATCGTCTTCTTTGGTGTTTACAATGAAAACAATATTAGTTGAAAATTGGACCATGTCATTGACCTTTGTCTGCCCCAGAGCAGTGAGAGTGTTGTTTGTCTGTCTGTTTACATTTTCGAGATTTTTGTTGTTTACTTTTTTTTTGGGAAAAGCGAGCTAGAGAAGCTTTTTATTTTGGTGAGGTCTGCATGGCATGGCTAATGGGTTTTTCTCGACTGCAAGTGAAAACTGTTGAAATCGTAAACAACATGCACGAAAGAAAGCTTCAAGCAATTTACACAAATGAAAAACTACATTACAAGAATATAGATAAATATATAATATTTTACTAAATAAAAGTGTACAATTTTCTTTTAAATCTATTTCAAAATGTCATCGAAAGGAAATTGTTCAACATCCCAAAAAATAAAAAAATTGGTGGCGCTTTTACAGGTTATCTTAGCTTATCATATTTTCAAATACAGCCGTGGCCATAGAAATAGCACACTTACAAATGGCAACTTTGTCCGGTCATTACTCACTTGTTTTACATCCGATATAAATAATTTTGGTCTTAAATGATTACTCCAATATTCTATATTATTTACTATTATTATTTTTACCGTTATCTTTTACCGTTTTCGATTTTTGCTTAATTTAAGATCGAGATAGCTCATTTGGGTTGGCCACAGAAATAGCACACTTTGTAATTGAGGAAGCTGATTCCAAAATTCGTAGCCTTTTTGCTTAAATATTAGTTAAATTACTTAAGTATATTATAAAATTGATTAAATAAAGCCAAAATGGGTAGTGGACGGCGTTGCCCGGGTGAGAAAAAGAGCCTTATGTAGGATATAAACAAATACAGGGAAAATCGTGCTAAAATTGTTATTTTAGTCAAAATTTCCAAGAATTTGGTATGCAATTAACTTAATTTAGTAACAGCAACTAATATTTAGTCATCTAAGAATATAAAACAACAGCCAAAGCAAAAAAAAACGGACTTCAAAATCGATAGTTCAATAGCACGTATGAGCAACGCTGATCCTTTTGCCCCGTTTCGAAGGATAACGCAGGAATTTTAACAAAAATGTGTTTCTAATATAACCAGAATACCTGTCCCAACAAGCCCCAATAAAGTTTTGGTCAATAGAAAAATTAGCCGAAGATTGCCAGACCTGGCAAAACAAAACATTGCACCAAGCAGGTGCGTTGCACAAAAATACATGAAATATCACCGCAAAATTCTTCTCTGCACAATGTTTTGTTTTGCCAGGTCTGGCAATCTTCGGCTAATTTTTCTATTGACCAAAACTTTATTGGGGCTTGTTGGGACAGGTATTCTGGTTATATTAGAAACACATTTTTGTTAAAATTCCTGCGTTATCCTTCGAAACGGGGCAAAAGGATCAGCGTTGCTCATACGTGCTATTGAACTATCGATTTTGAAGTCCGTTTTTTTTTGCTTTGGCTGTTGTTTTATATTCTTAGATGACTAAATATTAGTTGCTGTTACTAAATTAAGTTAATTGCATACCAAATTCTTGGAAATTTTGACTAAAATAACAATTTTAGCACGATTTTCCCTGTATTTGTTTATATCCTACATAAGGCTCTTTTTCTCACCCGGGCAACGCCGTCCACTACCCATTTTGGCTTTATTTAATCAATTTTATAATATACTTAAGTAATTTAACTAATATTTAAGCAAAAAGGCTACGAATTTTGGAATCAGCTTCCTCAATTACAAAGTGTGCTATTTCTGTGGCCAACCCAAATGAGCTATCTCGATCTTAAATTAAGCAAAAATCGAAAACGGTAAAAGATAACGGTAAAAATAATAATAGTAAATAATATAGAATATTGGAGTAATCATTTGAGACCAAAATTATTTATATCGGATGTAAAACAAGTGAGTAATGACCGGACAAAGTTGCCATTTGCAAGTGTGCTATTTCTATGGCCACGGCTGTATGTGCAATTGGGTTGTCTGGCCCAAAAGCCTTCTTTTATTTTATGTCCCGTAACAACAGTCATGTTTTCGGTTGCTTATCTTTAAGTCCCCAATGAACTATTAAAATTATTTTATTTTTTACAGGTTTTACTTTATTAAAATATCGTTTTTATTAGACTTTGTTGCAAGAAGGTTTCATGACACCAAAGTGAATTTTAGCTCATAGCTTTTAATTTGAATTTAATAAAAACTAGAAATTTTAATTTTAGAACAAAACTTAATTTATTAAAGAACTGAATGACTGAAATTCCTTGTAGTGTAAAGCTTTTTTTGCAGTTTATTTAAAAGATAAATGGAATGCATATCACAACAATCACAATAAAAACTAAATGAAAACATATTTAAAATTATAAGTAATTGTTTAAAAATAGAAATAAATCGTATATCATAACAATAACTTAATAAAAGCACTAAAATTAAATTTTAAATTATGACAAAGTGATATTATAATTTTGCAATTGTTTTGCATCATCTATAAGTTTGAAGTCTCTGAAACTCTACCGCCTTCTGGAAATTGCGATTTGCGTTTTGCATTTCTTTTTCTGTTGTTGTTGTTGTTGTTGTTTGTGGATAAATTGGACCAAGAGTCGCCTGAGTCGATTTCTTTTGCAGAAATGTGTAAATTAAACTTCCCACCATCTCGTGCCAAAAATAACAACAATAACTTCCAGTTGGTCGGCGGAGTTTGTTCACCTTTCGCCTAATTAACAAAATACATACATAAATGAAACGTACCAACAACAAAAATTGTGCTACAAGACGCGTGCAAAGGCAACGCAGCTGACGGCGACAGAGACGCTGACGCTGACGTTGACGTTGACGCAGACGCAGACTGCGAGTCGACAACTTCAATGAAATCAATTTTACGATAATAATTTTTGAAAGCACAACAACAGCAAGAGATACAACCAGTGTTGCCCATTTTTTTTTCCAGAAAAAAGGCTGAAAATGGTTTCTTAACAATCCAGAAAACAGCTAAGTTATTCCTAAGACTTTTCATGATTTTCCGCAACAGTTAAGATCATAATATTGTAAATCTCGCAAAAATATCGAATGCCAACTAAAGATACTGCATTATGCATTTTTATTTTTCAGATTTTTCACAAATTTCGCAAAAAAATCTCTCTATATTTATGAAAACCACTGGATGGTTCTGAGTTTCCCTGAGTGGTCTTCCATTAGTGGTAGAAATCCTTTATATCCTTTATGTAAGAGAAAATATAAATCAAAATAATTACAAGAGTCCAATAATTGTTACTTATTTTTGAACAAATTTAGTAAAATGTAAGAAAAACCTGAGATAAAGCATAGGTTTTAAAAAAGATACAAAATTCCCGTTTGCTGCAATATTTCTAGAATATGCTTTTAAAAAACATCCAGATTTGACGGTAAAAAAGCGGTTTTGGCAACAGTGGATACAGACAGCACTGTGAAGCCCTGCCGCTTCATAAACATTGAATCAGCGCCAGGCCCCAGCCCGGTACCGTTGGAAATTTCTTGCTTTTTCTTTTCTCAGACACACATACACACACACACACACACACAGACACACACATATTTATGCATAAATACATACGCTATATGTGTATAAATTCATGTTTGTATTTATTTCGTTGTTATTGTCTTGCAAAAATGTAGGTCAAGTTATATGGTGAGTATCGCGCTCTCCCTCTCTGTGTGTGAGAGTGTGCGAGAGTGTGGGAAGTCCCAGCTATAGCTTTGGCGTCGGTCGGTCAGAGAGTCGGAGAGTCAGAGAGTGGGAGAGTCGGAGAGTCCGTGCAGCGCAGACTTTTCTAGTCTCCGCAGCTGCAGTCAACTTTCACTTAGAAAGTTCTGCTTGCGGTGATGTTGATTTTTTTTTAGTTTTTATCTTTTTTTGCTCTTTCGGGTGGCAATGCTCGTAAATGACGAGTTAATGTTATAGCGCTCGTTAACTGGGTCAATACGTGGGCCTGGGAAGCGTCTTGCCGCTCAAACGCTGCACCAATCAAGTGATCAAGCAATCAAGTGATCAAGTGATCAAGCGATCAAACGCTCAAACAATCACAAATATTGCAAGCAATAATTGCATTTTCAATGCAAAATCGCGAGAGCTTTCCGTTAGGCGGGCGGCAGCGCTGCCAACCTTGGCAAACAGCTGGCGCAAACACACGCCCCGCCCGCCGCCCCCTCTCTCTCACTCTCTCAGCAAACACAAACACTCACTGAGTAGATTTCCCTGAACTTCGGCAGAAAAGCTAACGCGTCTATTTTTAGCGCTACATCCGCGTCGTGTGTGAGTGTGCGTGTGTGTGTGTGTGTGCGTGTGAACTTCCTGTTGCTGCAGCTTGCGCTGAGAGCGCAGCGTGACGTGCGAGAGCTTTTGCGCTCTCTCGAAAGCACAGAATGCAGCGCTCAGAGTGGCAAGAGAAGATCTTGCTCGTGTTGTTGTTGTTGCTGTTGTTGTTATTATTGACCTAATCACTTGTAGAGCACAAACGAACATTGAACTTTTACTTCCGCATGCAATTTAATGCGCTCAGTTGTTGTTGCTGTTGCTGTTATTGTTGCAGTTGTTGTTGTTATTGTTGTTGTTGTTAGTCTCTGCTGATATTCTATTGATCATTTCGCCATTTTAGCCGGCAGCGACCGCCCAGTGACATTAATTAATGCGCACAGATTCATCAAATATGCGCTGCCCGTTTGGAAAATCATATTTTATGGCCCCAGCGGCAATTTGTGCGCCACGGCCCCTAGCACAAGCAGCAAGTACAAGTGTGTGTGTGTGTGTGCCTGTGTGTGTATGTGTATGCCTGGAAAATTGTGTAATTAAATGCGACAATTTTGTAGGCCTCAGGGCAGCTGCTGCTGCAGCGATCTCGGTTGCCACAAACAGCACAATTGTGCTTCAAGTGGTGTTTTTCTTTTATTGTCACAATTGGATAAGATTATTTCCACAAAAGCAAACCTATTTTAAACACAGCTACTCTCATATCAAACTATTTGGAAACATTCGAAAAATTTTTCCAATAATTTTTTCATTAATTCGACCTTGTTTTTTAAGAAAGTACAAAAGGGTTCATTGAGTATAACACCCCGAAGTAGCCTTCTGCAGACCCCACAAAGTATATTTATTTTAATTAGGACGACGAGTCGATGTAGCCATGTCTGTCTGTTGTCCGATCTTGCAAACCATTTATGGTATATAGGGTCCTATATGACGATATCTATCACGCTAAACACAAAAACCACAGCAAAAACAATCTTAAACTACAGACAATATACCGATATTATATTTAATTTATTAAAAGAAATAAATATATCTTTATAAATAAATAAATACATATATCTTTATCTTTCTACTAACCATCAAAAGTGCCTAAGAATTCAAAATTTTCAGGTTTAAGTAAATTTTTAATAAAAGATTTGAAAGAAAAGTTGTGAATCATAATTTTACAATACTTGAACCATTCTGCGCATTTCAATGAATTTAATTTCGTTGTTAAAAAAAATATAATTTATAAGTTTTCCAATGTTGATAAACAATTTTTTTGGTAATGCTGGAATGTAGAATCCTGAAAAAAAGCAAATAGATTTCGAATTAGGTTGCTTTAAGATTTAGTTTCCCCAGTACATTTATGATGGTTCTTTTTCATATTTTCAAGTGGCAACCGTGGCAGTGACAGCGACATTGCTCCGTGTCCCTTTGAAAGTAACAAGAAAATTCTGTTGTTTTTTTTTAAATATGATTTCATTTAATTTGATATTGTATGTGTGTGTTTTTTGTGTGGATTTTGTTGTATATAAATAGCGTAATACTCTTACAAGCTACAAATGTTTATGCAAACTTATTTGTTCTCATTTACAGATAAATACAAATAAAAAAGAGCAAACATAAACCTAAAAAATGTTTTTAAAATAATGAATGAAATATGTATATAATTTTTTTGCTTTTGACAAATTATTGGCGCATAAATATGACACTAAATTTAATACTTTTTTTAATTTTTCAGTTTGATTTGAAATAGAAACAAAACAATTAAATATGTGTGTTCGATAGGATATAGCATTTAGCTGTTTGTGCACAATAATGAACAAATATTTGATTTTCGATTTAATACTAGTAATAATAATAATAATAATAAATAATTTATGTAGCGTATAGAACTAAATACAAAAGTCTCTGTATTAACGGCAATCGGGCTACTTTCTTCGGCGCCGGCAGCTGGAAGTCTCCTCGCGGCCTCGCAGGCGCATCCAACGGGCGCCCCCGATCATGTCCAGAATTGGCTTGGATGTATTTGGATAAGGCAAAGGCGGTGTCGTCTGGAGTGGTCTGTGGCGCCTAGTAGCCTAGTACTGACCCGTAGGATCCAGAGCCGGGTGCGCCAGCTGAGGGCGGGAGTGGCGTGTGGCCCGAGGACGGCAGTAGGTGCCGGTAGGGTCGAGATCGAGCATGATGCTCCGGTTTATGGTAGAACTGATGTCAGTTTTCAGGGGGTGTGGATGACACTAGGGTTGGCAGTTAGTAGGTGCCAGTGGGGTCCAAAGCCAGCGACATTTTGAGACTTGTTCAAAGAATCTTTAGACGTTGAAAATGTGTGAACTTCTGACTCCTCTCAGTACTGGCCAGTGGGATCCAGATAAGCTGCCATTGTCTTGAATAGTTTAGATTGAGCTTAAAACGCTTGTCAAACTTGGCTTTAAGTTGGCTTAGTATTGGCCAGTGGGATCCAGGTAGGCTGCCATTTCTGTGCCGTGTAATTAGCCAAAAATACTTGTATGATTTCAACGTATCAACGTTTATTATAAGCCTTAGCTCCTTTGTTTGATCGGTATTAACGTGGCCCGAACTTCATACAGGTTCTCCGGCTGGATGGCTTGTGCTGCTCTTCGGCTTGTTGTTGTAAGTTCTTTTATTATCAGGCGTTGTTGTTGACTGATTATGCGTGTGTTTATATTTAGCTTTTTTTTGGTTTTTGGTTGGTTCGCTTGTCAATAGTTTTTTGGGGAATATATATTTTTATATGTATATATATATATATGTATATAGCGAGTCACTGACACTTAAAACCCATTAAATACTTTTGGTTGTATGGACTTGATTGTTTATTAATTTAAGCGGCTCTCGCAGTCTATTGTGCTTATTTTGTTTGTTCTCTGGAGCCGGGCAAAAGGTTTCTTCTGCTATCGCGTACACGTAAATCAAATATATAATCAGACAAAATAAAAAAACTTCACAAGTTTTTACAGCAAAATGCGTAGAGTTTTTGCTTTTGCTTTTGCTTTGCACTGAACTGATCTCTGCTCGTCGAACGTTGTCGATCTTATGATCCAAGACGTCGGCCATACGGCGTTATTTATATGAATCTGAGCGGAAAGAGAGCGCATCATAAACACGCAGAGAGCGGCCGCTGCCCGCCGCTCGTTCGGCACCTTCGGCAGCTTCACGACGCGTCGACGCACACACGAGCAGAGAAAGAAAAAGAGAGAGAGAGAGAGAGCCGTTGCTGGCAGGTGTTGCTCTTAGCTCTTGCGGCGTTCTCTTCGCCAGTTTCATTCACACGGCGCTCCATGCCGCTCTGCAGCGCTCTGCGCGCTCTCCGCTGGCAGTGCAAAGGTATGAGGGCGCTCTCTCTCACACACACACACACACACACACAAACGCCGCAGTCGCTCTGCCCCCTACACAGCCGCCTCCCACAGGCTTCCATTGAAGAAACAGCTGTTTTGGCCAAACTGCGACACGATCGAGTGCCCTCGTTATGCTGCTGTCGCTGTGATTGTGTGTGTGTGTGTGTTTGAGAGAGAGCGTGTGTGTGTGTGTGTGTGTGAGCGCTAGGCAGGTAGAGCGCGCGCCTATTGGTGCATACGAATTTAGTCCTGCGCCGAGGCTCCACCTACAATCGCCTTAGCCCCGAGCTAATTGTAGGCTCAATGAGTTGGCTAAAACGCCTTAAGAACGGGCCAACAAGCTGAAAGACAAATATACACGTCAACTGTTTGTCGCCGCTGCTCAAACACAACAACGATGCGCAGATCCTGCCGGGCTAATCGCTCGATGTGGCATAAGCCCTAAATTAATGATGGTTGAGCCGCAGGACAACCGAGCACCGACTACCGTCCACTGACCACTGAGCCACTGCCCACTTTGCGTGACATTTGCAGTGGCTTAAGCCGTTGCTACACTGAGCGAAAAAACAAGAGTTTTCGTAATCGAATTGAAAAATTCAATGAGCCAGCAAAATTCTTGTTGCAAAAATTAAATTCTTCATTTAATTTATTAGGATCTTTGAGGTTAATGTAAATGAGAAACGAACGTAGCCCCCAAAAGGAGGATTGGCAGCCCTTACAAAGTATATACGAGTATATTTTTGATCAAGACAACAAGCTGAGTCGATAGAGCTTCAGTAGCCACAATTTTTTCTCTTGCCACACACTTGTAATTGGGCTTAATTGAAGCTGTTAATAACATTACGATCGGATGAGAAACAGCAAAGATATGAGACAAACAAATTGCTCGAATCATGGTCTTCTACTGTGGCTGACGTCTGAATGAAGAATTTCGCCCGACTGACCTGCACCGTCCTTACTGGTTTTATTTGTGCCTTTTAAGAACTTTTAAAATTAAAATAAGTTACGTTTCGTAAGTAATTTATTCAAACTGTACACTTAATTTTAACTCACTGACTGAATTAATATGAATTCATTCGCGATTCTATATGAATTCTGAAACAAAGAGCTTTAATTTGTGTAAAGAATCGTTCAGCATTTCTCTGAGTGTAGAGGCTTAAGAGCTCATAAAAAGGATAAACAGTCGGCATGAGTCAGCGAAAACGCCGCTGTCTTCCGCGAAATGCGACACCGGCGGAGGCGACGGCACAAAGTAAAAGCAAAAAGCAAAGATGTTGCAGAATTTCGATTATTTTTGTCAGCATTTTTAGCCAAAAAACACAATAAAAAGCAGCCAAGTCAGCTGGCGCAGCAGATTACAAGATATGCAATTTACAGCACAATAGGAAATATAAATCCTTTCGTTTTATGGCGGCAGCGCTCGAAGAGTTGTCATAAAAGGACTTCCGGTGACACTCGATGCCCAAGTTGGAGCGTCTGTTGCCAGGCACGAGCCTACGAGACTACGAACCTATCAACCCTTTAGGCACGAGCTAAGGAGCAGCCGATATAGCCGATATAACTACTTGGTGTGAAGTTTAGTGCTTGGAGTTAATGCAGTTGGAGTCGCCGTTAGGCTAGTTGTCTTATTTGCCTGTTTACCTGGATCCAACTTCTACGCCGGATACGTGGCAGTTGCGTTGGCGTTTCCGCATTTCCGCCTTTTAGTTTTCACTTTTCAAACTGTTTTCCATTTGTTTTTCTGTGTGTGTGTTAATTTTTTTTGTTTTTAGCTATCAAATTCGTTATGCATCATTTGTGCATTCCCCTCTTCCTGGCACCTTTTGTCCGTGCCACGTGCCACGTGCCAGGCAAAGGTAAAAAACCCTCGAACATTTGTTGGCACAACTGCTGTCGATCCTAACTGGAGTCTCCCCGCACTTTCTCTGCATGCATTTGCCTTGTAATTTGATCATGACGGAAAACGCATTTTGGGGCTCTTTCGGCAGATTCACTTTTAATGGAAATTCTTATGCAATGTTTGCACAGACAGCAGAACCAAATGAAAATGAAAAACACACGAAACGATCTTGAAACTCAGGGCCATTCCCAGATTTGGGTCAATGTTCCGGCTGCAATGTATATTATTTCATTCAATTCTGCAAATATAACAGTATTATTGTTTTCACTGTAACTTCTTGGTTTTTAGCAAACTTATGCTGGTCTTGGACTTGGCCATGCAAAAGCAGTTGAAGTTGCCAGAAACTGCTGCTTGCTGTCTTTATGGCCAGCTAATGCAGCGTTAACAATTAAAGCAACTCAAGTCATTGAGAACGGGAAAATCTGGCTAATGAAGTGGTGCATTCAGCTGTCAGCAATTGGCGCCAATGGCCCACATAGATGGCCGAAGATGATCTTGAATCCCACTTCAATTTCAAACTTTTCATTAAGACTTCGTTTTCAGTAAAAATAATTAGATTTACTAGTTTAAAATGCATTCGTTTTTAACTGTGTCGAAGCTTCTGTCAGCTGACTTCAATTAAAAAAATTCTATAGAAGCAGTGCGTTCGGTGAGTGGAGAAAAAACAAAATTGTAGTAGTAGTAGTATTAGTTAGTTATTAAGTACTTGTGCAATACTAGATATTAAGATTAATTATATAGATGTACAACACTGGCTGTCGATGCAACCCTGTAAGCATCGACAGGCCAGCACAAAGAGAGAGCAAATAAAGAGAGCAGTCGTTGCTGAGCGGTCCCATAAAATGAATTATTTAAGGAATTTTTGCACCGGAAGTCCCAAAACATAGCCAACGCCCTATTTGGGTTCCCTGTGACTAATAAATATTTTGTTAATTTTAAGATTTATCAAAATATGACATAAACAAAATAGATGTTTAAAGGTTTTAGATGACAAATTTGCAACAAAATATAACAAAATGGAAAAGCACACATGCATATAGGTATTAATCTAGATTTTTTTATATTCATTCAACCTGCTTTCGCTGTCTACATATTTATACTTATTTTAAACAAGTTTCAAATAATTTGCTGATTAAAAATTTTAGATTTTTCCAATTCTGCTTGTATCGACAAAACAATCAAAATGTTTGTTTAAAGCAAATAAAGTTTAATTACCAAAATAACGTGTATATAAACAGAAGGAGAAATTGAAAATGATTATTATTATTAGAGTAATTCGATAATATAAAAAATAAAATAACCTAAAGGGTGGCAATTATCATTAAACTAAATAAATACAATACTTATTTATGTGTTAAAAGCTCATAGTACAGAAAAATAAATATATATTCTAAATTGTTTTTACTTCAAAACAATAACTGGCAATAACAGCTTACAACTTTGATGTTTGTCAAGTTTTAAATTTATATATTTCAATAAACAATTAGAAAATCCCGACGAATACGTAGTTCAATTCAGAATTGCGGGTTTTGCATTGATTCATATACATTGTAAACTGTGCCTTAACATTTCGCAGCTAATCAGTAGTTCTCTTTGGGGGATTAAGCGCCGATAAAAATTTGTCAAATGGGAAAACGCCACCCATATTCGATTATGACTGGACTATAAATAATGTTAAATTTCTGACGAATTTGTTTGAGAATTTCCGAAAGCTTCAAGATTGAAAAACAAAAATTTATTAAGATTTGATGGTTAGTTTAGAATAATTCCAATGCAGGTAAAACTTAAATTTTATTTTCTATAACTTTCTACTAAAGTTGGACAAAAAAAATTAATTTATTTATAACCTTTTCTTTTTCTTTTCTTTTCTTTTCTAATTCTCTTGACTTTCAAGTCTGTTTTTTTTTATGTTATATAATCTACAAACGTAATAGGCTAATATTACCACCGAGTGCAATTATTTGAAATGAGTGAAAATTAATTACCCCTATGTACTTTCTGCGAAAAAAACAATTTGGTTGTTGTTGATCGGAAAAGAATGTCAAGGTTGTGGGTCTGGTTATTATTATTGGTTTCCAGAAAAGAAATTAAAACACGCTGGTTCGTAATTTCTAAACTCTCACTATGAATCCACGTGCTCTGTATAAATTGTATATTGAACTTTTACTCTAGATTCGGAATGGCGATAATTAAATCAAATAAAACGTGATTCAGCCGTTGGATGATGGAACTTTTCCTCGATTTCCACACCAAAAACAAGAGTGGGGGCAACACATTGTCTGGGTGCATTCACAGGCCGATATGTTAAATTCTGAATCAACTGAATATGCTAAACCAAGTCGCAAATCGTTGCTCATAACAGGCTCAAATGCAAATTCCAATTTGTTGACGTTTACAGTGTCGCAGCAATTGCCGAAACTGAAAGGAAATTAGATAAGCATGGCATTTCTGCAAAGTTTTTGCAAGTTTTCATTTGTATGAATGTGGGTGATAATGGCAGCCCATCAATGGCTTCAATATCTGCTGACAAAGTGCATAAGAATCTGCATATGGATGCGTTGCCTCAGCGTCAGCTTCAGCTTCAGCTTCAGTCACTGATTGCAAATCTACATCCACATCCACATCCACATCGAGAGATCATTACACAGCGGTCAAACGGTCATTGGCCTGCTTCTGCTTGCGCATCGTGTCCAGCGTTTCGAGCAGCTCGTATCTTTGCCTTCATGGATATAAGTATCTGTATCTGTATCTGTAGCTGTATCTGTGGACGTATCTGTATCTGTAGCTGTAGCTGGAGCTGGAGCTGGCTGAATGGCACGTAAGCAGCCAGAGATATATCTTGTAGCATGTGTTGGCGCAGCTTACGCAAAATTATTTATGAAAACAGCAGCGACAACAGCCAAGTACTTTGATACTTCTAGCTGCTGCTCTATCAATCGGTATGGAAATTCTTCGTTTCTCTGAAAATTCCGCATGCATTTGCATATGCGAACCAACAACAACACAGCGACAACACTTCACATTTAATTATAGCAAAGAGATCAAATAATCAATGATCCATCTTGTATAAGCGCCTACAGATGGAGCGCCTCCGAGAGAGAACTATGAACCTAGTCGAGGCTATATTACAGCTGATGTTATTGATTTCATCATTTGCCAGTCAATGGCCATTAGATCAATGCATCCATATCGAAATCAATGCCGCATTTTGCATAAACTCTCAGCGACTTGGCAAATTGCAAACAAATGACAAATCAATCTGTTGGCAATCAAAAATTACTTCCCTGTGGCGTTTGCAACTTGCTCTGCTCGCCTCAGCTCTGCTGCCTCTGCTCTGCACTGCTGCAGCGATTTTCACCCAATAAGGAAGCGAAACAAGTCACAGCAGCACCACCAACAGCAACAGCAACAGCAACAACAACCAGAAACTGCAGCCAAGCAAAACACAAAACGAGCAGCTGAAGCCAGAGCCAAGTCTAAGATTCAGACTGCGGCCAAGACTGAGGCGACGCGTTGGCCAGCAGCAGCTACAACAGGCCCTATAAATCTGCAGCGAAGAGACTCAAGACTGAAGACTCAAGACCAGAGACTGAAGACTAGAGACTGCAGACTAGAGCCTGAGCCAAGCTCAGCTACAGCATTAGTTTGGACTCTAACTTCTACTTCAGCTACACTGAGCAAAATTATTAGTTCATCAGCGAATCATTACTTGACTGGATGTTAATCGGCAAATTAATAAAACGAATCAGACTACTACTTTGTTCAAGTATAGCTGCTTAAGTTCCAAGTATGAAATCTATGAAACTGAAATGTAGCTATAAATAATCTTTAAACCAGTAAGGACAGATCTGATCAATCGGACAGAAGGCTGCAGTCGGACATAAACCTCCGTAGGAGATCCTGTACTTTGTGTTTCAATACTACACACACACTTTTTAACTTGCACTAGCTTTATAGATTTATTCTTACTTTTTTCAAGTATAAAATTATCAATTATATTTCAAGTATTTAATAAATTTAACCATTTAACAAATATATATGGTTGTCTTAGAATTAGTAAACATAATTTGCATTAAATAATAGTTTTATATTGTTTAATGAGTGGCTTATATCAATAGTGTATAATAAATTAAAAAGTAATTAATAACAATAAAATACAAAAAAAATGAAATAAATGTTAATGGAATATAAAAATTATTGCATACTAAATTAAAATACGGTAAAATTAAATTTAAATAAGAAGAATAAAAAGGAATTTAAATATCTTAAGCTTTTCTTTATGCTAATGAAATACACTGACATTATCCCTTAAACTTGACTTGAACTACAATATACTATCACTTCTTCAGCTATGAAAATTTAAGTTTAAATTGTTAACTTATTTTTGCAAACTCAACCACATGACAATTTTGTGGCAAGTTTTTGGCTCAGTGTAGAGCTGAAGATCTCTGTGGAACTGTGGAGTTGGCTGCTGGCCCAGACCAGACCGGGCCAGACCAGTTGCGCCGTGTATGCTGCCAGGTGGGAAAGGGGGGCAAAGGGGCAGCATATCTTGCTTGGAAGTAAAAATAACCTCAGCTAAGTTCACTGGGGCGAGGTTGAATGAACTCCATGGTAATGTGTTGGGGCAAAATGCTATAAAAAAAATAAAATAAAAAAAATAGGCATAGAAATGCAGAAGAAGAGGAGAGGAAAAATTGTTACATTTTGTTGCCGTGGTGTCGCTTGCAACTGCAACTTGTTGCAGCCCCACACAGTTACGTATGCCGTGGACGTGTGGGCAGCCCGGATATATCAATGAAGTGCCCTTTGCTAATTCAATCTGTCACTGTGGTTTCCATTTCTCTCAATTAAACATTTGCGAAATTGTCGACTGCCGACTGCAGAGTGCAGACAGCCGACTGAATGAGATGACATACAATTAACTTATCGCAAAAAAGTTTCCGGAAACTGCCTGCCCACACAAAACACTACGGCACTAAGAAAAGCATCGCATTGCAGTGCATCCGAGCAGGTGGGGCGGGCACGGGGGGCTTAATATGTTTGTTGACATCCAATTAGAGCGATTTCCTTCCTCATTAACAAACGCTGGCGCTCTGAGGCTCTCAGGCCGACGCAGACAGACAGACAGACGACAGCCGGAGAGACGTTGACGTTTTGAAATTTAACTCAAGCGTCAACGAAATTATAGCAAATGCATACAGCTACAAAATATATCTATACACTGATAAAAAAACAAGAAAATTAATCTCAAACAAGTATAATCAAAATTTTATTGTTTCAAGTTCATAATTTCTTAGAAGTACTGCAGTCTTGCAGGCATGAAATAACAACTGCAAAAAAAAACCAAATTGTATTTGGGTTTTTTTCCTGATTTTCAAAATCGATTTAATAAAATTGTTTTTAGTAATTTTTGGTTTTTGCGATAGTGTGTGAGTTTCATTTACAATTTTTATACCACATAAGTATAACCACACATAACGTATGAAAGTAGAAGAAGGTTTGGGAAACACGATATATATTTCTGATTAGGATAACGAGCTGAGTAGATATACCCCTGTATATCTATCTGTCTCAACTTGTAGATCTCGGAAGTTTATACAGGTGCAGATCAAGTTTATTATTCTAAATCTGGGTGTTGGGTTTCGTTTTTGACCTAATCGATAAAAACCGAATAACAATCGTTAAATTGAGTATAGAAGGTTGTTATTTGGAATATTTACTGTGGGTTTTTAACTTAAACTAGCCTGCATTGTGCATTTAAATCGGTTGACAAACATAGAAGTTATTAAATAAACCATTTTGATAGCTTTGCCTTGTATATCTTACATTTTGGTTGTCTTTTAATATGCTAATTTAAGATGCTGCATAATCTGAATTTTATATTTGAAATTTTTTATCAGTGTATGTATGTATTTATATCTCCATACTTCCCTCTGTCACACACACAAGCAAAATCTGAGCTGCACGACAAACAATTAGAGCTGCTGTGGACATTGTTAGTGATGGATGCATTTTCATAGACATGCCATCATCGCAGCCAAAGCTTTTGCCCTGTCCACGCCACCTCACACACACACACACTCACACGCACACACAAACACTGTTGCAATTAGAGTACAATAAACCCAGTTTGCCACAATAAGTCTGGTGGTATTAGTATTAGTCGCAGTCGTGGGGTTTTTGAACTTGCTGCGAGACGTAGGGTCTTGATCGGTGTCTCCAGCTCCACATCAGCGTTAGCCGCGCTCTGCTTGGCTTGGCTTGGCTTGGCTTGTCTTTGACTTTGATTGTAATTGTGTTTATGTGTGTGTGTTTAAAATGTGTGTGTGTATGTGTATGTGTCTGCACCTGGGCTTTATACTGCTGGCGCCGCCGCTCAGGTTTATGGCAAAACATTTAGCGCAACGTTTAGTAGCCAAATGGCTTTATTATTGATGCCGCTGGAAAGTGAAAGTTGCACACAGCTGAGCAGAGGCTGAAACAGGCGCAAGTCACTGATTAGGAAGGCTTCTAAAAGAGTTTAGTTATACGTATTAAAATACTAAAAATATATTCCGATATGCGTTAGGCATGGAATCAGTTAGCTAATAATATTAAATGTATTAAGGTTAAAATTCAAATTATTATTTGGAAACATAATCAAATAATTTACGCTTTTAAGCGAACCTTATTTATCATATTAAATTAATTAAACAATTCTACCAACTTAAGTAGGTGTCTTCTTCTTCTTCTTATTCCGTGAGTAAAAGTATCTGTACTTTTCGCATTGGGAACATTGCTTAATAAATTGTAAATTGTTATGATATCTAAAATTAATAGCAGCTTCTTTAACATTTTCAATTATAAATTATAACTAAATATGGAGCAGCTGAGGGCCACGACCCTTCGATTTTCTACTGAAGTAGGCGTACAAGCAGAAGTTGCTACTTAAATTTCTTAAAAAAAAAATCTATTGCATATTTATTTTGCCAAAATTTTTTAAATATTCCATTTATAAATATATGTTAAAAGAAAACAATTGAAAATGGTGAAAACAATTAAAAGTAAACTATTTATTTGCAAGCTGAGCAATAAAAATATAAGTTATGAAACATAATTTTAGCCTCAACTACCCCAAGATCTAATCGATTATAATCAATTTCAGGTAACTCTGTTTATTTGCTTGCTTATGACTGTTAGCTGCTTCCAGTGTGAAAATGTAGTGTGCGGTCAAAGTCCGTGTGGGGTTGATTTTTCCAATAAAAACCAAATAGCAAGTTTTCCAATAAATATTGTATATGCTTTTTATTAAGCGCAAATTCAATTCATGTCTTTTCAAGATGGTGATATTACAAGTAGGGTAAAAAACTAGTGATGGTAACTAGCATACAATAGTTACAATTGTTACAATGGGGATTCTGAACTAGTTCGGCATGAACATTCTCCCCCCCTTGCAACGTAGTTGCAAACAAAAATGGATAACGGGGTTTGTTGATCGTCAGATGCTGCAGGCACCTGACAGGATCCAGCCAAAGTGGGTGTTAAGTGCCACTGGTGATCCCTGTTCGCTGGGTAGCACTCCAGACAGGACGATGAAAGGATATAAGTCGGCCGCTAGGATAAGCGACACGGTCTCCGGCTGGTACCACCGTTCGTCCGCCAGTGCCAGGTTCCTGTAAGTTGGGAAGCGTTGCGGATCGATGGCCTTGTCTGGCGTTCGATACTGCAACTGGGGTATCACTCGAAGGATGAGTTCCTTATCGAGTGATGCCGTCGTGGATTGTATCCGCACAGTGCAGATTTCGTCGGGACCAACACGGGTGATCGCGAGCCCTAAAGCCCTTGCTTTAGAGGCGCTGATCCGGCTGGACTGGCTGCACGTATCGATTAGGGCCCGCAGCGTCTCCTTCCTCTGTCCAGTGAACAGCACCACGTTGGCGGTTGGCATCAACGTCACGGTCCTATGATGCAGTAGGGATGCTACTGTGGTGCGCAGCGGCTGTTGAGGGCGACAAGGTGAGCGAGACCTTGGACGATCCTCGCTCGTCCTTCGTTTTGGTGATGTTACGTCCATAGGCGACGGACGCCTTTTCCCACTGGATGGTGGTACTCGCCTTGGTGAGCGAGAGCGCGTACGATCTTCCTTCTTATATGGAACTTTTCGCCGATGGATGTGGAGGAGAGTGTGGTGGTTGCGGTGGCAAATCTTGCACTTAGCCACACTGCGGCAGGAGCCACCCGAATGCTGGTGAGCCAAGCAATTCGTGCAGTAGCGATTGACTATCGCTGCATGCAGGCGCTTCTCCGGTGCCAAGTGCAAGAAGCGCTGGCACACTCGCAATGGATGAACTCCGCGGCAAACACGACATCTGAAGACCCCACTGTCACGGTCGACCTTCTGGTTTGGCGACATTCTGATGATGATATCGATGTATGCTCTGTGGAAAATGATTGGTGAAAAGAGTGAATTAGAAATGATCCGGATGGGTGTGCTGAATATGACAAATCTATATGGAACACGTAGGACTGGACACATTAATCTAGAAAATTTTAAGACGCCTTGAAATGAACTTAATGTATCCTTGGGGGCGCAGTCAGCTATCATGGGCAGCAGAGATATGTTGATTTTGGGCCTACGGATGGTGCCTCTAGCCGTGCGGATATCAACGACACGGGCTGTCTGATCTTCTCCTGGACATGGTAGTGGACCGCGACCTGGGCGGTGTTTGAGTACTTCCTTCATGTTTGGTTTGCAATCTCTCCTGCTCAATAGAGTGGATAACTCTTCGTATGTAGATTCCTGATGCTGATGCTCCTTATTTTGTAAAAATTTTGACTTTGCAATGGACTTTACAAGTCCCTGGTCGTTGTGCTCTGGTTGGCGGAAGGGTAGTGTGACCATATGCCGACCATTCTGAGCTTCCTCTTCAGCTTCCTTCTCAGCTTCCTCTTCCAGCTCCGCTGGAATTTCCTCCACCTCCGAAAAAGTTGTGGGAAGTTGTTTCAACTTCAAGCTAGTTATGTCGGATAGACGCGCCGAAAAGGATGATATGGTGTTGTGGGTTCGATGTGCGATGGGACCGGTCAGAATCCATCCGAAAATGGTTTCTTGTCCCAGCAAAGAACCACATACCTTAGTACAGGAGCCGCCTACAATTATGGATGGAAGGATATCTGCTCCTATAAGGACATCTATCTGCGAGCTCCGGGAAAACGATGGATCTGCTAATTGTATATTAGGCAGATCAGTCAATGCCTCTTGCGGGATGGTAAAAGATGGCATATTGCCTGCCAATTGCGGCAAGACATATGCAGACGTTTCTATTTGGATTCGAGGCTTGCTTGGGGGACTAATGTGGATCTGACAAAGTTTCTGCGTTTGGGCCGCATTACTTTCATTAATTCCTGAGACCTGGACTTGTACGGATTCATAAGGCAATCTCATGAGGTCGTAAAGGCGTTGGGAAATGAAGGTTGCCTCAGATCCTGAATCTATAAGAGCTCTTGCTGGATATCGGATACCTAGGTGACATACGTCTATCACCGCGGTGCTAAGCAGAACTCCTTGAGTTGTGGCTGAGAAAAAGTTCTGCACATTAGTTGGGACATTAGTGGACTGTATTTGAGATTGTGAACTGATGGCTATTGGGGAGCTGATAGCTGAACTATGTGTCGTGATGACACGGTGTAGAAGGGTATGGTGACGGCCCTTGCATGTCACACAGCTGTGGGTGCTAGTACACTCCTTTAGGATGTGGCCTCTTGCAAAACAATTTAGACATAGCTTCTGTTGTTTGATGTAGTTGGATCGTTCTAGCACTGACATTTGAAGAAATCCTGGACATAAACGGATGGGGTGGTTTTCCTTTTGGCAGAGCTTACAGGATTGTAACTTTGGGGTAACCTTTGTCTCGAATGAGTGTACCCTTTTTTGAACTATAGGATCCTTATGAACCTGTTTCGATTGGTAACCCTGGCTTGTGCTTGGCTTAAGCTCTTCTATCGCTTCCAATGTTCGATAGCGTTCGGTAAGAAATGAATTCATGTCAGCCCATGACGGAATTTCAGTCTTCCGGATAATGGACTGCTCCCATAATGAGAGAGTTAATTTTGGCAATCTGGCTGAGCACAAATAAACGAGGATACAGTCCCAATTATCTGTGCTGACCTTGGATAGTTCCAGAGCGGTTAAAGAACTCTGGATAGCGCTCTGAATCTCCTTAAGGGAAGTCGCAGATTTATGTGATACGGACGGAAGACTAAACAAAATCTTAAGTTGACTATTGACTAGTAACCTTTTGTTTTCAAAACGATTTGTGAGATTAGCCCATGCTGACTGAAAACCTTCGTTCGTGAGCGGGGAAGTAGAAATTATAGCATGAGCTTCACCGCTTGTCTTCGCGTTGAGATGGAATAACTTCTCAACTTCTGAAAGCCTAGGATTGTTGATGTAAATAGCCGTGAATAGATCTCTAAAAGTGGGCCACTTTAAGTAATCTCCATTAAAAATTTCTGTGTCACAAGGAGGCAAACGACAAGCGCTTGGAAAATATGACGGCACAGGAGTGGGGAGTGGAGTCTGATTCTGTGTAGTTGCATTTGCAACTTTTTCGTTGAGGTGAGCAGTACATCGCTCATACACGGAGTAGCAATAGTCATATTTGGATTGCATGACGGCAATTTTGTCTATTGCTCCCTCCTCTGCAATGACTTCGGTACCCGACTCATACTCCCTTTCGACCTTATCCCACAGCGCACGAATTTGATCAATGCGAACTCGGTAGGTATGCACGGACGGCTCTGACTCGGACGGAGTATTTATTCTGGCTTCAAATTGGCATATGCGATCCGTAATGACGATGAATTTATTTAAAACGATGTCTACTTTAGATTGAGCCATTTTTGCTTGAGATCGAGTTTGGACTTCACTTGCAGGGGCACTAACGGATATTTGTGGACTAGATTTCTTTGATGTGGATGCACTGCCCTGTAGTGTGGACACGGACGATTCGCTAGATGTCCTAACTCTTGTATCTAAGGGCTTAGTAGATGATGTAGATGGAGTAGGCATGGAAGGTCGCGTTGTCGCTGGTACAGATAGCCGTTTCTTAATTGGACTGTGATCAATGGGCATAATCAGACAAGATACCAAAAAAGACCACTAAATATTATGCAATCGCGCAAGCAAATTGAAAAGGCTGAATATATGTATATATTTTATTTTTATTTTTATTTATTTTCCTTCAATTTTATTTATTTCGTGTTTGTTGGCAGGCGAATATAATATAAAATAATAAATATCGGCTTATTGTCGCACTATCGGTATATGTGAAGTCCCACCACTAGCTAGTTGAGTGCTTATATTAAACAGATGATCGGTGGAACAAAACGGAATCGGACCAATATGCGCCGGCAATGTTAATAATTGTAATTGTGTTGTTTTTTGTGTTTTAAGTGTTAAATAATAAATAAACAATGTGAATAAACAAAATGCAAAGTGTGTAGTATATAGATTTGTGTATGTGTAGTGATCTGCAACTCCAGTGCAGTGTTTAATGTCGTTTTATGTTGTAAATATGTATGTGCATACGGATGTATGTGTTCCAGGTGCAACAGCTGTGCACAGATGTGCAAATGTTTGCACTAAGTAATTAATTGATGTTTGTTGTTGTGTTAAATAATAATTAAAAGAGTGAATAAACAAAATGCAAAGTGCAAATTATATTTATTTGTGTGTTTATAGCGATCGGCACTCCAGTGCAATGTTTAAATCGTTTTATGTTGTAAATATGTATGTGCCTATGGATGTATATGTTCCAGTTGCTGTAGCTATGCACAGATGTGCAAAGATTTGTAATAATTATTTGATTGATGTTTGTTTTTTTGTACAATAAACGAGATCGTGGTGTTTATTAAATAATTAAATGTAGAATAACAATACTAGTGCTTACAATGACGACAAGTACCAATATTAAGTGATGTAAAAAATTATATGTATGTATGTATGTATGTAATTTATACGTATGGATATATGTATGTATGTTTGCAATTATGTGTGTGCAGCTGCACAAAACAGATGATTTGAGGTATGTATGTAATTTAATGTATGTTTAAATGAAAAAAACTAAATTTGTGTTTTTTATTTATTTAAATAGAACATAGTTGCTATTATATTGGGCAAATTTGGACAATCCAACAAGATGGCTGCCGATTTCTTGGGTAAGAAGTGCACTATGCAAAGATCAAAGTACATACATGGATATTAACTTGTCTTTTGACTTTTCAGACAAGGCACAAATAAGGATATATGGATCGTACTTAACTTGATGAAATGGATTGAAGAACTGGGGTGAAACAACTTGTTGGACCTTTTCCGCGTAGCAAGCCGGTAGCCGAAAGTAGGGGGGATGATAATCCAGGAACTATGTGTTGCATCCGGCTCGAAGGACCATGAAAATGTAGTGTGCGGTCGAAGTCCGTGTGGGGGTTGATTTTTTCCAATAAAAACCAAATAGCAAGTTTTCCAATAAATATTAATGCTTTTTATTAAGCGCAAATTCAATTCATGTCTTTTCAAGATGGTGATATACAAGCAGGAGAAAAAACTAGTGATGGTAACTAGCATACAATAGTTACAATTGTTACAATGGGGATTCTGAACTAGTTCGGCATGAACAGTCTCCATGCTGCAATTCTTCAAATTCTGCTGTAAACATTAAGTTAAATTGCGAAATACAAGTTGCCTAGGCAACGTAAGCAAAAGCGACGCCAAAAAAATCTAACGGTAATCGGCCAATCTTGCATTCCACACAGCTGCGAAGATCTGTACGCAGACTTTTGCGTGTACATATTTTCGTAGAGTTATACTTAAAATTAGAAATAAAATATAAAACGTTATTGAATAATTCTGGAAAAAACGTTAAATTAAAGATAATTAAATATATTTATATTGTGATTTTTCTGCGACCTTTCCATTTTATATTGTTTGAAGTTAGCTAGCTGTAGGTCCAGTTTCGGTGACAATATTAAATAAAACAAGGAAAACCTTAGTTTTAGTTTTGCCAATATATTTCGACTACACGTCGGTAGTCATCATCAGGGCGCTATATAAGTAAACAATACATTTAACAATTTTTTCCTTAACAACAAATTATATATAACAGGACAGTTTAACAATTATTTATACTAGAAACTCACAATTATTTTACACGTCTGCTCTGTTTGACGTGGAGTTATGATCTGTTTTAACTTAGTAAATGTCTGTATAAGTGAGCGCAATTCTCAGTGTCTGTCTTGTAGTTCAGTCTTTTGTTTGTTGGTGTTTTTATTATATGTAGCATTTCGAGAGTGTATCGTTTGTTGTAATGACGTTCTTGTTATAATACTTTTACTTGTTCAAAGTTAGGTGTGTGATTTGTATTGTTACAGTGGGCTAGTAGGGCTGTTTTTTGTAATTTATTTTGGTGTCGTAATTTAAAATCAGATTTGTGTTGTGCGATTCTGTTTTTTAGTTTGGATTTTGTAGTGCCGACGTATACATTGTTACATGTTTCTGTTTCATTTCCGTTGCATTGTATTTCGTAGATGACTTCTTTTTTATCTAATGTATCAATTTTGGATTTGGTTTTGTTGAAAAATTTGTCAAGTGTGTTATAAGGTTTGTGGGCAATTTTTACATCGGTTTTGTTGTAGCAGTTTGAATTATGTAGTCTTTCCGATAGGTAAGGTACGTATATCACAGACTTGTATTGTTTTGGTGTATTATCTAGCCTCGTTATATTTTGTTTTGCTCTTTTTAATAGTGAATAAATTATGTTATTTGGAAAATCATTGTCTCTTAGTGTTTTAATTATGTCGCGTTTTGTTTCTTCTTTATATATTTCGTCAGATATGTTGGTCATTCTCTTTATACAGCTTAGTGCTGTATTGAAGATCATTGTTTTTGGGTGATTTGAGAAGAAATTTATAATGCGTCCCGATGCCATAGGTTTTTTGTACCATTTTATATATAATTTTTTGTCCATTTTTGTAATTATTGTGTCCAAGAAGGGTAATTTTCCTTCATTTTCCAGCTCTAATGTAAATTTTATATTTTTGTTGTATGAGTTTAAGGCCTGTAGTGTTGGTTGTATATCTTCTGTTTTAACTATGGCAAAAAGGTCATCTACATATTTTGTTAGAATTCTAGGACTGTTTTTTAATTTGTTAATTGATGAGTTTAGTAGATCCTCCATGACAATGTCGGCTATGATCGGCGAGGCTGGGGATCCCATAGGCATTCCTTTGAGCTGCGTGTATATCGTGTTGTTGTATTTAAAATACCTATTCTCTTGAATGCAAAAACGGACTATTTCCATGAATAGCGTTTTCGGTATTTTTGTATGATTTTTTAAAATATTCTCCCATTTACTAAGTATGGTAGACATGGCTAGTTCTACTGGTATACTAGGAAACAAAGATACAACATCAAAGGAAATCATAGACTCGTCATCGTCTATATTTGAGTTTCCTATTTTGTTTTTGAACTCTATTGAATTTTTAATGTTGAAATTTGAGTCCTCTGTTACGTTACTTAGTATTGTGATCAAATATTTGCAAAGTTCATAACAGGGTGAGCTGTATGAAGAACAAATTGGCCTTAGAGGTATTCCTTCCTTATGTATTTTTGGTAGTCCGTAAATCCTGGGTGCTAAGGCTGAGGTGGTGGACATCCTTCTTTTTTCTTGTTGGGTGATTATTCCATGTGTATGTAATTGGGCTACTAGTTGGTTATTTTTTAATTGAAGTCTGCTCGTTGGATCATGTCTTAGTGTTCTATATGTGTTCAAATCATCTAGTAAGTTTGTCATTTTGTTATTATATTCATCGGAGTTCATCGCTACTGTTTTGTTTCCTTTGTCAGACGTTAAGATTTTTATATGTTTATTTTTGTGTAGGAATTGTCTAGTCTGTTCCACTGTATCTAATATTGCGCGATCTCGAGCTCTCAAAACGTTTTTTGTTTTGTACTCTTTCACTAGCAAAGAGAATTTTGTGCGTGCTGCTGTGTTTCCTTATCTTGTATGCTCTGCAAAAGCTATTTGTACATATTTTTTGTACAGCAGTGTGTGCAGCAATTAATTTTAAATTATGGATATTATACATTTTTTTTTTTTACAGCATCTTTAAATAACAAATTATAAATTATTCATACATACATATGTACATATGAATAATTGTATACGAGCATTGCGATTGTTAACAATAAAATTTGCTGAAAAATGAATATAATATGTCCATATTTATTATTTATAATACATATAAAAATAATAAAAAAAAACAATAGGATCACACAGGTGCATATGCTTCACACGCACCTACAAGAATCTACAAACAACCGTGGGAACTTTTTTGCAGCAAGCAAAGCCGCCGACAAAGACAGCAACATCGCACAAAGGCCGAGCCACAGCCGAAGTACGCAACTCTTCACACAAGCGAAACCGAAATTCCCAACAACAACTTTGACGAAGCCCAAACGTCAATGAACGTCGCAAGTTGATACCCTATTCATTCAATTGCTAAATTCTAGCGGTAGCGGAATATATGCAAATTAGAGAGGGTATCAACATCGCGACTCTTAATGTGTGCTGAGCGCCGATGCTCAGCATCCAAACAGAAAACTGAAACGAGAATCAAAATCGAAATCGCTGGCCAGCACGAATGAGTCCGTGCTCTCAGTTCGAACGTCGGCAGTCGATTGACGTGCGTTTGAAGCGCGTTCGTAGCGAGCTCGCTTGCAACCATTCCTATACATTTTCAAGGCGGCTGTTCGGTTGCGTGTTCGACTTGCACAGGTTGCATGTTGCTGGGACGCGATCGTCGAGATTTTTGTGAAACCACTTTTTTCGCTGTTTGACGCCTCTACTATGTATTGAGTGCTTAGTGCTTATACCCTGTGCCACAGCTCGCGCTGCGCGCTCGCAAATACAGTTCATAATTTAAATATTTTAAATATAATTTTATTTATTTATAAAGAATAGTATGGGCGCTCTTCGTTTCGTTTCGTTTATATCTTTTGTGTTTATTAACCGATTTAAATGCGCTTTTCAAGATAGTTAAATATAATAGAAGAGAGCTTATGTTCCAAATAACAACCTTCTATGTTCAATATTACGCTTGCTGTTGAACTTTGTATGTTCAAATATTCTCACAATCCCACAATTGCCCAGTAGCGTGCTTGGTATCGCCATCCCTCTCGCACACTATTTCCAAGCGTAATACCGTTTTTACACTGAGCGGAATATTCCAAACGTGATACAAGTGTTCACACCAAGAATCGAATCACGCGATCAGCTGTTCGGCCAGCGCAAACGTAAACAAACAAGAAAACGCACCATTTCAAACGTAAACAAACAAAAAAACGCGCAAATTTATGTGCATTTTGAAAGCGAGCTAGACAAAAACTGCGATATTGCTACATTATTATCTTTTTTGATTTGAATGCGCTTTTCAGTATAGTCACAAATTGTAAAAAAAAAAAATATAAATTGTCACCCATTTTTAATGGGTACAGTGCATAAAAATGAGTAACAACAATTAAAATGGTTCATTTGGAAATAATGTTGCATCGGTCCATTTATATTTTTACTTTTATCATTCATTTCACTTATTTTCATTTTACATTTGCGGGCGTTTTTAAATTTATTAGCTGTAGTAAACAGCTGTTTGCTATCGTTATGCCACATTTTTGTATCGAAAATACTAAATTGTATCGAAATACTAGGCAAGATACGGCCACACCTTCAGCATAATAGTCGAATCTTGGATTATTCGGCTCTTCTTCTACCCACAGATTGCTTATGGGAGAATATTCTATTTCGTGATTCGGACTCAGTGTAAAAAGCCTATAAGGCGGCTGAGCTGCAACGGCGTGTGCATGCAGTATTACGGCGCCTATATGTATCTCCTTTGTTTATTAACCGATTTCAATGCGCTTTTCAGGACAATTAATTATTATATTAGAGAGTATAAATTCAATAATAACAACATTCTGTTACCAATATTACGCTTGTTTTTGAACTTTTAAGTTCAGCTATTGTGAAGCACATATCTTCTGTGTTTATTAACCGATTTCAATGCGCTTTTCGAGATAGTTAAATATAGTATAAGAGAGTTTATGTTCCAAATAACAACCTTCTATGTTTAATATTACGCTTGTTATTTTGTGTTGAAAATTCGAGGATATGTGAGTTTTATTGATTTTTGGGCGTAAAGGGGGCGTGGCATCAACGATTTGAAATAATAAATAAGAATGACAGCTACAGACGGACAGACGGGCAGACAGACAGACAGACAGACATGGCTAAATCGACTCAGCTCGTCTTCCTGATCAAGAATATGTATACTTTGTGGGGTCTGCCACGCCTCCTTCTGTCTGTTACATACATTCGCACAAAATTATTAACCCTGTTTTTCCCATTTTTCAAATGGACACAGGGTATAAATAGTATGTGCTCTTATTGTTTTATTTTATGTTTAAATGTTGACGAAGGTTTTATAAGTCCTCCATGGGACACCTCATCTACGTATGAGTTAACACACCAAACTCTTGAAACTTCCCTCTGCTTCTGTCTGCAACATTGTATTACAAAATAAGTTCCAAAGAAAACAATAGTTCAAGAGTCTTCGATATTGTAAACATCCGCCGCGCCGAAATGTCAGAATTATCAAAAATGCATAGTTTGCAATATTCAAGCAGCTCGATCCAGTCGAAACCAGATATCGATTCTCTGCTTAAGCTCTGCCGACGCCGCTGTCAAACACCCACAGCCAGCTTAGGGTAAATTTAAGAATTGTAAAATCAGTCTAAGTTGGGAATTTCAAGAATAAAGAACCCAAGAAATTAACTTATGTAAATGTGGACTCTTCGGCAAACTCATTATTTACATTTAATTTTTGTATGACGCAGCCAGCTAAGTATTTAATTGCATCCTCCGTCATCTCATCTATGCCACAGTCTGCTGCTATGCTTTCATTTATATCAAATATGAGATCGCAATTTTCAAACTCGTTCTCTTTGTTGTCATAATTTTGAACGGCTTTTAAATACACAAATTTCATTTCTAGTCGAACAAAATGCGAACACTACAGCTTCCTAATTTAAATATTAAAAAAAAAACTATTTACATATAAGGAATTTAATTATAAATTAATATTATAATAAAACATTTGTTACTTACCTTAATATACGGCTGCAGTTTTTTTATTATAACACCACATGTTGCGACCACTATTCGCCCAAGATTTTGGGAAAAAATGCCAGTTAAAAATTTGAGGTCCTCATAGCTTTGGCCACTGCACTGGCCAAAAATCGCAAAATGGCTGAAAACATTTCGTTCACGATAATGGCTTTTCTCATTATAATGTCCTCTCGTTCAATTTATGGAGCTACCAAATTTAATAGTGCTTCATATGTTTCCCTATCCATTCTGAGTAAATTCTTGTAGTCCACACTAGAAGTTTCTTGTAGCTCCTTCAAAAAATAAGTATGGGAGAATTTTTAGAGCTTTGCGTACCATTCTTTCATCCACATGCTGTGTTTTATTTTTTGCTCTTGTTATACCCTGTGCCCATTTGAAAAATGGGAAAAACAGGGTTAATAACTTTGTCAGAATGTATGTAACAGGCAGAAGGAGGCGTGGCAGACCCCACAAAGTATATATATTCTTGATCAGGGAGACGAGCCGAGTTGATTTAGCTCTGTCTGTCTGTCTGTCCGTCTGTCCGTTTGTATGAACGCGTCGATTTCGGAAACTACAAAAGCTAGAGATGCCGTTTTTGTTGCTATCGGTTTTGTTGCAGATCAAGTTTATTTCAAATCGTTGATGCCACGCCCCCTTGACGCCCAAAAATCAATAAAACTGACATAACCTCGAATTTTTAACACAAAAAGTTGAATAACAAGCGTAATATTGAATATAGAAGGATGTTATTCGGAACATAAGCTCTCTTTTATTATATTTCACTATCCTAAAAAGCGCATTAAAATCGGTTAAGAAACACAGGAGATAAAAGCTTCACAATAGTTGATCTTAAATGTTCAAAAACAAGCGTAATATTAATCATAGAATGTTGTTATTTGGTATAAACGCTCTTTTTTATTATATTTAACTAATCTGAAAAGCGCATTAAAATCGGTTAATAAACAAAGTAGATAAGTATAAGCTACGCAATTGCCAGCGCAGCTCAGCAGCGCAGCAGCAGTAGCAGCAACGCAGCGCACCTGGCGCACGTAATAAGGAAAGAAGAAGTACTGCTGATACGCTTAGTGTGACAGTTTTATAAAATTGTATATAAAATAAAAGGCACAGGGTATTCTACAGTCGGGCCCGTCCGACTGATCTGCCCTGTCCAAATTTTTTTATCTAACATTTCTTATTATGCATTTTCATACGTATTTATTTTTTATTATTTGATTTCTGTGTTGTTTGCATGTTTCGTGTTGTTGATTTTTTTTTTATTTGCAATGACATGAATAGCCATTAAGGCAATTACAGCGTCATCATCCGCTGACATGTTGACCAGCTGAAAATTATTTACGAATGATGTTTGAAGAATACTTGCTTTCGTTGGAGGCAAACTGTCTTTTTTCATTCAAGCCAATGTGCCCGTGGATGAGCCGCTTTAGTGTTTTTTTTTTTAGACCCTTTACTTTAAAAAAGTAAAAAGGGTCTATTAGTTTAGTGCAAAGAGGAAATGTGTGTAACACCCAGAAGGAGGCGTGGCAGACCCCACAAAGTATATATATTCTTGATCAGTACGACAAGACGAGTCGATATAGCCATGTCCGTCTGTCCGTCTGTCCGTCTGTCCGTCTGTCTGTCTGTCCGTCTGTCTGTCCGTCCGTATGAACACCTAGATCTCAGCAACTATAAAAGCTAGAGACACCATATTCGGGATTTAGATTCTCCTATTTCGCGAGCAGCACGAGTTTGTTTTAGATTTTGGATACCTCCCCCCCTTCTCCCGCAAACCGCAAAAAGCTACTGCAGCCACAGCTTTAAAGTTATTGACTTGTAATTTGGTACGTAACTAGCTTATGATATTCTCTATTGACTCTGTGAATTTCGTTCCGTTCGGATAAGAAACAGCGAAAATATGGAACGGACAATTCGCCGCACCAGGCAGAGGGGGGGTGGTGTGCCTTGCATACGCGGGTAGGTTAGTGTGCGTGCCTTTGACTGTGTTTGTAAATGCATAAAGTTAAAGTAAAGGGTCTCCTACTGTCGGTTACGTCCGACTGTAGCCTCCGTCCCACTGATCTGCCCCGTCCATATTTTTTCATAGGCGTTGACGTACCGCGGTACATTCAAGTGGCCCGACGAAACCAAGCTTCCGCTTGTTTTCAGTCCTTCGTTCAACGCGCACCTCCCGGGACTGCCGCTAGGTATTACATCAGGAGGTGGGTTCGGCCTTTACTGGCCCGCTTCTGGGTTTGTGACAGCTCGGGCTCTTTCCTCTCGCCGCAGTGCCTTCATTACCGTGGCCGCCATTTTGCTCACAGCTTGCCACTTCTCTGTCGAGTCTATCATATGGTGTATTACGTTTTCCGTCGCCAAATGCTCTCCGAAGGCGGTCTCCAACTCCTCCCTTTCCCTCGCGAACCTTGTGCATTTAATAAAGACGTGCTCTGCATCTTCTTCCACCTGTGGCACTCAATGGGTGCACCATGGGTTTTCTTCGTGGCCAAGGCGGTGAAGGTATGCTTTAAAGCATCCATGGCCGCTTATAAATTGGGTTAGGTAGAAGTCAAGCTCCCCGTGTCCTCTGCTGATCCAATCTGATATTTGCGGTATCAATTTGTATGTCCATCGGCCTTTTGACGAGGTTTCCCACCTGCCTTGCACTCCTGGACTGACCTCAGCCTGATTCTATTGCTTCGATGCTCCTCTGCCATTAGGTCAAACGGTACCGTACCCGCTAGCACAAGTGCCGCATCGGCCGACACCGTTCGAAAGGCACAGCATATTCTGAGCGCACAGACTCTATAAACAGAGTTTATTTGCCTCAGGTATGAGCTTCGTGCCGTCGCTGTGTGCCATGTTTGTGCGGCGTAAAGGCTTATCGACCTTACGACGCTCATAATTAGAGCTCTTCTCTTCGGTTTTGGCCCACCCGTGTTTGGCATTATCCTTGCCAGCGCTGTTGCCGCTACCAACGCCTTGGTTGCTGCGTAGGAGAGGTGGTCTTTGAATGTTAGTCTCCTGTCTAGTTTAACACCTAGGTATTTCAGTGTGGCCTGCGGTCGGATTGTGGTCGCCCCTACTAGAATGTTCGCAAATTCCACTTTTTTCCTGGAGCTGATTAGTACAGCCTCTGTTTTATGCTCCGCTAAACGTAGTCCCTCTCTCGTCAGCCATTCTCTTGTTGCTTCCACTGCAATATTGATCCGCTGCTCTACTTCAAGCAGGTGTTTGCGACTGCCACTATTGCTATGTCATCTGCAAAGCCGACTATTTGTACTCCATCGGGTAGGATTAGTCGTAGAATCCCGTCGTACGCAATGTTCCACAGTGTGGGGCCTAGGACCGAACCCTGGGGGACGCCACCTGTGACAGAGTAGCTCTCCGAACCCATGCTGGTTGTGTACAACAACTTGCGTCTACTAAAGTAGCTTGCCATCGTGTTAATTAGATACTCCGGCACATTGAAGTTCCAAAGAGCAGCCATAATTCTGTCCCACCTGGCAGAGTTAAATGCATTTTTAACATCTAGGGCTGTAATTAGGCAGTATTCTTTCGTGCCCCATAACCACCGTTCTCCGACGACTGCACTTTTTGCGGTGTCCCTGATTCGATTGATAGCCTGTGTGGTGGAACAACCCCTTCTGAAGCCGAATTGTAGGGGCGATAGGCCGCCCGCCTGCGAGATTGCTTCCTCCAATCGCTCTCGGATCACCATTTCAAAAGCTTTTCCTGCGGTATCCAGCAGGCAGATGGATCGGTACGAAGAAGGCTCCTCGGTTGGTTGACCTCCTTTCGGTATTAGGACAAGTGTTTGCTTTTTCCATCTGGTAGGGAACACTCCTTCCGCAAAGCATGCATTAAACAGCCTCTGTAGATCGTCTGGGTTGCATTCAAGGGCGGTTTTAATAGCCAGACCCGGTAGACTGTCGGGGCCAGGCGCCTTGTTTGGCTTGATACGTTTGGCGACTTGCTGCAGCTCCTCTGTAGTTACTAAAAGGAAACTGTTGCCCTCCGAATGCGGTCGCACGATTCCGTGTGGGCCCTCCCTGGGCTGCTGCGTTGGAAACAGTTCCCTTACTATTTTGTTTAGAAGGGTAGGGCAGGTTGGGCTCGGTGCTCTGAAGGCTTTGAGCTTCTTCATGGTCAGCTTATATGCCGTTCCCAATGGATCTCTATCCGCGTCGTCAACCACTTGTTGGAATGACCTCTTTTTACTGTCCTTTATTAGGCCTGTGGGGCTCTCTGGTATTCCCGCCTAGCACGCAGGCATTCTTTCCTGGCCCGTGCGATGTCACTGGTCCACCAGTGTACCGATGCACAGTGGGGTATTGTACCCCAAAAGTGTCGTTTAATTCAAAAAACGAATTTGAGATTTGGCACTAGACGTTATTATTTTATGAAAGTCAATAAAATTCTTCATCTAAATATGAAAAAAGTTTTGTTCTATGTATAACAGGAACCGAGATATCACGAATCAAACTTGAGCAAATTTTTTGATGTTTGTCAAAACGAGTCAAAATTTCACTATTTTGTGCAATTTGAAACAAAATTTTTTTTGTTTCGCCACTGAAATTGTAAAAAAGTTTGAATGCACTTTGAAATAGGATATATTATAGTTATTTTTAAAAATATTTTTATTAAAAATACTTAAGATTTATTATTTTTAAATTATGTGCAATTAAAAAAACTCAAAAAAGTTGTATTTTTGCTATTTCCATTAGCCTTAAAGTAGTTGTGCCTGTGTCCGCCTGTTATTAAATATATGTGGTAATTTTGTACACATATTCAGCTATTACGCCCACTAGGCGTGGTCTTGCGATTTTTTGCGCCAGGTGAGATATAAAAGATAACGTCATGGAAGATCAAAACTCATTTCATATGCCCAAAAGCATGCAACAATTTTTTATGTAATGTTATTACAACCTAAATAACCAAATTTAGCAACAATTCGGACCTTTTTAGACCCTTTACTTTAAAAAAGTAAAAAGGGTCTATTAGTTTAGTGCAAAGAGGAAATGTGTGTAACACCCAAAAGGAGGCGTGGCAGACCCCACAAAGTATATATATTCTTGATCAGGACGACAAGACGAGTCGATATAGCCATGTCCGTCTGTCCGTCTGTCCGTCTGTCTGTCTGTCTGTCTGTCCGTCTGTCCGTCTGTCTGTCTGTATGAACACCTAGATCTCAGCAACTATAAGAGCTAGAGACACCATATTCGGGGTTTAGATTCTCCTAATCAGTAAGCAGCACGAGTTTGTTTTAGATTTTGGATACCTCCCCCCCTTCCCCCGCAAACCGCAAAAAGCTACTGCAGCCACAGTTTTAAAGCTATTGATTTGTAATTTGGTATTAAACTAGTTTATGACATTCTCTATCGACGCTGTGAATTTTGTTTCGATCGGATAAGAAACAGCGAACATATGCCACAGACAATTTGCCGCACTAGGCAGAGGGGGGGTGGTGTGCCTTGCATACGCGGGTAGCTTAGTGTGTGTGCGTCTGATTGTGTTTGTATGTACATATACGCAAAGTAAAGGGTCTGCTACGGTCGGTTACGTCCGACTGTAGCCTCCGTCCCACTGATCTGCCCCGTCCCTATATTTATATTATACAATTCAATTTCTCAAGTGTCTCTTGCATGTTTTTTAAATGATCCTTTAAAAAACTGGCTAATCAGTACATCGGAGGACAAGAAAACAGTTTCTCAAACAAGAAATCTTAAATCAGGAGTAGATATAGGTCAGTCAAAGCCTGGACTTGGATATTTTAATAATGGGAGTACACTTGAAAGTTTGTATAGAAACTAAGATTCAAAAAATGCCAAAATACAATAATATGGATTTTGAATAACCTTGCTACGGACATAAAATTGATACCGTCAAATTAAAATCAAGCGCACGCGAGCTAAATATATTTCATTCCGTCCGTGGTACGATTTGCTGATTTTAATAAATGGTCTTGAAATATAAAAACTGCTTTATAAACCGTAGATCAATTCTTCGAAGATGCCCAGGAAGCCAGAAACAGGGACTTAAAAAACAATAAACAAAAGTATGCAAGAATTAATGGATTCAGGGTACAACATTAGCAGAGCTACATTACATGTAGGCATTAATTATTGGTTCTTTATATTATCAGCTCCGATAATTTATAGTAAAATAAAATTGTCTAAAGAACAAAATTTAATAAATTATTCACAGAGAAACATAGTTTATTAAAATTTTCAAGACCTAATAATAGGAATCAAAATAGATCTGGGAAAAGCAATGCGAACATGTGTGCAACTATTTCTAAATCCGACTAAATTCAGAGAAATAATAATAATGTATTGTGTATAATGTTTATATTGTTTATACATATATAAATCTTTTATACAATGTATTTTATTTTTGTAGACTCTAAAGTTCTGATATAAATAATTTATTACGAAATTTATAGGAATAACATAATTTTTAGACCATTTACTTTAAAAAAGTTAAAAGGGTCTATTAGTTTAGTGCAAAGAGGAAATGTGTGTAACACCCAGAAGGAGGCGTGGCAGACCCCACAAAGTATATATATTCTTGATCAGGACGACAAACCGAGTCGATATAGCCATGTCCGTCTGTCCGTCTGTCTGTCTGTCTGTCCGTCTGTATGAACACCTAGATCTCAGCAACTATAAGAGCTAGAAACACCATATTCGGTATTTAGGTTCCCCTATTCAGTAAGCAGCACGAGTTTGTTTTAGATTTTGGATACCTCCCTCCCCTTCCCCCGTAAACCGCAAAAAGCTGCTGTAGTCACAGTTTCCAAGCTATTGATTTGTAATTTGGGATTTAACTAGTTTACAACATTCTCTATCGACGCTGTGAATTTTGTTTCGATCGGATAAGAAACAGCGAACATATGCCACAGACAATTTGCCGCACTAGGCAGAGGGGGGGTGGTGTGCCTTGCATATGCGGGTAGCTTAGTGTGTGTGCCTCTTATTGTGTTTGTATGTACATATAGTAGTAGTAGTAGTAAAGTAAAGGGTCTGCTACAGTCGGTTACGTCCGACTGATCTGCCCCGTCCATATATTTTACACTGAAATTAAGACCCTTATCAATTAGTTACTTAAAATTTGTAAGATATAGTAGTCTGATCCTAACCTAAATTGACGAAGATTATAAAAATGCAGTTCACAATTTAATTTTTTTAGCTCTTTTTGTTAAAATAAATAAAATAATTGCATTTTTTATGCAAAAACGTTAAAATCGGCCAATTACATCTATAATTCCTATGAGATCTATAAGATATAGTGGTCCGATTTTGATCAAATTTGGTCAGTTTATGTATAATGATGAGGAATTTACTTTGGCTAAGTTTCATATTGATAGCTTTAAAAATAAAAAAAAATTTGCATACTAAAACTTCTTTTTTTTCACATTTTGCAACTAAACAACAAAAAAATAAAAAATAAAATTGCTCCACCAATATTGTACAAACAAGTTTTCTTTACTTACAATAAACCAGTCTATCGGGAAAAAATATAAGTTTCATCAAATACTGCTCCCCTGAATTAAACGACACTTTTGGGGTAAAATACCCCACTGTGCGATGGTAGTCTGCTTCCTCCCTGTGAGCTTTTGACCATTGACGCATCGCATGCCCTGTTGATCCTCTCCATGACCTTGTTCGCCATGACTTCCGTTGTGCCGTGTAGCTCCGGTCCATCGATCATGTATTTAAACACCTCCTTATCGAGCGTGTTCGTTTTGTACGTGTACCTTGTCGGGATGTCACGTTGTTGAGGGGCTCTCCGGATCTCCGTTATTAGGGCTGAGTGGTCACTGTGGGTATAGCTGCTGCATATTTCCCATGCGGCGCTTCGCGCACGGCTGCTACTAATGAATGTGACATCTATAGTAGAGCCCTGTTAAAGGTATGTTCTCTTCCAGTGTTTAGGAGAACCACATCTAAGTTCGCTACTGCCTCTAGTAGTGTCTGTCCCTTTTCGTTGGTCCTTACGCTGCCCCATTCAACCGCCCATGCGTTAAAGTCTCCTGCAATTAGGCAGGGTGACCTAGACCGTGCATCCTCAACTAGTTCGTCCAGCACTTCTCTGTAGGTCTGTGTGTCTAGGGAGGGGGGCAGGTAGCAGCTGTAAACATACAAAGACTGCACTTTAACTCGGACAAAGTAGCGGCTGCTTTTCACCTCTGACAATGGAGTCGGATTACGCCCGCAGATCCACACCGCTGCCTTACCATCTCTGTCCCCAGCCCACGTATTAGGAGACATTTGTCGGTATGGTTCGCTTAGAATAGCTACGTCAATTCTGTTTTCTCTAACTGTCTGCGTCAACAGATCTTGTGCCGCTGCGCAGTGATTCAGGTTGAGTTGGTAGAGTCGCATCATTTTGGTAGCCGCAGGACCGCCTTCTTAAAGAATGGGCAGAGCTATTGGTTGCATGTCTGCAGTCCGATTCTCCTTTCCTTCTACAAAGCAGACATGCTTTCTCCTTTTTACATAGTTGGGCTTTGTGTCCTTTCTCACCGCAGTTGAAACATATCTCCTTACAATCATCCTCTGATGTGCATCTGCTTGCTACATGACCGAATTTCATGCATTTAAAGCATCGGATTGGTTGTATCTTCTGCCTGATGCGACAGATAACCCATCCTACTCTGACTTTACCTTCCTTAATCAGTTTCCCTGCCACGCTGCTAGGCAGTCTTAGGGTCGCTGTCTGTGTGCCACCATAGGCCGGCCGTAGGGTGCGGATCGATGCTCGGTTTATGTCGATACCACCGAACTGTGTCAGCAGTGCCTCTAGGAGTTCTGTCTCTGTAGTCAGCTTATCAATGTCCTTAATCTCGATCGCTATAGTTTCGGATAGTGTTCTTACCTCAGCCTTTTCTCCCAGGAGACTGCTTACTGCCTCGTGTAGTATTTTGGTATTAGGGTCAGAGGCGCGCACTAGTTCGAATAGTAGTTCGTTTTTAGAAGTCTTTCGGATTCCTTTTACGTGCTGAGCTAAATTTTTGAGCCTGGATTCGGTTTTCACTGATCGCAAAATATCAGCATTGCTTATCCAGTTCGCCCCTTTGATAACAATTGCGTCGGGTTTTGACGGCTTTATCCTGCTTTTCTTCGTCTCGACTTTCGTCCAGTTGGAGTGTGGCTTTGCTTCTTCATTCGAATTAATACGTCCGTTTCTTGATTTACTATCTGTCTTCTTCGTACTGTTTATTCTCTTTTCCACGTTTTGTTCCACCGTGGTTGCAGTAACAGATATTTCTGGTTTCGGATTTTGCTTCACAGGCTGCTTCAGACCGCCCATTTTGTTTTTTTCCGGTGCTGGGCTACTTGGACGTGCCTTTTTTACCCTCTTTGTGCTGCTCTTTTTGATTTGCTTGTATAGCCTTTTTATCTCTTCGATCAAGCTTAACATGGGCTGGGGGATACTCCTACGACCTACTAGCATATTGTTTAGTTCGTCGATTTTCTCTCCTAGATCCGCTAGGTCCTCAGCATGCGTGTTGGCAGTCGGTGGTACCGACTTCGACCTCTGGACATGCACGACTGCTAGACTTTCAATTATAGTTGATGAAGGACCTTGGTCCTCTGCATCCTTAGGTATCATGCTCCCTTTTGCTTTCTCGGTGGGCGAGTTAACAGGTTCGGGGGTTCGAACCACCGTGGGGCACACAGGTCTCACAGTTGAGTGGGTTATCCTGCTCGCTTTTGTTTTCACGGGTGCCGGTTTGGCTAATTCTTTGACTGTCTTTGACCTCGGTGCCTGCACAACTGCTAAACTTTCAGGTCTTATAATCAAAGGACCTTGGTCCTCTGCGACCTTAGCTATCATGCTCCCTTTTGCGTTCTCGCTGGCCGGGTTAACAAGTTCGAGGGTTCGAACCGCCGAGGGGCACACAGGTCTCACAGGTGAGTGGGATAGCCTCGGTTTTCTTGCGAAAGGGCTGTTGTCTCCGGTAAGGGCTTCTTGATTATGGGCTAAGTGGCTGCCCTGTTCGTTGTGCACTCTGCGCTTCTCCGTCTCTTAAGAGACCCTGTGCCCATTTGAAAAATGGGAAAAACAGGGTTAATAACTTTGTGCGAAAGTATGTAACAGGCAGAAGGAGGCGTGGCAGACCCCACAAACTATATATATTCTTGATCAGGAAGACGAGCTGAGTCGATTATCTTACGCAGATCAAGTTTATTTCGAAAATTGGATGCCACGCCCCTTTTACGCCCAAAAATCAATAAAACTCACACAACCTCGTGTTTTTTACCATAAAAAGTTGAATAACAAGCTTAATATTAAACATAGAAGATTTGGAACATAAGCTCTGTTGTATTATATTTAACTATCCTGAAAAGCGCAGTAAAATCGGTTAAGAAACACAGGAGATATAAGATTCACAATAGTTGAACTTAAAAGTTCAAAAACAAGCGTAATATTAATCATAGAATGTTGTTATTTGGTATATATACTCTCTTCTATTATATTTAACTATCCTGAAAAGCGCATTGAAATCGGTCAATAAACAAAGTAGATAAAAGCTACGCAATTGGCAGCGCAGCCCAGCAGTGCAGCAGCAGCAGCGCTGCTGGCGCACGTAAAAAGGGAAGAAGAGGAAGTACTGCTGATACGTTTAGTGTGACAGTTTATAAAATTGTATATAAAATAAAAGGCACAGGGTATTCTACAGTCGGGCCTGTCCGACTGATCTGTCCCGTCCGACTGATCTGCCCTGTCCAAATTTGTCTTCTTCTTCTACTCTTCTTCCATCCTCTTCCATCCTTTGGTTTATTTAAATTCATCTTATGATTTGGGTCCTTACTTCAAGTCGTTATCTCGTCCTTAACAGTACAGTCGCGTTATGCTGTTTCCATGGTTATCTTTGCAGGCAGGGAGGCCATGCGAGGGTTGGCACACTCCTTCATGGGGTCTGTGTGCTCAGAGCCGAAACCGCGCAGATCAGGAAATTGCATCTGAGCCTGTACCACCAACCAAATGGGGTGTGTACGGAGTATCCAGGGGATACCTATCCAATAGTTGGAAGAGCGGTTGTGAGCTGCTTGGTGGAATCGGGAAAGAATCAGCTCTGGCCAACACCAAGTTGATGGCAATCAGAACCTTTCCGCTTCCCCGATTAGACCCATCCCCGTACCTCCTCTAATGACCTCTAAAGAGATCTTAACAACGTGTGTGCGTCTAAATATGCCTGTCCCTTACGGTAGCCTTAAGTTGCGCATACGCCTGCTGGTTGTTACTAATCTGCCAACCGACAGCCGAAAACTATGCAACACATGCCTTTTCGCTATGCTATTAACTTAGCACCGATGCATCAGCCGGAAGGTATGCAGAACATTGCGCTATTATGGGTCCGCCCAAGAGTATGCTACATTTTTTGTTTACTTAGCTGGCGCCATCTATTAGGTTGCCGACGCAACTTTGCAGGTTCGGGACTTGGCTGATAGATGATAGAATGCAGCTCAACCGCGTTTACCAACACTATCAGCTGTTAGTGAATGCTCGCCATGCCATGTTAAAGTGCAGCCGTAAATTTGCAGTAATTGCATTTCTTTAATGCAACAACAAATTGGAACGGTCCAAAGGTCACTTCCAATTGTTGGATCTGGGGGAGCCTTGGAAAAATACATTTCCTACTTGTGCGGGCGCAGATGTAGCCCGTCGCTCAACACTGTTGATATGTGAGTACACCGCGCAGGTCCGGGTACCTTCTAAAACAATTTTTGTTGCAGGCACTTGACACAGGGAGGTCCGCGCGCGGAGCCGCCACAAAACGCGTCCGCGCACTCGCACTTCTTACTTCTCTGTCCAGCCGCTTTAGTGTGTGTCCCTTTGATTGTGTTTGTAAATGCATAAAGTTAAAGTAAAGGGTCTCCTACTGTCGGTTGCGTCCGACTGATCTGCCCCGTCCTTATATTTATACCCTGTGCCCATTTGAAAAATGGGAAAAACAACTTTAACTTTGTCAGAATGTATGTAACAGGCAAAGTACAGTGCGCGAAATAAGTAAGTAGGACAATAATTTGAAATGATTTCCTTGCTGTTAAAAAACAATGTATACAATTATCTTTCTATATTTTGATTTAATCGAATTGTACTCGATAAAAAAACAAAAAAATTTAAAAAAGTACCGTTACGTTTGTCCGTTAATTTCAATTTTATGCACAAGCATTGGCTTTACTGAACGAAATAAGTAAGTAGGTCAAATTACTTGCATGTGGCATTTACTTAGTTTATGTTATGAAATTTAATGTTTTTTTTTATCTAAATGCATAGACTAAATTGAAATAAATTATTTTTAATTAAAAAGTATGTTTTTTGTTGTTCAAGGATTTTTCAATAATTATTTTTTGTATGAAATATTAATTTTTACCCATTCAATTGACAAAAAAATTAAAAAAAAAATATTTGCGCATATTTGCAACTCAGCACAGGTCGTCGCAAAACCAATCACGAACAAGCAGCAGCATAATCCGAACCTAGTTCGTTCGATCAGCTTGCTTGCTCGACGCACTGGTCAAAACTGCTTGTTTGGTTCGAGCATGATGCTCGAAAATGCTTGAACGGAAAAAAACGAACGACACGGCCGAAGCATTAAACTCAGACTTCGGTCATGCAGCGCTTGCAAAGAGTGTGAGTGATGCAATCAGATCGAGAATTTCGTTGTGAAATGTACATACATATATATAATTTGTATGTATGTATGGAAATACATTTGTTTTTTTTTAGAGCAGTAGTGCCCAAACGCTGCTTACACATATGATAATAATAAATAATAATTATATTAACAAAAGCATAATTTATTTATTTTACTTAAAGTTAATAATATTAGGTTGATTTGTAATGACATGACAATTTAAAATGACATATAGTTTGTTTACATGAGCTTCCACGTTAAAAAATTACAATTGATTGAAATGGAGTTCACAAACGCAGAAACCGGTATGTCATTACCAAACAACCTAATATTTATAATATTCGTACTATTATAAATAGTTTAAAGCGCGATTATCATTGCGAACGTTAAGTTAGTGAATTAGGCGTGATCCGTTGCGTGCAATTCGTGCGTTTCATTTATAGATAGATTAAATTATATTTAAAGAATTGTATTATATACTGTACGGGCGAGCGCGTTGATACGGATAAAATTATGGAAATAGTGGATCGATATCGTCATGTGACTATTAGAACCATCGCAGAGGGGCTGCAACTAAGCACCGGTATGTTTGGTAATGAAATACCGTTTTTTTCGGTATGTCATTACCAAACAACCTAATATTAACATAAACATAATATATTTATTTTTCTTAGAACTAATAATATTAGCAAAAATATAATTTTATGTATTTATTTTTCTTAAAACTATTTATTTTTAGCTAATAATATTAACAAAAATTTGGACAGGGCAGATCAGTCGGACGGGACAGATCACTCGGACAGGCCCGACTGTAGAATACCCTGTGCCTTTTATTTTATATACAATTTTATAAACTGTCACACTAAACGTATCAGCAGTACTTCCTCTTCTTCCCTTTTTACGTGCGCCAGCAGCTCTGCTGCTGCTGCACTGCTGGGCTGCGCTGCCAATTGCGTAGCTTTTATCTACTTTGTTTATTGACCGATTTCAATGCGCTTTTCAGGATAGGTAAATATAATAGAAGAGAGTATATATACCAAATAACAACATTCTATGATTAATATTACGCTTGTTTTTGAACTTTTAAGTTCAACTATTGTGAATCTTATATCTCCTGTGTTTCTTAACCGATTTTACTGCGCTTTTCAGGATAGTTAAATATAATACAACAGAGCTTATGTTCCAAATAACAATCTTCTATGTTTAATATTAAGCTTGTTATTCAACTTTTTATGGTAAAAAAGTCGAGGTTGTGTGAGTTTTATTGATTTTTGGGCGTAAAAGGGGCATGGCATCCAATTTTCGAAATAAACTTGATCTGCGTAAGATAACTGCCTATCTATAGCAACCAAAACGGCATCTTTGGCTTTTGTAGTTGCTGAGATCGACGCGTTCATCCAAACAGACAGACAGACAGACAGACAGGGCTAAATCGACTCAGCTCGTCTTCCTGATCAAGAATATATATAGTTTGTGGGGTCTGCCACGCCTCCTTCTGCCTGTTACATACATTCGCACAAAGTTATTAACCCTGTTTTTCCCATTTTTCAGGGTATAAAAACATTATTTCATATACATACATACTATGTATGTTTGTTCGTCCTCCATAATAATGCTTGTTAAGCCACCGACTATGACAAGCAAACTGAAAATGTTCAGCAAGTGCATCATACGTTCGGGTCATGCCGAAGTAGGTAGCTCGGGTTGACTCGAACCGACCCATGCCGGTCGAACAGCAACAGTGTGATCAGACCTGTTCCTTTGAACATTCTTTGCTGCTCAAACAAAAAGTTGGATCAAACCCAATCATGTACGAAACAAGCAAGAGGCAATCGAACTGAAAATTCGTTTCGAGCACACTCGCTTACGAGCATTCGATTTTGCTGAAGCAAAATTTTCGGACACAAAAAATCCGATTCAATGATCGGGTATGATTGAAAAATTTGTGATCGTTGCAGCTCTCTGGTAGGAACAAGTTAAAACCAGAATGGGCGGAGCAGATCAGTCGGACGGGCCCGACTGTCTTATACCCTGTGCCACAGCTCGCGCTGCGCGCTCGCAAATACAGTTCATAATTTAAATATTTTAAATATAATTTTATTTATTTATAAAGAATAGTATGGGCGCTCTTCGTTTCGTTTCGTTTATATCTTTTGTGTTTATTAACCGATTTAAATGCGCTTTTCAAGATAGTTAAATATAATAGAAGAGAGCTTATGTTCCAAATAACAACCTTCTATGTTCAATATTACGCTTGCTGTTGAACTTTGTATGTTCAAATATTCTCACAATCCCACAATTGCCCAGTAGCGTGCTTGGTATCGCCATCCCTCTCGCACACTATTTCCAAGCGTAATACCGTTTTTACACTGAGCGGAATATTCCAAACGTGATACAAGTGTTCACACCAAGAATCGAATCACGCGATCAGCTGTTCGGCCAGCGCAAACGTAAACAAACAAGAAAACGCACCATTTCAAACGTAAACAAACAAAAAAACGCGCAAATTTATGTGCATTTTGAAAGCGAGCTAGACAAAAACTGCGATATTGCTACATTATTATCTTTTTTGATTTGAATGCGCTTTTCAGTATAGTCACAAATTGTAAAAAAAAAAATATAAATTGTCACCCATTTTTAATGGGTACAGTGCATAAAAATGAGTAACAACAATTAAAATGGTTCATTTGGAAATAATGTTGCATCGGTCCATTTATATTTTTACTTTTATCATTCATTTCACTTATTTTCATTTTACATTTGCGGGCGTTTTTAAATTTATTAGCTGTAGTAAACAGCTGTTTGCTATCGTTATGCCACATTTTTGTATCGAAAATACTAAATTGTATCGAAATACTAGGCAAGATACGGCCACACCTTCAGCATAATAGTCGAATCTTGGATTATTCGGCTCTTCTTCTACCCACAGATTGCTTATGGGAGAATATTCTATTTCGTGATTCGGACTCAGTGTAAAAAGCCTATAAGGCGGCTGAGCTGCAACGGCGTGTGCATGCAGTATTACGGCGCCTATATGTATCTCCTTTGTTTATTAACCGATTTCAATGCGCTTTTCAGGACAATTAATTATTATATTAGAGAGTATAAATTCAATAATAACAACATTCTGTTACCAATATTACGCTTGTTTTTGAACTTTTAAGTTCAGCTATTGTGAAGCACATATCTTCTGTGTTTATTAACCGATTTCAATGCGCTTTTCGAGATAGTTAAATATAGTATAAGAGAGTTTATGTTCCAAATAACAACCTTCTATGTTTAATATTACGCTTGTTATTTTGTGTTGAAAATTCGAGGATATGTGAGTTTTATTGATTTTTGGGCGTAAAGGGGGCGTGGCATCAACGATTTGAAATAATAAATAAGAATGACAGCTACAGACGGACAGACGGGCAGACAGACAGACAGACAGACATGGCTAAATCGACTCAGCTCGTCTTCCTGATCAAGAATATGTATACTTTGTGGGGTCTGCCACGCCTCCTTCTGTCTGTTACATACATTCGCACAAAATAATTAACCCTGTTTTTCCCATTTTTCAAATGGGCACAGAGTATACAAAAATAACCCTGTTTTTCCCATTTTTCAAATGGGAACAGGGTATAAAAATGTGTTAAGGATTCATAAACTTAAGGAGTAGGTCCTGTTTTTGGTACCCAACGTAAGTTAAAAACCGCGACAACAATTTAATTTCTTGCTGCTAATCAGATCGTCAGCGCTTCTTAAATTCGATCCAATTTAGATCTAAAACCAGTAAGGACGGAGCTACAGTCGGACGCAACCGACTGTAGGAGACCCTGTACTTTATGTTTTCTTCGCTGTTTCTTATCCGATCGTAATGTAATTCACAGCATCGATGGGGATTGTCATAGACTACGTACATGCCAAATCCCAAATCTTTAGCTTCAAAACTGAAGCTTTTAAACTGTCTGTCTGTCTTTGTCTGATCTATCTTCGCTGTTTCTTCTTCGTTCGTAATGTAATTCACAGCATTGATGGATAGTAGGCTACGTACATGCCAAATCCCAAGCCTATAGCTTTTAAACTGTGGCTGTAGTAGCGCTTACATACATTTATAAAAACAATTTACTGCTGCATAACTTCGATGTTTCTTCTCCTTTTGTAATGTAGTTCACAGCATCGATAGATAATTCAATAGGCGACTTACATGCCAAATTACAAGTCTGTAGCTCTAATATTGTGGCTGCAGTTGCACATATATTCATTTTGAAATATAGGGACGGGGCAGGTCAGTGGGACGGAGGCTACAGTCGGACGTAACCGACCGTAGGAGACCCTTTACTTTGAGTATATGTACATACAAACACAATCAGACGCACACACACTAAGCTACCCGCGTATGCAAGGCACACCACCCCCCCCTCTGCCTAGTGCGGCAAATTGTCTGTGGCATATGTTCGCTGTTTCTTATCCGATCAAAACAAAACTCACAGCGTCGATAGAGAATATCATAAACTAGTTAAATACCAAATTACAAATCAATAGCTTTAAAACTATGACTACAGCAGCTTTTTGCGGTTTGCGTGGGAAGGGGGGGAGGTATCCAAAATCTAAAACAAACTCGTGCTGCTTACTGATTAGGGGAACCTGAATCCCAAATATGGTGTCTCTAGCTCTTATAGTTGCTGAGATCTAGGTGTTCATACAGACAGACAGACGGACAGACGGACAGACAGACAGACAGACAGACAGACAGACGGACAGACGGACATGGCTATATCGACTCGGCTTGTCGTCCTGATCAAGAATATATATACTTTGTGGGGTCTGCCACGCCTCCTTCTGGGTGTTACACACATTTCCTCTTTGCACTAAAATAATAGACCCTTTTTACTTTTTTAAAGTAAAGGGTCTAAAAACATTGTCTATTGCATATCTTCGCTATTTTTATTTCAAACCATAATTTAATTTAAAGCATCGGTGGACAATGCCATAGACTATGCACATGCCAAATTGCAAGTCTCTAGTTTTATTATTGTAGCTGCTATGGGCGTTTATAGTTTTTGATATTTTTGAGGTAGGTGTAGATTTTTGATGATTCGCGAATGAAGGAGGCGAGATATCAAAAGTTTAAAAAAAACTTGATCTGCTTGCATTAGCTGACTACCTAAATCCGGAAAGGTGGTGTCTTTAGCTCTTATAGTTGCTGAGATCTAGGTGTTCATACGGACAGACAGACAGACGGACAGACGGACATGGCTATATCAACTCAGCTCGTCGTCCTGAGTCAGAATATATATACTTTGTGAGGTCTACCACGCTTCCTTCTGCCTGTTACACACAGCTGTCATTTGCACTAAATTAATAGACCCTTTTACTTTTTTAAAGTACAGGGTCTAAATATACACCTTTGGAATAAAACTAATTCTGGGAAGCTCGATTAATGTCTTGTACGGAAAAAATGTCCTTTAATCGGAACTACTGCTCACGTACAAAACTGCCTTATCATAATTTTCAAAAAAAAAACCAGAATGGGCGGAGCAGATCAGTCGGACGGGACCGACTGTAGAATACCCTGTGCCTTTTATTTTATATACAATTTTATAAAACTGTCACTCTAAGCGTATCAGCAGTACTTCTTCTTCTTCCCTTTTTACGTGCGCCAGCTGCGCTGCTGCTGCTGCGCTGCTGAGCTGCGCTGCCAATTGATAATGCGCTTTCAGGATAGTTAAATATAATAGAAGAGAGTATATATACCAAATAACAACCTTCTATGTTCAATATTACGATTGTTTTTAAACGTTTAAGTTTAACTATTGTGAAGCTTATATCTCCTGTGTTTATCAATCGATTTTTATTTTTTTTCAGGATAGTTAAATATAATACGAGAGAGCTTATGTTCCAAATAGCAACCTTCTATGTTTAATATTACGCTTGTTATTCAACATTTTATGTTCAAAAACACGAGGTTGTTTGGGTTTTATTAATTTTTGGGCGTAAAGGGGGCGTGACAATCAATTTTCAAAACAAACTTGATCTGCGTAAGATAACTACCTATCTATAGCAACCAAAACGGCATCTTTGGCTTTTGTAGTTGCTGAGAACGACGCGTTCATACAGACAGACGGACAGACAGACAGACAGACGGACATCGCTAAATCGACTCAGCTCGTCACCCTGATCAAGAATATATATACTTTGTGGGGTCTGCCACGCCTCCTTCTGCCTGTTACATACTGTCGGGTTACGCAGACAACGCAGCCAACGCATTCAACCTAACCAGTGCAGTTTAACGCTATAAAGCTACTGTTTGTCATATGCACAGCTCACTGTAATATTTTCTACGCTTTGTGTTCTCTTTCTTATGCTTAATGCTTTACAGTTGTTACTTGCTGCTCTCTCAATCAGCTGCACTGCAAGCGCCGATACTGTTCAGCTGCTTGGCCTCTTTTTATACACTGTGCCCATTTGAAAAATGGGAAAAACAGGGTTAATAACTTTGTCAGAATGTATGTAACAGGCAGAAGGTGGCGTGGCAGACCCCACAAACTATATATATTCTTGATCAGGATGACGAGCTGAGTCGATATAACCTTGTCTGTCTGTCTGTCCGTCTGTCCGTCCGTCCGTATGAACGTTGAGATTTTGAAAACTACAAAAGCTAGAGCAGCCATCTTGATTGCTATCAGTAGATGTATTCAATACGCAGATCAAGTTTATTTCAAATCTTTGATGCCACGTCCCCTTTACGCCCAAAAATCAATAAAACTCACACAACCTCGTGTTTTTTAACATCAAAATAACAAGCGTAATATTAAACATAGAATGTTTTTATTCGGAACATAAGCTCTCTTCTATTATATTTAACTATCTTGAAAAGCGCATTGAAATCGGTTAATAAACACAAAAGATATAAACGAAACGAAGCGCGCCCATTCCATTCTTTATAAATAAATAAAATTATATTTAAAATATTTAAATTATAAACTGTATTTGCGAGCGAGTTACCTTCTCTACACTTTCATACCATGCTGTGAGTATACAACAAACTCGAATTGGCATGATCCAACTGAACACAACCGGGAACGAACGTGTTGGTACTGGCAGTCGAGTGTGGAGAGTCATTTCCAAAGAGACGATTAAGAACAGAGGTGCCCAAACTGAGAATACAGAAGAGCAATTACTAATACACACAAATAAAAACACCAATACATAGACGCAAGCATTTTTTTTCGTTTCAATTTGCTGCACTGAAAAAAAATTATGTGAATATTTTTAATGAAAAGATCCAATTTGAAACGAGAATAAACATTTTCATTTCAATCAAGAAATATCAACTTAAAATCCACACAACAAATTATTTATATTTTCATTAATTTTAGTTAAATGTGCTCTGCGATTGCGCACATTCTGATCGAAATAAATAAACAGAATTGATTTCGCTCACTGCATGTATTTCGGCAACACAACAACAAAGCGCATGAAATTCCAAGAAAAAAATCCTAGCTTACGAGAGCACACAGTGGGGGATTTAGCCTCGCTAGCGGCATTTAATTACAGATTTTAATATCATTTTATTAATAATATTTTATGCAAAGAAATTTTTATTTTATTAGCAAAAATGTGTCAATCATTTGTATATCAATTGTAAATATTATTTTTAATTTGTTTATAAAATAATAATGTACAAAAATATTTATATAAAAAATTAAAATATAACAAAAACATTTAAAAAAATAAAAGTATTAAAAAAACAATAAAAAAAATTTGTAAAAACATTTTATAAACCTAATAATATTTTGATTTTTCTTACAAGTTATTATTTAAATGCCGCTAGCAAAGCCAAATGGCCCACTGTGGAGCGACGACGTGTGGCGACGCTGAGTCGAGAGAGCAGGCAGAAATGAGTGGAATGAGAAAAACCAAGGCGATTTGTTTGTGTAATATGCTTTGCTTACGAGAGAGCGCGCTCACACATACGGTGTGCCTGTCCCCATAAGAAAGAGCAACAGCCCTATCTACGGCGCAACGAGAGCTATGGGATGGGCACCTCTGATTAAGAATAAAAAAAATTACAAAAAATTAACTCGATAAAGCTTTGTTCAATTTATAAAAAAAAGGAAGAAAGGGAGATCTACACCATAGTGTTAACACTTATTGGTAACTGGCGCAGCCGTGCTCGGACCTACTATTCCATAGGTGGATACAACATTATAGAAGAAGAATGTATTTGAAGTATTAATTCAGAAGAAAAACACAAAATATTGGAAGAAAAAGGAAAAAGAAAAAAACAATGGAAACATCAGTGAAGCAAGTGGTTAATTTGCTTATGTATATTTTGTCGTTTTGTATTTGTTTCTTTTTGCTATAAATATATTGGACCAATGTGTGAAAAACACAGAGATAACGGGATCGTTCGGTACAGTACGAACAGTAGTTCCCGAACGTTGCATATTTTGCCTATGTATTTACATTTGTATACGTATGTATATAACAAAACAAACAAAAACAACAACGCAAACCGATCAAACGTGTCGTGGAACATGTTTGAGACAGCTGCAGTTAGTTCTGTGTTTCAGTGCGACTCACACACTAGGGGCAGCATGATGTGCTCGAACCAATCGAACATGTCGTGGAACATGTTTGAGACAGTTGCAATTAGTTCTATGTTTCAGTGCGACTCATAGACTAGTATGTCCTTATAAGGGCAAATATTTGTTTCGAACCTGTTTAATTGGTAGTTGGAACATGTTTGAGATAGTTGCAATTAGTTCTATGTTTCAGTGCGACTCATAGACTATGTCCTTATAAGGGCAAATATTTGTTTCGAACCTGTCTAATTGGTAATTGGAACGGGTTCGAAACGATATTAGTGACGTCATATTTAGGTGTAATTTAAGTTCCAAATACTACAGAATATTTTTAAATATACGTACCTTGGCTTTATTACACTCAAATAAAATACATAAAATACATATGCATTACTAATAGTAAGTTCTTGTTAACAGATAAAAGCTACCATGAGAGGAGTAAGAAACCATGCTCCAAATACTAGGAGTCGAACTGGAAACAACACAAACATATCCGCAGAGGTCAGCGTAACGAGACAAGACGATCAAACACCTACGACTTCTTCAGAAGAATATGTCCTTTCGAATCAAGGAGAGCGAAATGTGAATCCAGTTGACGTCTTATCATCATTGAAGATACCGGACGCAATTCGTTTTTTTACCCACATACGATGGTAATCCTAAAACTTTAAATGAATTTATAACCAATGTGGAGGAAATTCTAGCATTGATTAGTGGCACTAGTAAAACGCCATATGGTCAGCTCCTTTTAAGAGCAATTGGAAATAAAATCGAAGGAAAGGCTAGCGAAGGCATCATCGAATCTGGAAACGCTCTATTCTTGCATTGCCCAGACAAGAGAGATGAACCCACTCTTATGTTCGAGCTGCACAATTCTGTGCAGGAGGGTCTTTCTTTACGTCAACTATATGACAAAGTCTGTGAGATTAAATTGGCATTATGTAGAATAACGGAAACCACAGAATCGGAGCAGATCGTGATTAAAACAAAAAAAAATTGTTTGCAGATATATGTCTTAATTCGTTTTTAACAGGAATTAGGGGCCCATTAGGAGCTACAGTAAGACCTATGAAACCGACCAACCTTCGAGAGGCTTTCGAATGGGCGTTAAAAGAAAAAGACACTTTTTTTTGCTCAAAAGAATATGAAAAGACCGGATCAAACACTGGGATACGGATCCCAACAATATTATACTAGAAGTATAGATTATAAGCAAAGTAGAGGAAATGATGAAAGACGTAACCGTAAACGTAGTGGTTACGAGTCTAACGACAGAAACGATAATAGAGGAAATTACGAAAAACATAACTATAAGCGTAATCGTAACGATTATGACAATATTAATAATAATTACAAAAGAAATAACAGGATAGCAATTATGCCAAAAGATAATAACTATAACAATAACAATCAACAGAAACAATCCAACAGACAAATCAGTCTAGAAATTCGATAGGTAATGTTGATCAACAAGCACAAATACACAATTTTAATGAGGCGGCAAATTTTCCACAAAAAGCCTCAGACACCAGACAGGATACCTGATAAATAAAGACAACAAGTCTAAACTACCATATATTATGGTAAAAGTTTTCGATAAAATTTTAAAGTTCCTTATAGATACCGGTGCTACTTTTTCCTTTATTAACCCTAATTATATTCTAAAAGATAATCAAATTAAATTACAAACACCAATAACCATCAAGACGGTACTAAATCAATTCCAATTACAAAACAAGACTATGATTCCTTTGTTCAGTGACTTCTCTGATTTGTCGCAATACTCATTTCTTTTATTCGATTTTCATCCATACTATGATGGGCTTATCGGGATAGATATATTACAAGAAATAAAAGCTATTGTAAACATTCCTTTTAAGATACTTGAAACGAAAACTTCAAAAATAAATATTGAGCTAGAAGAGATATCAAATTCTGACATATATACAATAGAAGAAGAATCAAAAAAGATTATTCATTTACCAGTAAACGTCACAAACGGAAGTTTTTTCATTGAAACCACGACTTTTTCCGAAGACATAGTAATAACAGGTGGACTTTATACTGCCGAAAATAATCATAGTTATATGGAAGTTAATAATTTTTCAAGCCAGGACAAAAAATTCTGCTTAGATACATATTTAGAAGTACAACACTGTAAAGAACAAGATTATTTTGAAGTCAATTTAATTCAAAAAGAAAATAACGAAACAAAGTTCGACAATGAAGATTTTAATACTTATATACGAACTCAACACCTTAATAATGAGGAAATTATTCAACTCAAAAAACTTTGCTTAGAATTTCCGATGCTTTTTTTCAAAGAAGGAAATACCCTACCTTTTACTAACTTAATCAAGCACAGAATTAGAACAACAGACGAAATTCTCACACTAAACCCTTTCGATATAGCCAAAAAGAAAGACAAGAGATGAGAAAACAAATCGATAACCTGATGGATCAAAAAATAATTAGACATAGTTATTCTCCATTGAGTGCTCCAACATTCCTAGTATCTAAAAAAATGGACGCTTCGAATACAAAAAAATGGCGTTTAGTAGTAGACTACCGCAAATAAAATGAGAAAACAATTAAAGACAAATATCCTATGCCTAACATCAATGATGTGTTGGATAGAATAGGCAGGGCTAAATATTTCACAGCATTAGATTTAGCTAGCGGTTATCATCAAATTGAGATGCATCCGAAAGATATTAATAAGACGGCATTTTCCACAGAAGGAGGGCACTTTGAATTTGTAAGAATGCCATTTGGACTAACAAATGCCCCAGCCACTTTCCAAAGGGTTATGGACAATGTTTTGGCCGACCTAAATGGCAAATGTTGTCTCATATATCTAGACGATATAATAATTTTCTCTGCATCTCTACAGGAACACATTCAAGATTTAAAAGCAGTCTTTAAAAGGTTAAATAATGCCAACCTTAAACTGCAACCTGCTAAATCTGAATTTATGAGAAAAGAAATTGAGTATTTAGGCCACGTGGTAACAGATAAAGGAATCAAACCAAATCCAAAAAAGATAAGTGCTATAAAAGCATTTCCGCTTCCAAAGAACAGAAAGCAAATAAAATCTTTTTTGGGTTTGCTTGGCTATTATAGAAAATTTATTAAAGATTTTGCCACTATCACCAAACCATTAACTCAGCAATTAAAAGGTAAAGATCCAGTTAAAATTGGCAAATAATTTTTATCCGCATTTGAAGATTGTAAAAATCTTTTATGCAATGAGCCGTTGTTAAAATATCCGGATTTTTCAAGACCTTTTACTCTTACGACAGGCGCAAGTAATGTGGCAATAGGAGCCGTGCTTTCTCAAGGCACAATTAATAATGAAAAACCAGTATCATTTGCCAGTCGCACACTGACAGATACTGAGTTAAAATATTCAACCATAGAAAAAGAGATGTTAGCCATTATATGGGCTACCAAATATTTTCGTCCTTATTTATATGGCCAAAAATTTAAGATTAATACTGATCACAAACCACTCACGTGGCTAATGAACTTTAAAGAACCTAATTCTAAATTGGTTCGGTGGAAATTGAAACTTTTAGAATATGATTATGAAATCTCATATAAAAAAGGTTCCGAAAATGTAGTAGCAGATTCACTTAGTCGCATTTCAGCAGAAGTACACACCAATATTTCTACAACAAATAACAGTAATGAAAAAACAAATACAATTTTAACCGTAAATAAGCCAATTAATGAATACAACATGCAGATTATATTTAGAATTCATGCAGATTCTCAAATTATAACTTCAACTCCTTTCAAAAATAAAATAAGAAAGGTAGTCACAGATAGTTCATTTGATAATAAAAAATTAACAGAAATATTTAAAAGAATATTAAAACCTAATAAAATTTTCGCTATTTTTGCTGCAGATGACATTTTCAATATAATTCAAGATGTATTAAAAGAATATTTCTTACCAACGAATCTTTACAAAATTGTAAGAGTTACTACAATACTGAAAGACGTTGCGAATATAGAAGAATTAAATACAGAAATACAAAATTATCATATAAACAACAACCATAGAGGCATAGACGAAACGGTAGCTCATTTAAAGAGGGAAATATATTCTCCACAACTTAAAACTCAAACGTCCCGATTAATTAATGATTGTGATATTTGCCAAACCTTAAAATACGATAGACAACCACAAAAACTGTCTTATCAAGAAACAGAAATCCCAGATTGTCCTATGCAAATATTACACATCGACTTATACAGCATTAATTGCAAAATAATTTTAACAATTATAGACAAATTTTCAAAATTTGCAGCTGGATATACCATTCCAGCAAGAGATAGTCTAAACATAGTTAAGGCCATGAGAACTTTCTTTGCACTTTTCGGTACTCCTAAAAAACTTGTTTGCGATCAAGGCTCTGAATTTGCAGGAAAAATTTTTAAAGACTTCTGCCAACAATATAATATTCAATTACATTTTACGTCTTTTCAACAATCATCTAGCAATGCACCAGTTGAGAGGTTACATTCCTCTTTAACAGAAATTTATCGCATTATAATAAATAAAAAAAAAGAAAAAAAACTGGATTGTGATCATAATGATATTCTTTCTGAAGCGTTTACAACATACAATAACGCTATCCATTCTGCCACTAAATACACTCCATATGAGATTTTTTACGGCAGACCACATTTATTTAACAAAGAGACGACCTTCAGCAACGAACATGACTATATTCAAAAACATAATGATTTTCAGAGAGTAATATATCCCGAGATTAAGGATGAAGTTGAGAAAAAAATGAAAATTAGAATCAATAAGTTGAATAACGATAGGCAAGATCCAGAAAGGCTAGAAACTAATGATGTAATATTCAGAAAAGAAAATAGAAGAAACAAGCTTACACCAAGATTCACAAAGCATAAAGTATTACAAGATAAAGGTCCAACTCTTATTACAACAAAAAATCAGAAGATTCACAAGTCAAAAATTAAAAAAAGAATAAAAAAACAAGAAACTTAATGCACTTATATTGTAATCCTGTGAGAACATAGATATTCTCACAAGGAGTATAATAGGAATAATAATAAAAAGATAAATTATAATAGTACTTAATAAGAATAATAAGGTATAATAAAGAATAAATAATAGTCATATATAAAGTAAATAATAATATTTAATAACAACAATAACATTTAAAGCAATAATAATTAATAATAATACGTCTAAGTAATAATAGTAATAATTATGATAATAATTATAATATAAATCAACAGCACATAGAAAAGAGGTTAAAGAACCGCTGCAGTACCAGCAACAGCCAAGCGAAAGCAAAACTCGCTGTTGCTAGGCGGAGAAATTAACCGCTGCTGCGAATGGAAAGTTACCAGCATTCGAAAGTTCTAGAAGGTGGAACGACGGAATTAGAACGTGGCATAAGGGTCAGCGACGCAAGCGGGACTTCCCGATCTGAGAGGAACACCGGAAAAGGAACAAAACGATCGGATACGAAGGAAGACGACGATGCGAAGCGGGGCCTACAAATGGCCTATATAAGGAGCAGCAGCTGCTGAGGGCGGCAGTTAAGTGAAAACGGAGCTACGAGCGAGTGCGTGAACGGAGAAAGTCTTAAGTATAAGCAGGGAAGTTAAAGTTCAGCGGGTTTGGCGAGAGCGAATGCAAGCTGACAAGTTATACGTGCGAATTACCATCGATAAACTGTACGGTGCTTGGCGATTACCCAGCGGGTCAGAATATCTTGGCAAGCCGTAAGATTTGTACAGCGTTTTCGTGCCAATACGGGCTGAAAGTTAGCTATATAGGGAAGCGCAGAGTCAGCGAGTTTGGCGAGTCTGACGAGTCAACGAGCGAGTCTAAATAGCCGTACGTAGCTTGGCGATTGCCCAGCGGGTCGGAGTATTTTGACGGGCCGTGAGACGGGTCAACGAACGGGCCAAAACGGGCTGAAGAAGCGAATGTAGCAGCGAAAGGAGATAAGAAACACTAGAGCGAAATCGATCAACATTGTTGAGTTAGCGACAACGGGTACAAACATTGTTAAACGAAAAGAATAGCTAAAACAAGTACAAACATATATTGTGAAACGATAAACGAGTCAAGATCAATGCAAATACAATTGTAAAACGAAGGAAAAGAGCAAATAAAGACAAAGATTCGAGTGTTAACAGAAATCAAACCAAGTATTCTGATTTATTAGCGCAAGTGCTTCAAATTATAAATTTGTTGTACGAACTCATCCAGCTGAAATTAGCCAAGGCATAAATCGGCCAAAATAAAGGTTCGTTACAACTGGCGCCCAACTTGGGGCCTTGCGCAATAAATATACATAAAAAAGTGAAAATTTTTTTTTCCAAATAAGTCAAATATAAAACAATAGACAAAATGGTACGCGCGTGGGTTTACAACCTCAAGAAGGAGGAACTCCTTAAGTACGCGGAAGAAATGAACGTGAAGATATGTGGCACAGTAGACACAATGAGAAAGCAATTTGGGGAATGGGTTACAGAACACGAAGATGGAGTGGAGCACGGGTTACGGCTGACAGAATTGGCAAGGGCACACACTAGGCTATCGCCATTACCAAGACTGGAACCAGCAGAAGTAACCATAGACCAGGCAGCAGATGAACCAACTGCCACAGGGTTCAGAAACGACGCCGCAAACACGCGCATTCTGAACGAACAAGTGGAGCCATGGACAGCAACATCAACCCCGCAACCGACAAGGCAAAATATACATTTACCACCCATAGATTACTCAAGAATAGCCAAACAAGTAAGAGAATGGGGTTTCCGGTTTAATGGCACTACAAAACCATTGGAATTTCTTGAACAAGTGGAATGGTCGGCGGAAACGTATGGCCTGAACTTGGATCTTATACCCCGTACAATGCCAGAACTCCTGCAAGGAATGGCATTGAAATGGTACGTAGCAAACAACCGACACTGGAGTACGTGGACTGCATTTGTAGAAAGCTTCAGGGACTTTTTCTTACCCTGCGGGTACCTCCAGAACCTCAAGCAAGAAGTATATAGAAGAAAGCAAGGTCTGCGGGAGCCATTCAAAGTTTATATGGTCGAAATGCAAATATTAATGCGACCACTACGATACAGCACCGAAAAAGAAACACAAATAATCTACGAGAATTGTGTGCCAGACTTACGCGCGTTTGCGCGGCCATTCCACACTCAACATTTGGGAGACCTCATGCAACTCGCAGGAGAATTTGAGGAATTGGAAAAAGATAGAGAAAGACTGCACATGGAACAGAGGCACCCAAGAACGAGATTAATGGCTATGGGTCAACCACAGCAACGCTACGAGAACTACACGCAACAGTACCAACACAGGCAACCACAGCAACACAGACAAGAGCCGAGACCAACACCAGCACCGAGGACGCAACAAACAAACGAAGGGTATGTGGAAAACCCGACACAAGCGTGCAGAAGATGCGGCCAACAGGGTCATTGGGCTAGAGAATGTCAGAATGCACAGATGGCATTCTGCGGAAAATGCGGAAAAATCGGAGTGCGATACACAACATGCTGTGCGGGAAACGACCGACGGCGTCCGCAACAGGGCGAGCGGCAGCCGCAGAATACAGCCCACAGGCAATAAAAGGAGGCCTGAAGGCCGACAGCACCCATATGTTTGCCATGGTGCACATCGGTGAGAGAGAGATCAAAGCTACGATCGACACAGGGGCAACAAGGAGCTTCGTCAGCGAAAAACTGGCAAGACAAATAGGAAAGGAGGAAACAAGACCGATAAAGACACGGGTAAGATTCGCAAACGGAAACTGGTGCGAAATCTCCAAACAAACTTGGGCAATAGTGGAGTTGGGAAATCGAAAACTGGAAGTAGGCCTATTGATACTGCCAGAAATAATCGATGACCTAGTATTGGGATGGGATTTCATCCAAGGAATGGGCACCGCAGTGGAGTGCGCCGGACTGAGATTAGAAATTCCAACCATGGCAAGGCAAAAGGGTGAGCTAGAGGAGAGGCTGTCGGCAGCAAGTGCCGAGAATCAAAATAGCAATAACCCGGAGCCAAGACAGCCTGTGCACGACGACGCACAAATAGATGCGTTCCTGCAAGAAGAGCTGCAAGCCTTTAAGGATCTGCAAGGTCTGTCCAGCATCACCGAGCATAAAATCGTTATGCGTGATGACAGACCCATAAAGCAGAGATACTTCCCAAAGAACCCAAAGATACAAGGAGAAATCAACAAACTGGTGGACGATTTGTTAGAAAAAGGATGCATCGAGCCATCCAAGAGCCCACACAGTGCACCGATAGTAATGGTCAAGAAGAAGACGGGGAAATGGCGATTGTGCGTGGATTTCAGGCAGCTGAATAGCCGATCAATAAAGGATGCGTACCCGATACCACGGGTACACCATATCCTAGACCAATTAAGGCAAGCAAACTACATAACTAGTCTTGACTTAAAGGATGGATACTGGCAGATACCTATGGAAAAAGAAAGTCGTCCACTCACAGCATTTACTGTACCAGGAAAAGGCTTATTCCACTGGAAGGTAATGCCATTTGGGCTACATTCAGCACCAGCCACATTCCAAAGAGCACTCGACCAAGTCATCGGCCCCGACATGATGCCATTCGCTTTTGCCTACCTCGACGATATCATCGTCATCGGAAAAATAAAAGAAGAGCACATGGAAAATCTGAGAAAAGTGTTCCAACGCCTAAGAAACGCAAAATTGAGAATCAACGTAGAAAAATGCGATTTCTTCAAAAAAGAACTGAAATATTTGGGTCATCTGGTAACAGACCATGGAATACGTACCGATCCCGACAAGATAGCGGCAATAGCGGAGATAAAACCCCCAGGAACCCAAAAGGAATTACGGCAATACTTAGGAGTAGCCTCATGGTACAGAAGATTTGTACCAGATTTCGCCACAATGGTGCATCCACTTAATGCACTATTAAAAAAAGGAACCAAATGGGAGTGGAAACCAGAGCAACAAAAAGCATTCCAGGACGTGCGAACTAAGCTCACACAGGCACCAGTACTAGCATGCCCAAACTTCGAAAAAGAATTTGTGCTTCAAACGGATGCTAGCAACGTGGGTCTGGGGGCAATATTAACTCAAACGACGGAAGATGGAGAAAGAGTGATTTCCTACGCAAGTCGGACATTAGACAAAGCGGAAAGGAACTACTCTGCCACGGAAAAAGAATGCCTGGCCATCGTATGGGCCATACGAAAGATGAGACAGTACGTCGAAGGCTATCATTTCGTCGTGTTAACAGATCATTTAGCATTAAAATGGCTCAACACGATAGAAAGCCCGTCAGGGAGGATAGCCAGATGGGCCTTAGAGTTACAACAGTACGATTTCGAAATACACTACAGAAAGGGAAAACTCAACGTGGTTGCTGATGCACTCTCTAGACAGCCATTGGAAATAGAGACTTGTAAGCGAGTAACAATAGCAGAAGGAGACAGCAACACAGAGACGTGCAAATGAATTCAGAAAATGAGGCAACAGATAAAGGAAAATCCAGCAAAATACACGGATTACCTGGAGGAAAGTGGAAACCTATACAGGCATATCCCACATAGAGCAGGCAGCGAGGACATAGCTGACTGGAAATTATGCGTCCCAAAGAAACAACGAACAAGGGTACTACAAGAAAACCACGACGCAGAGACAGCAGGCCACACAGGCAGCAGGAAAACAATCGCCAGGATTGCGGCAAGATATTATTGGCCAGGACTATACCGAGACGTGCGAGCATACGTACATAGCTGCGAAACATCCCAAAGGTATAAAGCGAGCCAACTGCAAACAGCGGGAAAAATGTTAACAAGAGTCCCTGAAGAACCATGGGCTACTGTGTGTGCAGATTTCGTAGGTCCACTACCCAGATCGAAACAAGGAAACACGATGATCGTGGTATTTTTCAATAGATTCTCGAAATGGACAGAAATAGCACCACTACGCAGCGCAACAGCAGCAACACTTCAGAAGGCATTCAGGGAAAGAATCT
>JAWNNJ010002435.1:0-10257 GCA_035045125.1 Hypselothyrea guttata
TATACAAGTTACCATCAAAATGGCAGAAAATCATCGAAAACAACGGTACATATATCACTTAAATCGGACAATGCTAACTATATTAAAATAGTCGTCAAAAGTCAATAAAGAAACCGGTATGTCATTACCAAACAACCTAATATTTTAATAAATAATTTTAGCATACATTTTTTTAAATATCATACGAAGCGCAGCAGCAATGCAGCTTTTTACTTTTTTCTCAAAGGTTCTTTCAAAGCTATTGACTCCGATTTTACCCATTTTCAATAAGAATTACTATTAAATTTATTATTTAAATTAATTACTATAAAATTAATTAATTGATTAAATTAATTACTATTAAAAGCTAATTAAATGCATTATAAATGCAGTCATAGCTTTTAAATTAGTTGCAAATTTTGCACACTTGAAGATCTTGGAGAATTGAGCTAATCAATTTGTAAATTGAACTTAATTAAGTGATAATATACAAATTAAATTGATGCATTTTGAAGCGGAAATAGAGCTGTTGAATCGCCGCCCATTATGCGAATCATGTCCATCAAATTAACATATAATACTCCACTATAAAAATATAGACTCGTAGTTATTTTCGAATTGAGTTGAACAACATAACAGCTGGTGCTTATTAGGTGCTATTAGGCGCCTTCACCCCTGAACTTTGGATGAAAATGTAACAAGTATCGCCTGATTTATTTAGCTTTCGATTAAGATTGATGTGTGATGTGATCTAATCGCGTTTTACACGTTTGATTGACAACTAAATCGACATGCTAATTGACATTTTATGCAGTATAGACGGAGGGAAAAGCTATTAAACGAATGCCATAATACAATATTTAAATTTATTGAGACTAGAAACCAAACTGAGTCAGAGCTGATTGCGCTAATTTCTTGATATTACTGTTGTTTTGCTGTTTATTTTCCATTTAGTTCGATTACACAGATTTACACTCAAGTCAGCGATAAAATTTAATAAATAAATAAATATGAGAATAAAAATAAAAATAATAACAGTACAAACAGAGCGCAGAAAACAGCAACTGAAATCAATTTAGCTTGTAAATCGCTGCGATTACTAATCAGTCGGAATTCCAGTGCGTGTCTCACCTATGCCTATACCAAGAACCAATTGATAACGAACAGGTTTACTTACTACTAATTCAATGCAATTTCTATTCAGAAGAAAAAGCAGAAGTCTGTTGTTGATCGCTTTATAATATTATATATTGAAGTCGAATTTGCTCAAAATATATGCTGAAATTTACGAAAATCTGTTCTGAGCAAAGCAACCTATTTTTTTAATAAACAAACGCTAAAAGTAAGATATGCTGCTTACTCCAAATTCGCTAGAATCTTGCAATGTTTTTACAAAATGAAAAACTTTTAGTTCAATAATCTCTTTGTGGGAATAAAGTATTTCAGCCTTATAAACGCCCTCACAGAATACTAGATAATCAAATCTAATTATACCCTGTTCTCTAACACCCAGAAGTAAGCGTGGCATAGAGAAAATATATTCTTCAGCTTGTCTGCCTGTCCGCAAATTATAGATCCTTGGTCCCACAAATTTTGGGAGCTTTAGACATAATTTTGGTAATTAGGTTTTCCTATGCAGCAAGTTGGTAAAGTTTGTATTCGAATTTGTGTCTCTTCTGTATCCATTAAAAATAGTTAAAAACCGTGCTAACAACTTTGTTTTTAATTAAAAATTGTTTTGGATATTTTTATTTATGCGTGCAGATATTTAGTGTTATTTAGAAGAATTTAAAATTTCCTTAAATAAAAAAAATTTGTATTTTTAAATATTTATTAATTACGAAAAATGATTTCTAGTGCTAAAAAGGCCTTATAATTCACAGCACTAGTTAAATAAATATTAACTAAATCTAAATTTGTTGTATTATTTGCACTTTAAATAACTGAAAAAAACGCTGCTCAAAAATATGATTGTTAGTTGTTGTTTTTGTCAGTGTAGTGTTCGTTATGGTATCACTCGCAGCTCAATTAGTTCTTTCTCGCTCCCAAGCGCTCCCTTCTCCTCACACACTCTCTTAGCCAAGTGCAGCGTGTGTGTTCAACCAATTACCAATGCAGACCATGAATTGGTAGTGGTATTGGTATTGGTATTGGTATTGCTCTCTGCAACCCAGTTGCCAATTAGCCTGGCTAACTGACTTGGCTCGTACGGCCTGTTGTTGAGTTGGCCAGAGTTGCGCTTTTTATTTATTTCTTTTATTTTGTTTTATTTTTTAATTAATCTTGAGGCAACTGCGTTAAGACCCAACTGCTCAACTGCAGCTAGTTAGGCCAAAACGCAAAGGCTTAACGCGACTCTCGACTCGACTCTCGACTCGATAATTGCCCCGAGTGAATGCCAAAAGCCAACAGACAATGCAACGCAACGCAAATGGCCCATTTAGTGCAGTCATTAGCATTTATTAATGCCACACGTAGCAGCGGCAACAGGAGGCAAGATAGCACTATGCACATGCATCATTACTACAATTAAGTCAATATTTGCCCGCCGCAAACTAAGTTGTAAGTTGCAAGTGAAGCCAAGTCGGCGTCCCCTCCCCCCACCTCGTTTTCGGTCCCTGGATAAGCAGAAATTGCCTGCAACGCATTAACACATTTCCATCATTACACTGCACAACATGCAACATGTTGCCTGCTCCCCAAAAGCTGTATATGCTGTTTGTGCAGCTCTCGAACATCAGTGATCAGAGAGGGTCGATTAGTGTTGGGATGGATATATCGATAGGGAGTTGATATCGAAAATATCGACAAGGCTTTTGCGCCTATCGATATGGACTATGGATATGGCAATTTGAATTAGAATATTAGAATTAAATTACTTTGTTTTTGCTGTTATTAAATATTCGTCGATAACTATCGATATACCATCCAAAATTATCGGAAATATCAACAAGGCTGAATTTCGATAGTATTCCAACACTAAGATAAATTGCCTGTACCAAAACACTCTAAAGCCTATAATCAGTTTGTGCTATTTTTAAGCACATTCGAAAGAGTGAACAGTGCAGTTTTGGGCAACTAAGCCAGTGTTAAGCAGCTGTAGTGCAGTGTTGGTAAACGTATCACACGCTAAAGAATAAACACGGGGGGAAACCGGCAAAGTGGTATATATAGAGTGAGATGCAACGACAAAACGAACTTGAGGAAGAGAGGGAGAAGGAGATGGCGATGGAGACAGAGACAGAGAGAGGGAGAGAGAAAGTAGGATAGGCCAGGGATGCAATGGAGAGGCGTGTATGTCTAAAAGTAGTCATCATTAAAATTCCTGCAGTGACACACAGCAACCAGGCAGTTCCGCGGATCGAGGGATCGGTTGTAGCGAGGGGCGAGGGGCAAGGGGCAAGGGGAACTGTGGACGGGTGGGGGCAGCAACGGCAACGGCAACGGCAACTGCGACAATGGCCAAGAAATCCCCAACTGGGCGAACAGAGTGCCAGCAACAATGGAGAGCGTACTGCGCTTGTTACAATTTTCGTTAATTATGTTATGAAAAAACAACAAACAACAAACGACAAACGACAAACAACAAAAACAGAAACAGAAAAGCAAAGAAAACACGACAAGAAGGTAAAAGAGCATGAGGAAGAAGAGAATAGCAGCCGAAGCGGCCAAGAACTGCATCGAATGCTGGCTCATTGGTGGGCAACTTGCAACACTGGGGCACAACTTAATGAGTGCACACACAACATGGCTACACTGCGAGAAATGAACAAGCCATTGAATATATTTAACTAATATTTATTTCACCTTTGGTCTTAACGCTAATCCTGTCCGATTCGCAGAAGTTCGCAACTTTTATTAAAATAACTTTTCGACTTTTTCATTTATATTTTTGTACATTTTGTCATGGGAATGTCAGCTTTTTGTGCAGTGTAGTCACAGCCAAGCAAGGCGGTTTGGATGGTTTTAGATTTATGGCCATGCCACGGCTACAGAGAGCCAAATATTCAGAGAGATTCCCTGGGAGATCGAGCAAGAGAGTCACATAGAGCTGGAGACAGCGAAAAGTCACCAAAACTGAGTGAAATTTTAGTAACCCCCTGAGACCGACCAACTTTTTTTCAGCTCTTTTCTTCCATTTCTTTTGTTTCTCCCCTCTTAATTCCATTGCGAGCACTAAGTGCTGATTGCGTGGGCGTTGAGTACTTTGGTACTTATAGTCATGCCTCTAATTGGCATGCCAAGTAAAATAGACTAGGCACCGATCCTCATAGACCCCAGTGACGTTTTGTTTTCCTTTAGTTTTCATTTTGGCACTTCAAGTGACAAGTACAGCTAATAACTGCACCCAGTAAATATATTTGTGTAATGTCTAGTCATGCTGCAATGACACTGGCTAAATTGTTGAAATGCCAATCATTCTCAAAGCTTTTTTGTAAGCTTTGCCAAAGCTTTAATTATTGTTAAAGTCAGCTTGACCGCTTTCAAGATTCGTTTGCTTAAAGCTGTCATCTGGCACGCTCTGAGCTTTAAAAACTCTTCTGAGCTTTAGCTCAACTAAGCCTTAATTAAGCTTTAAAATCATTTTAATCGAGCCTGAAGCTTAACTTAAATCTAAGCTAGTTTCAAAGCCTAAGCTTCAAATTATAACAACGACGCTTAAGTTAAAATATGGCTGAGCTTAAACTGCGTGTTAGCTTTAACTGTGCTTTATAGCATTTATCCAAAATGTGCCTGAGCTTTACGTAATCTACATGCGTACAAATTCTGTCATGCTGAGAGCTAAGCTTGAGCTATGTCTGTGCTTAAAATTAATTTAGTTATTGTTTCCATAAAATAGTTAAAAGCTTTAATAATTTTTTTTAAACAGAGCTTAAAGTTAGATTTCAGAAGGCTTAAAGTCAGCTTGGTCAAGCTGCAGCTGAGCTATGAAAGCTGTGACTGAGCTTTAACCACACATTTCGCACATTGCGCATACGCCTCGTAGTTACAATATTTGTGTTTTTTTTTTTAATAAAGCCCATTGATATTTTTTGCTCTTGTTGCTTCTCTTTTGTTGGAGCATACACCCAAGCATTTCTATATATATGTGTATTTATAATTAACCAACGACTGCCGACTTTGGCTATAGTAGATTTGTTAATTAACGTCTTTTGCTTAGTTGCGCTGCGCGTTTTTCTCTCTTCCTGGGCTTTCTCTTTAAGCCCTGTAGCTTACAGCAGTTCAAAAGGGTCTATTTGGTTAGTGTAAATGGGAAATGGGTGCAACTGACAGAAGGTGTTTTGATGCTTAGGTTTTCCTATGCAGTAAGCAAATGAAGATTGTTTGAGATGCTTGATACATCTCTTGCTTATCCCGCTAATCGTAAAAAAATCCACAGCAGCCACAATTTAAAAGATATCGACTTGTTCATTCATTCAGACATGAAAAGCGAAGATATGCAACTGACAATTTACTCGACTTGAAAGAGAAGAGGCTTAGCTTGCCTTATATGAACGCTTTGTAAATAGAGTTGAAACAAAAAGTGCAGGACAGTCGATAACGTCCGACTGATCTGCTCTGTCTGTTATGGTTTTCTTAGTTTTTGTGGGCATCGCCAAATGCATCAATTGTTAATTAATAATTGTTGCTGTAGGTGTTGCTGTTGTAGCAAATGCAATTAAAGCGCAAAGCGCACAATTAAATTATTGAATTGCTTTGCTCGTTAACAATATTATAGCCCCCGCTGTTGTTGTTGTTGTTAATATTATTATAGGTTTTTTATGACTTCTTCTATGTGTATTTATAAGTATAAAATGTATGTGTTTTGTGCCGATTAGTTTCGATGAGCCGAGACAATTTGCGCTCTCATAAATTTGAACAAACGTCACTAGAGGTCGCCTACCCCAGGCCCCGCCCCTCCCCGGCTCCCTCGGTTTCCAACACCTGCGCCGTTCAGCATCTCTGGCAGTGTCTAATTTAAATAGAATAACAAACTAATTAGCGCTGATATTTTTCCAACATTTGTTCGCTCTCCCTCTCTCTCTCTCTCTCTCTCTCTCTCTCTCTGTCTCTTTCTGGGCAATCACAATTATTTTATTTGTTTATTTTAATTGAAATTGCTTCGGTTTGTTGCGTTCGCAGCGTAATTGATTTATAACTAATAAAATATTTGCCATCGCCTTGTTAAATGCAAATGCCACAGAGCGCGACTCGATTCCATTCGATTCCATTCGATTTGATTCGACTCGACTCGAGACTTGCATAACTAATCAAAATGCTAAGCGCCAACAACAATAAACACAAACAATGAACAGCACACGATTTTTAATCGCATATTATTCAGCCGATCGTTAAACAATTATAGTCAAATGCACAAAACAATCGGTTGCCGCCCCATGTCGAAGCGCGAATACTCTAACAAAACAAACTCTCCACAGCTTAACAGCATTGCCGTTAATGTGTTAACAGCCACAAAGCCTAGCTGCATTAACAGCGCTCTGTTAACAGTTTTTAAAAGTTTCTACATGATTATCAAAAATTTATTTAAAAGCTTTTAATTTTTTTAATCTTATATATACTATATATAATTTATGTTTAATTCTATTTATTTATTTTAAGCTTTTTTTTATATATAGTTTAATAGGGAAAATCTAGCTATTTCTGGCAACACTGCTCAGCCAAGCCAAGCCATTGCCCATAACAATGTTGCCAACAGATCGTCCCAAAAACAAGCTAAGTAAGAAACAAGACAGAACATTGCAGAAAATGCCATAAAACAAACATTTATTTAAATAGACGTATTCAATTTTATTATGTTTTTAATAAAAATTAATTAAAATCATAATAAAAATAAAAATTAAATTGAAGAAGATCCATATTCTTAGATAAAATTCAAAACTCAAAATGCCTAAAAGGGCTTAAAGAAAAAAAAACTGAATATGAGTTTGTTTTTAAGTTTTTTAGCCTAAAGACATTAAAAGGAAAACGGATCCATCGGAATAAACGCTAAGTTGGCAGCACTGGCCTATGCACTGGCGCACATATGTACAGTGGCTCACAGCTTAAAGTATGCAGTGCATATTTTGAATTTCAAACCTTAATAAATCATAAAGTATTTAGCGTATTGCAATAAAAGTGGTGTCAAATTAAAGAGTAAAATGTTAAGATTAAAAAATATATATCAACCTATTTTAATTTTGAATACACTATTTTTAAAAAGAGAAATAAGTCAAATACTGCGTTTTTTCACGCCACAGCTTATTGTATGCAGTTACTTTTCGAGTCAATGCTGCATACATTCTTGGAATTCTAACGGTACTTTTTTGTTCGTATGCTTTGTGCGGAATTTCTTTAATATAGTTTGCTTGCTATTTAGTCAGTTTTTGCATCTCAAGCGTCATCAATCTAAGATTTTCAATATGAGCCCACGCACGACTTTGGCACAGCGAGCATTGGTGATACATCATTTCAAAAATGGTCTATCACAGCGGAAAATAGCTGAAATAGTTAATATAAAGTCCCCTACAGTCCAAAAAATTATCGAGCGATTTATTCATGAAAATCGTTTGGCGAATAAAGGGCGTCAAGCGCCAAACAAGATTTTCAATGAAGCAGATGAGCGCTATATAGTACGGAAAATTAAGGCAAACCCGAGACTATCGGTTCCAAAATTGGCATCTGAGGTTACAGCTAGTCTAGGCAAGGAATGCTGTGATGAAACTGTGCGCCGTGTCCTACGTGAGCATGATTTTAATGGCAGAGTTGCTCGGAAAAAGCCATTTATAAGCCCCAAGAATAAGCTGTCCCGGCTAACATTTGCCAAAGCTCATCTGTCGATGACACCAGACTTCTGGAACACGGTTATATATGCAAATGAGTCCAAGTTCAACATATTTGGATCGGATGGAAACGCATATGTTTGGCGGAAGGCTAATACGGAGCTACAAAAGGAGAACCTAAAATCCACAGTTAAACACGGAGGAGGGAGCGTAATGGTTTGGGCCTGTATGTCCGCTGCTGGTCCGGGAAAACTGGCCTTTATAGAGTCTACTAGGTGGGCTGATAAGTCCCCGGTCTGACACATAGATGGCGTCGCTAGTATTGAATGCATATTATTTTTATATAGTACTAACCTTCAAATGATTCGTGTCAAAATTTGACGTCTGTCAGTCAATTAGTTTGTGAGATAGAGCGTCTTTTGTGAAGCAACTTTTGGTATTGTGAAAAAAATGGAAAAAAAGGAATTTCGTGTTTTGATAAAATACTGTTTTCTGAAGGGAAAAAATACAGTGGAAGCGAAAACTTGGCTTGATAATATGTTTCCGGAGTCTGCCCTAGGGAAATCAACAATAATTGATTGGTATGCAAAATTCAAGCGTGGTGAAATGAGCACGGAGGACGGTGAACGCAGTGGACGCCCGAAAAAGGTGGTTACCGTCGAAAATATCAAAAAAATCCACAAAATGATTTTGAATGACCGTAAAATAAAGTTGATCGAGATAGCAGAGGCCTTCAAGATATCAAAAGAATGTGTTGGTCATATCATGCATCAACATTTGGATATGCGGAAGCTCTTTGCAAAATGGGTGCCGCGCGAGCTCACATTTGCCCAAAAACAACAACGTGCAGTACTACGAAGGAGTGCTACCAAAATGGTATCAAAAAATTGGAAGGTCGTTATAATCGTTGTATCCCTCTTGAAGGGAACTATGTTGAATAATAAAAACGAATTTTGAAAAAAAAAAGTGTTTTTCTTTGTTAGACCGGGGACTTATCAGCCCACCTGTTACCATGGACAAATTTATGTACCTTAATATTCTCAAGGACAATTTGTTGCAAAGCGCGGAGGATATGGGCATAAAGCCAAATTTCCGTTTTTACCAGGATAATGATCCAAAGCACAAAGCGGGTATTGTGCAGTCTTGGTTAATATATAACTGCCCCCATGTCATGATTCCGCCGGCACAATCACCCGACCTCAACGTGATTGAGAATTTGTGGTCAATATTGGAAAAAAAGATTCGCAATTACAACATTTCGACCAAAAATGACCTAAAAGAGGCTCTGGTGAAAGAGTGGAGCAACATATCCACCGAATTGACCAAAAAATTGGTGGCTTCAATGCCAAAACGTCTGCAAGCTGTGGTAGACAATAAAGGCTATCATACCAAATATTAAAAACATTCAAAATATTCGATATTTCCAAAAAATTTAACATTTCTAAAACTGCATAAAATAAGCTGTGAACCAAAAAACATCAGTATTTTTATATTTTCCTTATTTTTGTTAACTAAAAGATAATTTAGACAATAATTGAAGTTACCATGTGAATAAAGACAGTTTTTCCTTTAATTTGGCACCTCTTTGAAGTTAATACTCCTACTTGATCGATCTCTATAAAGTTTTAAAGTCTAGCATTTGCACTGCATACTTTAAGCTGTGAGCCACTGTACATGCATATATACAGGCCTATATAAGTACATACATACATGCATATGTATTTCGGTCAATTGCGTTTATTTTTAATTCAAATGTTATTGTTGTTGCAGCTTTTGGGGTACTTGTCGTAAAAATAATAAACTTTGTTAATTTTAGCGGTAGATAGATAGAGAGCGCGGGAGAGAAAGAGGGAGAGAAAGAGAGAGAAAAAAAAAGAGAGAGCGTCAGAAGAGAGAGAGAGGGAGCAGAGTGCTGCAATTAGTGTTGTAAATTTTCTTTTCGAGGAAATACATGCTCTTCCAAAACAACCAGATCTGGCGGGAAAAATACGGCTTTGGTAACACTGGCTACAACTGACTTTGGGATAAATAATTGCGCTGATTTTCTCTGATTGATCGATTACGGACAGCGTGCGTAGAATGAATGGATTTGTGGTTTATGTGAATGAATGCTGAGGTGCAGCTGGCGCATAGCCAAACGCATAAATATGAATGCCAATATGAATCCATAAATGAATATGAATATGAATAACAATGTGCCTGTATTCATGTATTCACGCATACTTTTATTCGATAATATCCACGCATAAATATCCTTAAGCGATCGCATATGAACGCAAAGCTTAAAATCGGTGTTAAGATCGGGATTTAAGCAGAACCTTGAACCGAACCGAACCCTTCAAAAAAGCTTCTTGTCCCAAACCTGGTTTTGAGCAAACCTTATTGACTCATATTATTGTCTATCGATAAAAGTAGACCCTGTACTTTGTGTTTCAATAATAACTGCGAAGCGCCTAAAGTTTTTTCCACGCTCGAATTTGCCAATCGTCGGTTACATATCTTCGCTGTTTCTTATCCG